>CM046813.1:36651696-36732280 GCA_025617385.1 Murraya koenigii
TGTTTGGGTAATATCGACGAGTCTTCTCGAGGTCCTTCTAGCTCGAATAAAACACCCGTGGACGTGCCTCAGCTCGAGCGGTATGGCCCGACTACTTGCACAAAAGCGACCTCACCACCGAGGTCGCCCTCCCACCAAAGCCGGGTCAAGGTCGAGGAGTTCAGAGCGACCCGAGCCCCGAGCACTCCCTTGCCCGCCGAGGTCGCCTCCCGGCCAAAGCCGCCAAGGTCGATCCCCGAGCACTTCTCCTCCGCCGCAAATATTAGTCCTCGAGCACACCGACAGACCTCACCGGTCACCGACCCGCTCTCGTAATCCCGCACCCTTTTAATGATCGACTGTGGTCCCACATGGAATGGTGGTGATATCGCTGCCGATGGCCTCAGACATGCCCCTACCTGTCACAATTCCTAGCGACATGCCCCGACATGGTGATCCGCCACGTGAACCGAAAGTTAAGGAGACAACCACGCATCCCTGTGGAATATTACGCCGATCCCTACCGACAGGGGACCCGCACACCACCAACGCGGAGTGGACAACTCGAAAAGGAAAGAGCGGGAAAATGGAGTATAAAAGGAAACGAACGAGTACGTTATAAGGGTTGAAAATTTTGATTCGTAAGAGTTACGGTAAAAGATATCCGTGTTCTTCATATTCGATTTTCTTTTATCCGAATTCTCCGGAAACACAATATTCATTAAAAAGGAGGGCGAAATAATATCCCTTTCTTCTTTCCTGGCCTCCCTCATTAAGGGAGATATCAAAAGATAAACCCGGCCACCGACTTGAGACATGGAGGGTTTTCACGGAACACGCCCGCGACCCCCGACCCGATTTTCCGTGAGCACGTGTCCGGGAGATCACCGCTCGGAAAGATAGCGGATAGGAAGAAGAAGGCGCACCGCCGAGCTCGAGCTATCCCGAGCTGAGGTTTCGGATATCGTAGCTATCCGCGAGCGTAAGGTTCAAACACCGCTTGAAGGCACTGCTCAAGGTTCGAGGAACTATCAAGGCACGCGGAAAAATCGCATCAACATCTTTGGCGCCTGCCTCGGGATCGGCACAAAAGCCCGATTTCCTAATACACTCAAGACATAACGCAACGATGAGGGAAACAACAGAAGAGGAGTAAGTCCAAAAGAGTTCGTGAACTTTGAGAGAAGTGGCCAACGAGGCCTGTAATAGTGGAGATCCGTGAAAGAATGGATCTGATGGAGAACAGATGGAGACTCGACTTCCCTATTGCAAGAACTCGTGGAAGGGCGTAGAAAAGCATGTAATGATGTCCCTGAATCTAGCCGAGGAATGCTCATGTTCGGAAAATGTGGGAGATGAAGCCCAAAGACCTAGGGCACCAAATGTCACTGTGAGGGAAGAAACAAACATGGAGGAAAGGGATCCCGCAAGACTTACAGAAATGTACCCAACCTCTCACGCCAAGAGTCGGAGGGAGAGGCGCAGTTGGCACAAGTTGTGGAAGACCTCGTAGGAACGGAAAGAGCCCAAACCGGCGAATAACGCCGGACAACGAATCTCCACTCGACGGAGATCATGAGTGTCACGATCCCACGTGACTTCCGCTTCCCGATCTGAAGTTTTCGGAAAAGTGATCCGTTAGTGCACATAGAACAGCTCAACGACATGACGGGGTGCAAGGATTGTCGCAGCTTAGAGGTGCCGGCCTTCCCACTCACCCCGAAGGAAGAGCGAGGGAATGGTACCGCAGACTCTCACCTGGGAAGCATCTTGAGCTTTGAGCAGATGTGCAGGCAGTTCACAGAGCAACCCGGGCGCAGAACCCCGAGGATGACATGATGGAGTCGCTTGAGCGAGATGAAGAGAGGGAATCCTCCGGAGTTTGTCGAAGATACCATAGATCGGCCTTAGATCTTGGTGCGCTCAACCATCCCCAAGCTCCGAGAGGATCAAGGATGGGATCCGAATGGGAAGACCATGGTACAATCATGAGTCCTTCGATCCGCTCAGTATTCTGGACGCTGCACGAACAAGTAAAGCCGGATATGGTAATCAAAGAAGAAAAAGCCGCCAAATCGAGAAGTGAGCAGGTCGACTGGAGCAAGAAGGAAGGAGAAAGGGGCCCCGCCTGAGGGACACGAGCTCCAAAGGCAGCGAGAGACCGGCTGCCTCGTACAACCCATATCGTAGAGTTCCCCGCCGCGATGGTCCCCCGCCCACCTCGCAGTCTCCGGCCCGGATCACAGAGAGTACAGAGGCCATGATGGCCACACACCCCGCAACCGACCACCGAAGCAGACTCGAGAGTGAGCCACAACAGTGGCTGATCGCTCATCGCCACCCCCACCGAGAAGTTTCCTAAGGATGAGGCAATACAGTGGTGGAACAAAGCCCCGCCACTTAACAAGATATCGAGGTCGAAGGTATCTCTCAAGAGATACTTCAAGTGGTCGAGGAGCGAGGGTTGCTGAGCCCTCCAACGCCGATGACCAAGCCAGCCTAGCAAGCTGAACAGAGGCGCTCGCTGCTTCCATGGAGACCACGGCCACACCACATCACAAAGGCCGTGATTTGAAAACCAGTGGAAGATCCGGTCGAAATCCAGACTTGGATGAGTTCGTAGGCGAGGGCACCCGGTGGTCGAACATCACCGAGGAAGGTGACCGGCTTACGAAATAAACACTGAGCCGCCGTCCACGAGAGTAATTTCGTGAGGGCCAACGACTGCAGTGAAGCTCCAATAGGGCTCGAAAAACCATCGCAGATATGCCGCCGGCCGAGAAGTCTTGTTCACCGCCTCGCCGCCAAGAAGGCCAAGGTTCTGAGAGTGCCAATCATGTGGACTGGATGAAGACGAAGAGGGGTGCCAGACTCCACGATGATGCCCCGTGGTAAAAGCCAATGTAGCGAATAAGCGAAGTCGACCGAACACCGGTCGACTTGGGAGCTCTGTAGATATTCTTTTCAAATCCACACTGAGGATTTAGGAATAAGCAGAGCGAGCCTCGAGCATACGAGCACTTCCTCGAGCGGATTCGAAGAGGAAAGTCGATACCTCTAGGAATCATCAAGTCAGCAAGAACTATGGGCTCAAGCTTTCGAGAAGAACACGATGTCGGATTTCGTGGTAAGAGATGAAACCAACCTCATATCAAGCAATTCTAGGAAGGCCATTTATGAGGATCGCCAAATGCGTTATCCACCCACCACTTGGCCCTAAAATATCAAGTAAATGGGGCCGTAGGAGTCATAAAAGGCGCCAAAGTGGTAGCAAGGAGTCGCTATGCCAGAGCCGCCAAAGAGACTATGCAGATAACCTCGCTGGATACGAGGGGACTCAAGAACCAAGGCAAGAGCCGGCCGAGAAGTTGGAGGAGGTCGAGGTGAGAGCAGGAGACCCCGAGAAGAAAGTCCGAATAGTCTCGGCCTTAGCGAGCCATCAAGGGAAAGTCGGTGGAATGTCTCGCGAGCACACGCAGATGTGTTTGCATGGACGCACGAGGATATGCCTCGAATCGACCCGTAGTGGCGTGTCACAGTCGGCAAGATGGAGAGATGCTAAACCAAGTGAGGCGTAAGAGAAGATGCGCCAACCGTGAGAGGTACAGGCCATCAACTCGCGAGGTCGAGGAGTCGCTAAAAGCGGATTCATACGGAGGTATCTTACCCCGAATGGATCTCGAATGCGGTGTCAGTGAAGAAAACAAGCTGGAAATGGAGAATGTGTGTTGACTTCACAGACGTGAACAAGGCCTCGCCTAAATGATAGCTTTCCGCCACCAAGATAGACCAACCAGTGGACTCTACTACGAGGCACGGGCCGCTCAGCCATGGATGCATTCTCTGGATATAATCAAATTCCCATGCACCGATCGGACGAGGAGTGCATGCCTTCATCACCAATCGTGGACCAGACTACTACAAGGTCATGCCTTTGGCCTAAAGAATGCAGGGGCGACGTATTAGAGGCTAGTAAATAAGGTCTTCAAGCCATTGATCGGTCGGACTATGGAGGTGTATGTAGATGACATGATCACCAAGTCTAAAGACGCAGAGGAACATGTAAGGCATCTCGAGGAGACCTTCACACTCTTAAGAAAGTACCGAATGAAGCTAAACCCGTAGAAATGTGCTTGGAGTGGGTTCGGGAAAATTCTTAGGCTTCATGGTGAGTCACAGGGGGATTAAGGCCAATCCGGAGAAGATAAGAGCAGTGGTGGAAATGAGGTCCCCACAGCACTTCAAAGAGATACAGAGTCTCGACTCAGCAACCAAGCGCCCCTCAACAGTGTTCGTATCTCGAGCCACTGGATAAATGCCGAGTCTTCTTCCGTGAAATGAAGAGGGAAGGAAGACAAAGTGGACGCTCGAATGCGAGGCGACATTCCAAAGAACTGAAAGAGTATTTGTTGAAAGCTCCATTACTATCAATACCTCGAGCGTGAGAGGTACTCGCTTTATACTTGGTCGTGGTCCCGACGGGCAACGAGCTCGGCCTCGTAAGTGGAGGAGTCGTGGCACAAGACTGCTTATTACACGAGTAGCGTGCTGTAAGCAGAGACCCTAGATCCACCAATGGAGAAGTGGGCACCGGCTCGTCACAGCTGCCCAAAATCGAGACCTTATTTTCAGCACATTCAGTGGTAGTTCTAACAAACCAACCACTTAGGCAAACTCTGTGCAAGCCTGAAACTTTTGGAAGGCTGGTAAAATGGTCAGTGGAGTTAAGCGAGTTCGATATCAATTACCAGCCCCGAACGGCCATAAAAGCACAATCCTTAGCTGACTTCGTGGTCGAGTGCACGGCAAGTGGATGAGGAGACTGAGAGCGAGCCCACACCTGTGCTCACTGCACCTCGACCAACACCGGATAGTCACAGAGATGGATCCCGCGAAGTCGTGGAGCAGGAGCAGTGAGTTGTGCTCCTAAGTCCGTAGGGGCGAGATGCAATACGCGTGAAGCTAGAGTTCAAGTCACCAATAATCGTGCCGAGTACGAAGTCGTAATAGCAGGATCAAGCTCGCCTCAAGAGTTAAAGTAGAAGAGGTAAAACTTCGAACAGCACTCGCAGCTGGTAACGAATCACCTCGACGAGAGCTTCCGTGCCAAGCGGGAGAAGATGGACGATACCTCGTAAGGTAAGGCAGCTAATGGGAATTTCCGAGCTGTCGAGGTGGAGCAGATCCCTAGGGGAAGAATTTTCGAGCAGATATGATAGCTCGCATGACAACCGTGATTAGACCCCAAGTTTCCAAAGTCTATCCTTTGAATGAAGACCGCCGAGCATCGAGCGTGAGGACGAGGTGATGAGCCTATCGACGAGCAAGACCTGGATGGAGCCGATCATTTCTTACCTCAAGGAAGGGACAAGGTCTACCGATAAGAAGGTGCAAGGAAGTCGAGGTGCAAAGCACCTGTGCACACTCATCGATGGGGTCTTATATAGACGGGGTACACTCTCCCTCGCTGCAGTAGTTTAGACCAAGAGGAGGCCGATTATGTCCTCCGAGAGATACACGAGGGAGTCTCGTGGAAATCATTCCGCGCGAGGTCCTTGGCTTTCAAGGCCTCGAGGCAAGGATATTTCTGGCCTCGCATGCATCAAGATGCTCGTGAGAAGACAAGAAGTCGTAAGAATTGCCGTAGCTTTGCCAACTACTTAACTCAGCCTCCGGAGAATCTTACGGTGATGAATTCGCCATGGCCGTCATTGCTCAACGGGGATTGATTTGATCGGACCATCGCCGGCGGGAAAGCATCCGCCACCCATGCCATAGTGGCGATTGAATACTTCACCAAACGGGTCGAGTGGTAGCCTTAAGCAAGATCACCAAGGTAAAACCACCGACTTCATTTGGAAGAATGTGATTTGCAGTGTACGGGATCCCTCATGCGTTAGTCACCGATAATGGGAGGCAGTTTGATAATGGCAAGTTCAGAGACTTCTGCCAGAATCTGGGGATAGAGTTGAAGTTTTGTTCTCCCTCACACCCGCAGGACAATGGGCAAGTTGAGGCCGCAAATAAGACTATAAAACGTCTCCTAAAGACAAGACTAGGCGAGCAAAAAGGAGCCTGGGTGGACGAGCTACCTGGTGTTTTGTGGGCTTACAGAACCACACTCAAAACAGCTACAGGAGAGACTCCATTCTCCTTAACGTTTGGGCACGGAGCAGTGGTTCCTCACCGAGATAGGAATGGGGACACACCTGACGTAACACTTCAACGAGGGCAAAACAACGAGCGATGTGTGCAGTGTTTGGACTTGCTGGAAGAGAAGAGAGAAAGGGTAGCTTCTAAAATCTCGTAATATCAACAAAGGGTGGCTCGTTATTACAACCAAAATGTACACATTCGCCTGTTCCAGGTGGGTGATTGGGTGTTGAGGAAAATCAACCAAAGCACGAAGGACCCAAGGCAAGGTGTACTAGGACCTAATTGGGAAGGCCCTTATCGAGTCACTCAGTTAGCAGGACCAAGAGCATACCGGCTAGCTCACCCAGATGGACGAGAGGTCAAGAGGCCATGGAACGCACAACTCCTGAGGAAATATTTCCAGTAAGTCTCCTTGTATTGTTAAGGGTTAATGTAAGATTTCATCCCAAGATGGGATATGTAAAAGTATAAATGTATATGAGAATAAGAAAAACATTCATAATGTAAGTTCAAAATGAAGACCAGAAGCAAGAAAAACTCCTTGGCCAGAAGTCCCAAAGCCTAAGTCTTAGGCGGGACGGCGCCAAGCTCGGGTCAATTGAAGACCAGAGCAGGAGTAATATCAGAAGAAGCTCGAGTCAATTAAAAGGCTCGAGCAGAAGTTCAAGAAGAACTCCTTGGCCAGAAGTCCCAAAGCCTAAGTCATTAGGCGGGACGGTGCCAAGCTCGGGTCAATTGAAGACCAGAGCAGGAGTAATATTAGAAGACACGTGGGTCAATTAAAAGGCCCGAGCAGAAGAACGCTACGGCCATAAGTCCCAAAGCCTAAGTCCTAAGCGGGACGGTGCCTAGCAAGGGTCAATTGCAGGCCCGAGCAGAAGAATGCTACGGCCAGAAGTCCCAAAGCCTAATTCTTAGGCGGGACGGTGCCTAGCGAGGGTCAATTAAAAGGCCCGAGCAGAAGCAGCTCGCGAAGAATGCTACGGCCAGAAGTCCCAAAGCCTAAGTCCTAGGCGAGACGGTGCCTAGCAAGGGTCAATTGCAGGCCCGAGCAGAAGAACGCTACGGCTAGAAGTCCCAAAGCCTAAGTCTTAGGCGGGACGGTGCCTAGCAAGGGTCAATTGCAGGCCCGATCAGAAGAACGCTACGGCCAGAAGTCCCAAAGCCTAAGTCTTAGGCGGGACGGTGCCTAGCGAGGTCAATCGCGAGCCCGAGCGAAGCAGCTGCGAAGAACGCCTCGCCACAAGTCCCAAAGCCTATGTTTTAGGCGGACGTGCCATGCTTGGGTCAATTGCCCGCTCGAGCGGGAGTAACGCCGAAGAAGCTTGGGTCAATTAAAAGGCCCGAGTAGAAGATCAAGAAGAACTCCTTGGCCAGAAGTCCAAAAGCCTAAGTCCTAGGCCGGATAATGGCTCGAAAAGCTCATCACAAGTGAAAGAGGTCCATGAATAATGTTAAGGCCAAAAGTCCCTAAGCCTAAGCTCTAGGCGGAACAGTATCAAGCAAGAGCCAAATGTAGGCTCGAGCAAGTTAAATGAACTTGTAAAATAAACATAAGACCTTTAGTTTAATGCAAAGCGAAGCTCTACCATACATAAGTCAATCAGCATTACACTTGGGCATAAAAGAAGATAGGAAGTCCAACACTTAGAAAATTTTTTATTCAGCAAGCATATATGAAATCAATTCAATATAAAAGACAATAGCGTGAGCACACGAGCATTTAATAGAGTTGTTCAACATGTACCTTTTATTTCATTGAAATAATTACACATGTATAAAAAAAAAAAGAGAGAAAAGAGTCCAAGTCATTCTAGCAGAGGAGCATCCTCAGCAGCAGCAGAAAGGAGAGCAAGCACCAGCAGGAGGGACGCTCAGCAGATCGCTAGGAGGAAGACCAAAGATCCGCAGGAGGAGCAGTAGAGGGAACTTCAAAAGGAGGGGCATCAGCAGAAGAAGGAGCAAGCTCTCTGCCAACAGTTGGGGGCTCGGACGAAGTGGCTTCAGGATTGCTCATGTATTCAGCAACATACCCTTCAACCTCGGACATGTCGGCCTCGGGGTATGCCTTGCCAAAAGCATACATGAGGCGATCAGAATGGAGTCTGCCCCAGTGTTGTACTCAGTAGCGAGCTGGATCTTCAGAGTGTCAATTTGCCCTTGAAGACGAGCAGCTTCTCTCTCCATGAGCTGCTCGTAGCAAGACTTCTGAGTGTCCAGATCCTTCCGAGCGTGCTTCAATTCATCCTTGGTGTCAGTCAGCTCCCTCTCAAGCTCAGAGGCCTTGGAGTCGGCCACTGCTGTCTTCTCTGCAAAATTTATATTCTCGTCCAGCAGCTTCTGATTCTCCTCCTTCACTGCTCACATCCGCTCCAAGCTCTGAACCTTTGCTCGAAATTCTTCCTAGGAACCTCGAGCTATCTCATTAAGCCTCGGTCGTGCCGCCAAAGCTCGGGAGGAGAGCCGCTGGAAGATTCTGAACAGCGCATCAGGAGTGCAGGACTCTATCTCATCCAGGAATCTGCTGGTCAGCTCCTCATTGAAAGCCCTTTGGTAAGGCTCGGAACGGCCAGTCGACTGCCTCCCATGACATTGCTGGCCTCGAGGACGAGCTGGGTCGCCAGTCCTCTATCTCCTGCGAGGAGGACCTTCCTCTGCCCTCTAGGTTTGTCGAGCAGAAGAAGTAGCTCGAGTAGGAGGAGGAGGAGCACTCGTCTCTGCTCGAGATCTTTTTGAGGTGCTCGCACCTTCAGCTATCCCCACTCGCCTATGCAACATCTCGCGCATCCTGCCGCTCATCTCTTCGCCTGGTACTAAATTGGACTCCAAAAAGTTCTGGGGTGTCAATAGCTCCCTGCACGAGCTCGCGTTTGTAAGAACAGTCTGCACACGTGCTCGAGTCGGCCCCAATCGAGTAAAAGCGCCCAGAAGCTGCAGATACGACCAAAGCGAGTAATGAGAACAGATACAAGCAGGAAAACTAAAAGTAAAATCTATAAGACAGATAAACGACCTGGAGTGCAGAAATGCCGCGGGACTAGAGGGACTTCCTTTGCTACGAAGTGCAGCTTGCCCCCACTCTCCCCCAACGAAGAAGAATTTGCTCTTCCAGTTGCCACCGGAGGTCTGGAGATCGGTGATGGGCTTTTACCCTTCAGCCGGAGGTAAGGTAATACCAACCAAAGATCCTTCGGGCTACACTTCACCGGTAGAGGTGTCCGATTTCCCTACCGAGGGCTCACCCGGATCACAGCGTTTCCACAAAACAAAGAGTCCGGTAGGACCCTCCACCCGTTCGGGTCCAATTGCCCAGGGCCGACGGAACCTGACGTAACCCGCCAAAATAAGGTCTGAGAGGCAGCCTAACCCCCATTTGAAACACTCCAAGTGAAGGTCGTATACCTTGGGGACTACTGAGGATCTCACCCGCCTCGGCAACCTTAGAACTACACTATCGGGTATGTCGTAAGTTTCCCTAAGTCTATTCAACTCCAATTGGGTGGTTTCACATCCTAAGTGATCTATGGGGTATTCCCCACGCTCGGACCTCTGACTGGCCCTTGCCCTCTGATGCGGCTGGGTCTCAGCCGTGGGTAATTCCCCCTCGGGACTAGAATCCCTCACGGGGACTATACTAAGAGGCTGTGCCTCACTAGAAGAGGATGAATCCTCCGGTGACATCCTATGGGCCTGTTGGGGATTTGACATCTTCTTGAGGGTGTTAACTAATAGAGTTCAGCGGGGAAGAAACAGAGTGGTGAAATGGAAGATTGGGTTGTACCTGAACACGAAAGGAAGTGTGGTTGGCCGGAAGCCGCCTTGACAGAAAGAAGAAGACCGGTAAGCAATGGAGAGCAGATGAATTTTGAATTTGAACGAAAAATAAGCAAATAGAGGGAACAGTGAAGAAGTTGGGGGTTTTTAAAGAGGAGGACGCGTCCCTTCGACTGGCGGCTTGCGTTTCGAGGGACACGACCTTTTAGGTCACGTCCCTTCGAATTTCAAATGCATGGCTGGGATCAACCAACGTGTCCCGCCTTAAATGCGAAATGTTTAAAGTGGGAGACAACTGGGAAACGTGGGGAAGAGTAAAAGGCCGCGAATTCGGCCCATCATTAATGAGTTTCCAGTCTTATCTCGTTTCACTCAAAAGACTAGAAACTGGGGAACTGGTGTTTGGGTAATATCGGGCAGGTCTTCTCGAGGCCCTTCTAGCTCGAATAAAACACCACAGGGACAGCCTAGCTCGAGCAGAAGGCCCGACTACTTGCACAAAAGCGACCTCACCAGCTCGAGGTCGTCTCTCCCGATCAAAGCTGGTCAAGGTTGAGGAGTTCAGAGCGACCCGAGCCCCAAGCACTCCCTTGCCTGCTCGAGGTCGTTTCTCCCGGTCAAAGCCGGTCAAGGTCGATCCCCGAGCACTTCTCCTCTGCTTGCAAATATTAGTCCTCGAGCACAGCTGGACAGGGCCCGGCCCGGGTCTGCCCGACCCGCTTTCTCAGAATTCTGGCACCCCTTTTAATGATTGACCAGGGTCCCACATGGAATGGTGGTGATACTGTTGCCGATGGCCGGCACATGCCCCCACGGTGTCATCATTCCTAGCGCACATGCCCGACATGGTGATCTGGCCATGTGAACCGAGTTAAGGAGACAGCCACGCATCTCCAGGGAATATTACGCCGATCCTGGCTGACAGGGGGACCCAGACACCACCAACGCGGGAGTGGACAGTCTGGAAAAGGAAAGAGCGGGAAAAATGGAGTATAAAAGGAAACGAACGGGTACGTTACAAGGGTTGAAAATTTTGATTCAGAAGAGTTACAGAAAAGATATCCAGGTTCTTCCTATTCTGATTTTCTTTTATCTGGATTCTCTGGAAACACCATATTCATTAAAAAGGGAGGGCGAAATAATATCCCTTTCTTCTTTCCGGTCTCCCTCATTAAGGGAGATATCAAAAAGATAAACCCGATCACTGACTTGAGCGTCGGAGTGTTTTCGCCGGAACATGTCCGGCGACCCCTGACCCGGTTTTCTGTGAACACAGGTCCGGGAGATCACCGTTCTGGAAAGATAGCGGGATAGGAAGAAGAAGGCAGACCTGCTCGAGCTCGAGCTAACCTGAGCTGAGGTTTCTGGATACTGTAGCTATCCGCGAGCAGAAGGTTCGAAACACTGTTTGAAGGCACTGTTCGAAGGTTCGAGGAACTATTGAAGGCACGCGGGAAAAACTGCATCAACATCTAATAACAATTTGGTTTTCATTCAAAAAACAGAAAACAATTTGGTTCAATTAATTATTCAAGTCTAAAATCATTTCATTGACAAAGTTGTTGAAGGAAAAAAAAAAAAGGACCAGCTTTCGAATGCAAATAATGCTTGGGTGGGGGTTGTTTTGGTAAAATCGTATAAAAAAAATGACGTGTTTGCATTGGACTTCTTTGAAGATTCAGTAGGAAGCCCAAAGCAGAAATGATTTAGGTTTGGGTAGTGTAAAAGTGAACCAATAATTCCAATAATTATTTTATTATTTTTTTAGTTTTTAAATAGTAAAATGGCAATAACACTACACTTAATTAAAAATTAACGGAAACTTTGATTTTATTTTATCAAGGATCTTTTTAGCATAAATAAACAAATTGTCTTTTACCTCATAAAATAAAAAAATAATGCAGCTGCTGGATTGCATTGACTGAACGAATTCCAAGGACTCGGCTACATTACGGACAATTGTAACTACCAAACAAATAACGTTGTTAGTTGGATAGAGTCCGAAATCGAACGGCTGTTAGACTATTAAAAATGAAACATATGTTGTGGATTATTGGCTAAAAAGGTTCCTAGCAACCGGTCTTCTTCTTAGGGGTGGTAATATGGGTCGGGATTCGTTTATTCGATTCGATTCGATCGCGAATTAAATGGGTTTGGGTTTGAAAAAATTAATTCGTTTAATAAATGGGTGAATTCGATTCGATTCGTTAATTAAACGAATCGAATACTGGTTTGAAAATTTTGATTCGCTTATTCGCTTAGAATTGCTTAATAAATGAGTCATAAACGAATCGAATATGGGTCGATTCGCTTAAAATTCGCTTATTATTTATTTAATAAATTTGTATTATAAAATATATTAATTTTTAATTATATTATTAATTTAATAAATTTGTATTAAAAAATATATAAGTTAAAATTTAAAAAAAACTTGCTTATAAAATTTATTTACTTTTCTTTTATAATATTATGTTTAATTATTTATAATTAAGATTTATTTTTATAAAATTATTGTAGAAAATTTAGATGTCATCGTGGACCAACTTACTCAAAACATTATAAACATGAGCACTAATTATGCTCTATCTCGCATGCAGTGCCAATGATCTAAATGACGGTGTGTGAGTGTGGTAGGTAAAATTTTTATCTTGTTTAATTATTATTTCCTTGAAAATGCTACAAATTTGCTATATATTTTGATTTTTGAAATTTTACAATGACTATTATTAATATTGCAGCATGTTAATAACATTTTATTTACTTTTTGGTGTAGGATTTTTGTTTTCAAGGTAACAAAGACAAATGAAGAGAATTAAAGAAATTACATTTCTTTATAATTTGAATTTGAATTATTGTTATTTTTAATATTAAGGATTTGGTATTTGGTATTTGGATAATCAGATAATATGATTTGAATTATTTGTATTTTGTTGTGGGATATTAAATTTGTGTTTTTTTTTGCTTAATTTTGTTTATTAATTATATTTTTCTAAACGAATTATAAACGAATCTGGATTCGATTCGATTCGTTATGAATTCGTAAAGGATAAACGAATAATAAACGAATCCGAATTCGATTCGATTCGCTTATCAATTCTATTAAACGAATTAAACGAATCAAACCGAATATTCGTTTAATAAACGAATCGAATCCGAATCCTGAAATTTCAATTCGTTTAATAAACGAATCGAATCTGAATCTATAGAATTTTGACCCAATTCGTTTACGATTCGATTCGAATTCGATTCGTTTATTCGTTTTGCTACCCCTACTTCTTCTTCTTCGTCAAAAGCCGCTGCTGATTTGAAAATATTGGGGTTATTGACTGATTTTGATTTTTGTTGCTGGGTTTATAATTATACAATTATAATAATTAATTTTCCATAACGTTTGGGTTGATGAATGATAATCAATTTTCAAAACGCTCGTAATTATTTTAAGGTAGATAAATTATTTTTTTTAAATTTTATCTTTTTTATGTATGTTGATGATTTGTTTGGAGGCACAGTTATTTGACAGATTGGTGCATATAAAAATTAATTTTTTTAATGAATTTTGCTGAGAATTTTCAGAAAAAGTATTTGTAATTAGTATTTTTTTTAATTTAGTTATTATTGGATACGGCTTTCATAATATTTCTTTTTTCAATTGTCCCCCTCCTGAATTAATTTTTCAGGTTTGCGAACATGGCTTATGTGGGTATTTTTATTTAACTTTTTCCCACAAACTTTGCTTATTTTATCACTCAATGAATTCAAATTAAAATTATCTATTATTAATATGTATAAGTCTGTTTGTTTTTACTTCATCATTAATAACAAAATGTACTTTTATTGGCCTATCATAATAATACATCGTTTATATAATATTTACTCAATTACCTTTTCGACTATTTTCTTCAGATCTTTCCACACACTTTCATTGACGAGACTCTATCAAATATTACCCAATTCTTATTATGAAATATCTTTCTCCATCTTTGATTTTGATCTATTACGTATTTTATTGCCAATAATTTACCTAATAAATATCATGCTTTAGGTCAATACCAATTTAATTACTGGAACAAAACAAAATTACCTACTGAGGTAGTCCATCACCGAAAATAAAAATGAATTAGTTATTGCCTAACATTGAGGACTCATTATATAAGTGTAAGGTAAATATTTCACTGTTAACGAATATTTACCATTCGGGTCGTCAATCATTCTAAGCTTAACCAAATGAGCTGTCAAAACAAGGCCCAATTTGTCAGTGGCTAACCTGCAACTGGTCAGCAACAGTATAAATTTTCCTCTCTTAATGGTGCAAACCGGCGAAATCGGTTTCAACCTCATGTACACGTGGCGCCCTCAGCATTCTGTCTCTGGTCAAATCCATGGCTGTTAATTACTGTTTTCTGTAACATAGCAAAGAATCCAGAATCCAATTAGGATTCCAAAACTCAACAGTTCAGTGTGGGTACAGTCTAACACAGTTATTTATATAAGTTGTCAGAAGTAAGTATGTTTGACTGTTTTGGTCTGAAGGCAATATTTTTCGTAGGAGAATTTTCTGATAGGGCTCTACCTCATCTTCAACTTCTTTATTTGTGTTATTACCATTTGATAAGGAGTCTTGTATTATTTTATAAAATAATATTTATAATTATAATAAGTGTAAAATTAAAAATTTTTGAGTTTTTATTTTATTTTAATTTAAATCAATTATTTTGATTTAATAGAATTAAAAATAAAGATAAATAAGGAGTTTATGGTTTTCCACCACTACAGTATAAAAAGACTTTTTTCTCCACAAAAAATAGAAAGTCATAATATATAGATAAAGAAAAAGAGAGTCAGAGAGAAAAATATTTTCTTACTAGTTATTTTCAGTAGTGATAAAGGCGATCACACATCAAATACAGATCAAACTTGAGTCATAACCTGAAAGATCATTGGTGACAAATCGTGATCTAACAAAAGAGGTGGTGATAGATCGTGACTTGGGAACCTTAATTACTATAACAAAAAAGCCAAGGTACGATTTATAGATTATAGTAATTTTATATATTATATGAGAAAGTGATCTTATTATTTCTGTTGCGAAATAATTTTAAACCAATAATAAGTATTAGAGCGATCTCCTATTAATATATATAATTATCCTATGAAATCAATTTCTTATATTATATGTATTAGATGAGTGGCACCAATTTTATATATTTTATTATGTAATGAATATATTTAATGAGCATATTAATAATTGTCTCAATTCATTTGATACATTATACTTTATTAATTTATGTATTTTAGCATAATATTAGAAACTTTTGCATTTAGGTCAAATAGAATGTAATGCATCCTGACGTGGCCACTGGAAAGAAATATATGAGTATTAGGGTTTTGAGTTTATATCTCATGACACCCTAAAGTTTTACTAATTTACAATTCAGTTAAAATATTTAGGTTTTGAGCAGAAAAATTCAAATTTATTTATATTGGATCCAATCCCAATTTTGGTTGTCGATTGGATAATATAAATAGAAATTTAATAAGCCCAATAATAATTATTTGTTCAAATTTATTTATATTGATCCCAAACCCATTTTTAGATTTTAAAGTTGGGTTATATAAATAAAAATTTTGGTAAATCAATAATTAAATTTGTTTGGCTCAATAATTTTTGAAAATAAATTTAGGCTTATTTTATTAAATTAATTAGGCCTCCATTTTATAAAAAATTTATTTAAAAAAAATACCGAATAAAATTTTTATTTAATATATGCCCAAATTTAAATTTTAAAAATTGAACCAATGATAAATTTAAAAACCAAAAGTCTCCAAGCCCATAGTTATAAACAGGAGCTAGTACAAGGAAAGAAAAGAAAGAAGATGGACACTGACTTGAAGCCCAATATATATTAGGCAAGTAGATTAAGTTAATTTTTTTTCTTAGGAAAACCATAAATTGGGATTGTTTAATTGCTTTTAATCTTTATATTATGTAGGTTGTGCCACTCTATGCATAATAATAGCATATAAAAGGAATTGTTTTATTAAGCATAAATAGCACAATTTTAGGGTTTTAATGGGCCATTTATTGTATGAAACGTTACCTACAGCTGATGAATTGGGTGAGAATAAAAAACTTCAAGCCAATTACTCGACGAGATTTGAAGAAAATTGAATAAAAAAATTTTGAAAAAATTCAGGAGCTAGAGTTAGGGTTTCAGGGGTTATGAAAGCATGTGGGCATGGATAAGGGTTTTGCCATGATAATTGATAGATTGGTGCCCTTTTTCTCTTCAATTAAAACCGATTTGTTCAATTTGGTTTGTTAAACTCACATTACTTAACTAATTTAAATACTGAGTTCTAAGATTATATATTACTAATCTCCAACATAAATTATAAACATCATAATTGATTTTTGATAGGTTATATCTATGAATATAAAAATGATAAAAGAGAAAATGCAATCAGCAAGAATTGTGAACTCATTTAAATAGATTATATATGTCTTATATACAATACAGATTTATGTCATTAATATTATTCACTAGCACAAATAATATTGAAAACAACACTTTCTAAAAAAAATAAAAATAATAATATTTGATGATTAACTATGATATTTGGTATTATGAATAATTATAATTATTTGAAAACTATTCAATAGTTAGATTGAGACGACCCACCCCATTTCCAGAGACGACCTATCTTAAGAAATTGAACCTAAATATTAAAATCATCTTATTAATGAGAATTCTACCGAAATTTCGACAGAACCTCCCCTAAAAATATAACATTTCCAAACCTGCAATTTCAACATAAACACTCCCAAATCAATTATCAAGAATCAACTGCATCAACCCAATCTCATCCGATAACATATCCAATAATACACACGTTTCATAATTCATAAATCACATCCCTAATATAAATCCAAAACATGATAATTATACATTAACCAAAAGAAAATAATTTTCCTATGTCCTCAAACAACCTCAGTGGCCCAAATGACTCCAACTATGTACAGCTG
Organism: Murraya koenigii; assembly: GCA_025617385.1. Classification (NCBI taxonomy): domain Eukaryota; kingdom Viridiplantae; phylum Streptophyta; class Magnoliopsida; order Sapindales; family Rutaceae; genus Murraya; species Murraya koenigii. The sequence goes on from CM046813.1 coordinate 36,668,630, forward strand.
CTGGGTTAACTGTTGTACCTGTAATCTCCTGGGGAAAAATATAATAAAATAGGAATGAGTATAAAACTCAGTGAGCTCAGTGAGTGGATAATAACTTTTAAATTATAAAATAATTACAAAAATAAGTGCATCACTTGTATAATCACGTTTCTCAAATAAATATTTGAATATAAAATTACTTTCAATTCAATCATAATTTGAACATAAGTAAAACTGATACTGTCACAAAATCAATAAAAAACTTCTCATATCGAAATATCTTCTCAAATTAACATATCAAACATTAAGTAAATCAAATATCTTTAACCAAGTATCCTTAAACAAGTATCCTTAAACAAATATCCTGTAAACAAATAAACAAATATCCTTTAAACAAATATCCTTAAACAAATACCCAGGGGATAATCTAGTCTCATCCGGACCTCAACGGACGGCAATGATGTACTATCTGAGTACCATCATGCCCGGAGCTACACGGATAGACAAAAGGACGTACCATCTCATGCTCATCAGCATATCTCATACCCGGATCTCATCGGACGTGCAATGATGCGCTATCCCCGCGACATCGTGTCCGAACCATCCGATCTCATATCTCAATATGCATGCATATGCCCCCAAAGGGCGAAAGCGCCCAAACACACGGCCCAAAGCCTCTATGTGTGTTCAGACGGGCCCCAAAGGCCTACTATCTCATCTCATCTGGAGGGAACGGGTATTTGCTTAAAACTTAAAAACATGATCGAAATCATTATATATGTATACATTTAAATCATGCTTTAAATCATACTCGAAATCAATATATCTCATGTCCAAGATCCATCATATACTCTTTAAATCATGTTCGAAATCCATATGTATAAACATTCTAAATCATGCTCGAAGATCATATATAAACATTTTAAATTATTCTCGAAATCAACATATAAATACTTTGAATCATGCTCAAAAGCAATGTATATACATTTTAAATCATAAACAGGATCAATAATATACTCTCAAAATCATGCTCGAAATCCGCATAAAAGCACTTTAAAACATGTTCGGAAATCAATCATCTCTTTTACCATTTTAAAATCGATACGGACCATAAATAAATAAATATAATTTAACACAATATTTATACTCAATAAACATTTATCTCGAAAAACCATTTAATGGAAACACTTTAAATATTCATTTCATAAACAAGCTCTACTATATAAAAATCAAATAATTTTAATATATTCCACTCACAAGTGATAATTTCGGACTCGGCTATCACCCAAGTCCGCGAGTAGATTCTCGTCCATCAGATCCACCTAATTTACGTAAACGACACAATTACTTTCCATAATTATAATTCGAACTAATCTCTCAAAAATAACGCCTTAAAATAAATATTCGTCCTAATATTACAACTCTCAATCTTCTCGACTACCAGTAATAATCCCGTGATTCGTAATTTACTAATATAATCCGAATTTATACTACCCTCAATTTCATAATTTACTAATTTACCCACAACATCATAAAATTACCAATATATCCTCAATTCAGCTTTACAAAATCACCCTCAAAGCTGAAAAGTACGAAATTACCCTCAACACGTGAAATTACCAAAATGCCCCTACGGTCAACGCTGACCGAAATTGACCCAACGGCGGTGGGGAAGCTCGGGTTAGACACTCTCGTCGAGGTGAGTCCAACGGTGCTGGTGGTGTCCTCCCACGCTGCGCGCGGCCGGATCGAGCACGTGAAGTCGCTGCCTTGGGGTGATCGGACGGCGCAAAACGGCCTCCTCGGTGCAGTGATCTGGTCGGAATGGAAGATGGTGAGGTGGGAAGCTTTTGCAACCAGTGGCATGGCCAAATACTGCCGGAATCGCCGGCGATCGTCCGCAGCAAACCCGCTGGAACTTCCGAGCTTCACCGACGGTGTTCCGCATGCGTTTCCGACAGCGAGGACTACTGGGAACGTTCTCCGTCTCGTAAGCTTCGATTTGATACCAAGCTCGGCCGGTGAGGTGGCTGGAAATGGAAGAAACCCGTGGGTCGGTTTTCATGGTCGGTCGGCTCGAGTTACTGGCCTGAGTTTCTCCTCTTCTCTTTCACTCGGTTTTCCTCAAATTTCACCCGATTTTCACTCTTTATAAGCATCCGCAAAATATCAACTAGACCCCTCATGATATATCACATATACCCCTCTCAATTTATCACATATACCCCTCTCAATTTATCACATAAACCCCTATTAAATTCATTATTTACATAAATAAATATAACAAGTTCATATGTTACAATCCTCCCCACTTATAAAAATTTCGTCCTCGAAATTTACGTACTGTAGAAACAAATGAGGATACTCGGGCTCGCATCAAGTCTTCGATTCCGTGTAGCTTCTTCCTTTGAGTGATTCCTCCACAACACTTTTACCAAAGGAATGGTTTTCGAACGCAACACCTTGTGCTTTCCTTCTAGTATCTCAACTGGCTCCTCTTCGTAAGTCAAGTCCTCCTTCAACTTAATCGATTGCTTCGATAAAACATGACTCTGGATCATACATGTATTTTCAAGCATTGAAACATGAAACACATTGTGGATTCTCGGACAACTCGTGTGGTAGAGCTAGTCGATAAGCCAATGGACCAATACGCCTCACGATCTCATATGGCCCAATGTAACGTGGACCTGAGCTTCCCACGCTTCCAAAGCAAAGTACTCATTTCCAAGGAGATATCCGTAAGAACACTCTATCACCAACACCGATTCCAGCTCACGCCTACGCTTATCCGCAGATAGCTTTTCTCGCTCATCTTGAGCCACTTTCAATCTATCCCGAATAAGTTGTACCCGCTCATTAGTATCCCGAACCACTTCGGGCCAAATAACTTTCGCCACCAACTTCATCCCAACATACTGGAGTTCTGCATTTTCGTCCATACAGAGCCTCATATGGAGCCATCTTGATGCTAGCTTGATAACTATTGTTGTACGCAAACTCCATCAAAGGTAGATAAATGTCCCAATTACCCTTGATTTCCATAACACATGCTCGCAGCATATCCTCCAAAGTTTGAATGGTACGTTCAGACTGGCCATCAGTCTGAGGATGAAAAGCTATACCGAAATTCAACTTCGTACCTAAAGCATTTTGCAAGCTAGTCCAGAACTTCGAAGTAAACCGAGAATCTCTATCTGAAACAATAGATACCGGTACTCGTGAAGACGAACTATCTCAGCCACATAAAGACTCCCCAACTTATCCATTGAATAGGTGGTTTTGATTGGTAGAAAATGAGCAGATTTTGTAAGTCTATCCACAACCACCCAAACACTGTCGTGTCCACGCTGGGTACGCGGAAGTCCCGATACAAAGTCCATAGTAACATGCTCCCATTTCCACTCGGGAATAGGAAGCGGCTGGGAATGTCCTCGCAGGTCTCTGATGCTCGGCTTTAACTTGCTGACAAACCAAACATCGAGAAACAAATTCTGCAATCTCTCTTTTCATACCTTGCCACCAGTAATGGTCCCTTAAGGTATGATACATCTTCGTACTTCCAGGATGCATCGCATAGGCTGAACAATGAGCTTCTTCCATGATCTCCTCTTTAGCTCCTCAATATCCTAGTACACACGCCTATTACCCATGACTAAAACTCCATCATCTCTCACCATGAAATCGGTTCAGAAACCTTTTGCACATCCTCTATCAACTTCATTAACCGGGATCCCGTGGCTTGCATCCGATGGACTTTGTCAATCAAAGTCGGCCTAACTTGAAAAGTAGCTATCAAAGCTCTGCAGCTTATCGAGCATTCAACTCAACTCCCAAAGATCTCAACTCGATCAACAGAGGTATATCGCCACTCGCATATGAGCCATAGTAACCGTAAGATTTCCTACTCAATGCATCGCCCACCACATTCGCTTTGCTAGGATGATAATCAATAGTGCATTCATAATCCTTAATTAACTCCATCCATCTCCTTTGTCTCAAATTTAAGTCTTTCCGAGTAAACAAATACTTGAGACTTTTATGATCGATGAAAATCGCAAGTTACCCCATACAAATAATGTCTCCATATTTTAAGTGCAAATACCACCACTGCCACTCTAGGTCATGTGTTGGGTAGTTTTGCTCATGCTTTTAAGTTGTCTTGAAGCATAAGCTACTACTTTTCCATGTTGCATTAGCACACAACCCAATCCTTGCCTCGAGGCATCATCAGATACCACAAACCCTTCCTTGCCCGATGGAAGTGTAAGAATCGGTGCCGAGGTAAGACGTGCCTCGAGTTCTTGAAAACTCTTTTCACAATCATCATTCCACTCGAACTTGGCATTCTTTCTCGGTTAACTGCAGTAATCTGAGTAGCAATCTTAGAGAATCCTCTACAAATCGACGATAAGTACCCGCCAAACCAAGGAAACTTCGAACCTCCGTGACATTTGTAGGTCGCTCCCATTTCACAACTCGCTTCAATCTTTGGGGATCGACATAAATGCCCTCACCTGATATCACATGGCCTAAAAATGTCACCTTGTCTAACCGGAACTCACATTTACTGAACTTAGCATAAAGCTGTTTTTCTCTCAAAGTTTGCAGAACCCTCCGCAAGTGATCAGCATGCTCTTCTTCATTTCGGGAATACACCAAAATATCATCGATAAACACAATTACAAATCGATCTAAATACTGGTGAAATACCCTATTCATGAGATCCATAAAAGCTGCTGTAGCATTAGTCAACCCAAACGACATCACCAAAAACTCATAATGTCCATATCGGGTTCGAATGTCGCTTTTAGGAATATCATCCTATTTAATTCTAAGTCGATGATATCCCGATCGCAAGTCGATCTTAGAAAATACCTTAGCCCCTGAAGTTGGTCAAACAAGTCATCAATACGCCGAAGTGGATACTTATTGCGATTGTAACCTTGTTCAACTCACGATAGTCAATGCAAAGTCCGAGGGTACCATCCTTCTTCTTTACAAACAAAATCGGAGCTCCCCAAGGGAAACACTAGGCCTCGATAAACTCTTTATCCACTAATTCCGTAGTTGAACCTTAAGTTCCTTCAATTCACTGGAGCCATCCTGCACGTGTGTCATAGATATAGGAGATGTTCCAGAACTAAGTCGATGGGAAACTTAATCTCCCTATCGGTGGCATCCCTGCAGCTCATCCTGAAATACATCCGGGAACTCTTGACTACTCGGAATATCCTCCAATTTCAACTCTTGAACTTTTGTGTCCACCACATATGCCAAGTAAGTCGAGCATCCTTTTCTAAGCAAACTGCCTCGCATTAATGGCGGAAATGACATATGAGGGTAAAATTTTGCGCCCCCACAAAATCTCACCACATTTTTCCCTAGCTTATTAAACACAACTTCCTTCTTGAAACAATCCACTCGTGAGCATAATGAGATGCAAGCCAATCCATACCCAAAATAGCATCGAAATCACGAATATCAATAACAATCAAATTCGCCTCAAATTCCTCGCTCACCCATTCTAATCACACAATCCGATACACACTCTTCGCAAGAAGTGATTCTCCAAGAGGTGTACTAACAACTAATTCACAATCTAGTGCTTCCGGCCTCGCCTACATGCTTAGCAAACGTACGGGAAACAAAAGAATGTGTAGATCCAGGATCAATAAGAATATGTGCTTCACAACCAAAGATAGATAATATACCCATAATAACATCCGTGTAGCACGTGCCTCCCGCCGTGTCAAAGCAAAACTCGAGCCCCGAGTATGAGGCTCGACCAGCTGATTTCTCCGAGATGAGCAAGAGTCCGACTCTTACCACCGATGTAGAATCACCTATCCGCACACCTCTCCGCCCCGAGTCCGCTCTAGTGTAAGGTTGAGATTGAAAAGATGTCCCTCGTGCAGGATTGTCACCCCGAGATAAAGTAGGCGTAATCTCTGATGTGTCCAAAGTTGACCACAACGATAACAAACTTTCTCTCTAACTCGACATCGTCCCTGTATGATTCTTACCACATACGTGGCAAGAACTAGGTCGAGCACCCCTAGAACGATCATCACGAAATGCCCTTTACTCCTCGCCATACTCGTCCCCGACTCGACATTACTTCCCACCGATCACCGTGACCGAGCCATGGTCGATAGCCGCCTCGGTCTCCTCCGATGCTTATACCCTTACTCCTCCGAGTACCCGCAAAATATCCAAGCACCAATGCTCCTCGCTTAGGTGGTCTACTACTAGAGCCACCATCCGTCCAGACTTTGGCTCTGCTTCGCTTCAATGCTCGAAGTTTACGCCCTTCCGCAATACCGTGCTCAACCCTTCCGGTCGCTTCAACTACCTCGCAAACTCCGTGTATCTCGATGCAGCTATAACAAGGCGGATCTCAAATCGAAGACCCTCCTCGAATCGCTTGCATCTCTCTCTCATCACTTACCACACCAGTAGCAAATCGAGAAAGTTCCATGAACTTCGCCTCATACTCTTCCACCGCCGCCGAGCTCCGGACCAATCGGAGGAACTCACCGTGTTTGATGTCTTGATACACCACCGGAAAATAATGAGCATAAAATTCCTTACTGAATATGTCCCAAGTAATATCAAGATGCCCATGATACTCGTTGCTCCAGCACCGCCACCGATGATAAGCTCTATCCTCAAGTAGAAAGTGGCAAATGTTAACTTATCCTCCACGAGCACTTCATCACCGCAAAAATACGCCTAGCTTGACAAGCCACGACTCACCTCGTGTGGCTCTCCAATACCATTAAAGCTTTTCCTCCTAAGCTTTTTACACGCCTATGGTGTTCGAACTACCAACTTGTGATCGAGCTTGATTCTGGATGGTCAGAGTCATAATCGAGCTAGCCAATCAAATGACCGCTCAATATTTGAGCATTTTCGGGAGCTTGTTGGCAGCTCCATGCGTCAAGATTCTACTGTGTTCACTTGCCCCTCGTGTACAACACTAGGAGTCAACCCAACCATCGATCACGATACTGCCACTAGCCACTACCACGCCTACTACTACGACGTAATCATGATGCCCCTACAAAATATAAATTCCTCCTTATCAAAATTATAAATTATTCTTCCTAAACAAGTAAAGTCTACGTAATCTAAAACCCGGCTCCGATACTAATCGAGACGACCCACCCCATTTCCGTAGAGGCGACCTATCTTAAGAAATTGAACCTAAATATTAAAATCATCTTATTAATGAGAATTCTCACCGAAATTTCGATGTAACCTCCCCTAAAAATATAACATTTCCAAACCCGCAATTTCAACATAAACACTCCCAAATCAATTATCAAGAATCAATCGCGATCAACCCAATCTCATCCGATAACATATCCAATAATACACACGCTTCATAATTCATAAATCACATCCCTAATATAAATCCAAAACATGATAATTATACATTAACCAAAAGAAAATAATTTTCCTATGTCCTCAAACAACCTCAAGGGCCCAAATGACTCCAACTATGTACAACTCTGGTTAACTGTCAGTACCTGTAATCTCCTGGGGGGGGAAAAATATAATAAAATAGGAATGAGTATAAAACTCAGTGAGCTCAGTGAGTGGATAATAACTTTTAAATTATAAAATAATTACAAAAATAAGTGCATCACTTGTATAATCACGCTTTCTCAAATAAATATTTGAATATAAAATTACTTTCAATTCAATCATAATTTGAACATAAGTAAAACCGACATCATCACAAAATCAATAAAAACTTCTCATATCGAAATATCTTCTCAAATTAACATATCAAACATTAAGTAAATCAAATATCTTTAACCAAGTATCCTTAAACAAGTATCCTTAAACAAATATCCCAGTAAACAAATAAACAAATATCCTTTAAACAAATATCCTTAAACAAATACCTAGGGGATAATCTAGTCTCATCCGGACCTCAACGGACGGCAATGATGTACTATCTGAGTACCATCATGCCCGGAGCTACACCGGATAGACAAAAGGACGTACCATCTCATGCTCATCAAGATATCTCATACCCGGATCTCATCGGACGTGCAACGATGCGCTATCCCCGCGACATCGTGTCCGAACCATCCGATCTCATATCTCAATATGCATGCATATGCCCCCAAGGGCTGAAGCGCCCAAACACACGGCCCAAAGCCTCCATGTGTGTTCGGATCGGGCCCCAAAGGCCTACTATCTCATCTCATCCTGAGGGAACTGGTATTTGCTTAAAACTTAAAAACATGATCGAAATCATTATATATGTATACATTTAAATCATGCTTTAAATCATACTCGAAATCAATATATCTCATGTCCAAGATCCATCATATACTCTTTAAATCATGTTCGAAATCCATATGTATAAACATTCTAAATCATGCTCAAGATCATATATAAACATTTTAAATTATTCTCGAAATCAACATATAAATACTTTGAATCATGCTCAAAAGCAATGTATATACATTTTAAATCATAAACAGGATCAATAATATACTCTCAAAATCATGCTCAAATCCGCATAAAAGCACTTTAAAACATGTTCGAAATCAATCATCTCTTTTACCATTTTAAAATCGACACTGGACCATAAATAAATAAATATAATTTAACACAATATTTATACTCAATAAACATTTATCTCGAAAACCATTTAATGGAAACACTTTAAATATTCATTTCATAAACAAGCTCTACTATATAAAAATCAAATAATTTTAATATATTCCACTCACAAAGGACAATTTCGCACTCTGCTATCACCCAAGTCCGCAGTAGATTCTCGTCCGCAGATCCACCTAATTTACGTAAACGACACAATTACTTTCCATAATTATAATTCGAACTAATCTCTCAAAAATAACGCCTTAAAATAAATATTCGTCCTAATATTACAACTCTCAATCTTCCCTGCCACCGTAATAATCCCGTGATTCGTAATTTACTAATATAATCCGAATTTATACTACCCTCAATTTCATAATTTACTAATTTACCCACAACATCATAAAATTACCAATATATCCTCAATTCAGCTTTACAAAATCACCCTCAAAGTCTGAAAAGTACGAAATTACCCTTAGCACGTGAAATTACCAAATGCCCCTACGGTCAACGCTGACCGAAATTGACCCAACGGCGTGGGAAGCTCGAGTTAGAAACTTCGCCGAGGTGAGTCCAATGGTGCCGGTGGTGTCCTCCCACGCGCGGCGCGGCTCGGATCGAGCACGTGAAGTCGCGGCTCTGGGGTGATCGGACGGCAGCAAAACGGCCTCCTGCGCTGTGATCGGTCGGAATGGAAGATGGTGAGGTGGGAAGCTTTTGCAACCGGTGGCGTGACAACATGGCCTGAATCGCCGGCGATCGTCCGCACGAAACCCGCGGAACTTCCGAGCTTCACCGACGGCTGCCCGCATGCGTTTCCTAGCAGCAAGGACTACCTGGGAACGTTCTCCGTCTCGTAAGCTTCGATTTGATACCAAGATCGGCCGTGAGGTGGCTTGAAATGGAAGAAACCGCGTGGTCGGTTTCGCTGGTCGGCTCGAGTTACGGCCCGAGTTTCTCCTCTTCTCTTTCACTCGGCTTTCCTCAAATTTCACCCGATTTTCACTCTTTTATAAGCATCCGCAAAATATCAACTAGACCCCTCATGATATATCACATATACCCCTCTCAATTTATCACATATACCCCTCTCAATTTATCACATAAACCCCTATTAAATTCATTATTTACATAAATAAATATAACAAGTTCATATGTTACAATCCTCCCCACTTATAAAAATTTCGTCCTCGAAATTTACGTACTGTAGTAAACAAACGAGGATACCGGGCTCGCATCAAGTCTTCTGATTCCTGTGTAGCTTCTTCCTTCGAGTGATTCCTCCACAACACTTTTACCAAAGGAATGGTTTTCGAACGCAACACCTTGTGCTTTCCTTCTAGTATCTCAACCGGCTCCTCTTCGTAAGTCAAGTCCTCCTTCAACTTAATCGATTGCTTCGATAAAACATGACTCGGATCATACATGTATTTTCAAGCATTGAAACATGAAACACATTGTGGATTCTCGGACAACTCGTGTGGTAGAGCTAGTCGATAAGCCAATGGACCAATACGCTCTACGATCTCATATGGCCCAATGTAACGTGGACTGAGCTTCCCACGCTTTCCAAAGCAAAGTACTCATTTCCAAGGAGATATCCGTAAGAACACTCTATCACCAACACTGAATTCCAGTTCACGCCTACGCTTATCCGCATAGCTTTTCTGTCTATCTTGAGCCACTTTCAATCTATCCCGAATAAGTTGTACCCGCCATTAGTATCCCGAACCACCTCGGCCAAATAACTTTCGCCACCAACTTCATCCCAACATACCGAGTTCTGCGATTTTCGTCCATACAGAGCCTCATATGGAGCCATCTTCGATGCTAGCTTGATAACTATTGTTGTACGCAAACTCCATCAAAGGTAGATAAATGTCCCAATTACCCTTGATTTCCATAACACATGCTCGCAAAGATATCCTCCAAAGTTTGAATGGTACGCTCAGACCGCCATCGATCCGAGGATGAAAAGTCAGATCGAAATTCAACTTCGCACTCTAAAGCATTTTGCAAGCTAGTCCGTAACTTCAAGTAAACCGAGAATCTCTATCTCGAAACAATAGATACCTCAGATCCGTGAAGACGAACTATCTCACCACATAAAGACTCCCCAACTTATCCATTGCATAGGTGGTTTTGATTGGTAGAAAATGAGCAGATTTTGTAAGTCTATCCACAACCACCCAAACACCTGCCGTGTCCACGCTGGGTACGCTGAAGTCCCGATACAAAGTCCATAGTAACATGCTCCCATTTCCACTCTGGAATAGTGAAGCTGCTGGAATGTCCTGCAGGTCTCGATGCTCCGGCTTTTAACTTATCGACAAACCAAACATCGAGAAACAAATTCCGCATCTCTTTTCATACCTTGCCACCAAGAATGGTCCCTTAAGGTATGATACATCTTCAGATTTCCGTGATGCATCGATAGGCTGAACAATGAGCTTCTTCCATGATCTCCTCTTTAGCTCCTCAATATCCTAGACACTACGCCTATTACCCATGACTAAAACTCCATCATCTCTCACCATGAAATCGGTTCAGAAACCTTTTGCACATCCTCTATCAACTTCATTAATCTGGGATCCCGTGCTTGCATCCGATGGACTTTGTCAATCAAAGTCGGCCTAACTTGAAAAGTAGCTATCAAAGCTCCGCAGCTTATCCAGATTCAACTCAACTCCCAAAGATCTCAACTCGATCAACAGAGGTATACTCGCCACTCGCATACGAGCCATAGTAACCGTAAGATTTCCTACTCAATGCATCACCCACCACATTCGCTTTGCTAGGATGATAATCAATAGTGCATTCATAATCCTTAATTAACTCCATCCATCTCCTTTGTCTCAAATTTAAGTCTTTCCGAGTAAACAAATACTTGAGACTTTTATGATCGCTGAAAATCGCAAGTTACCCCATACAAATAATGTCTCCATATTTTAAGTGCAAATACCACCGCCAACTCTAGGTCATGTGTCGGTAGTTTTGCTCATGCTTTTAAGTTGTCTCAAGCATAAGCTACTACTTTTCCATGTTGCATTAGCACACAACCCAATCCTTGCCCTGAGGCATCATCAGATACCACAAACCCTTCCTTGCTCGATGGAAGTGTAAGAACCGGTGCCGAGGTAAGACGTGCCTCGAGTTCTTGAAAACTCTTTTCACAATCATCATTCCACTCGAACTTGGCATTCTTTTCTCGTTAATCACGCTAATCGGAGTAGCAATCTTAGAGAATCCTCTACAAATCGACGATAAGTACCTCGCCAAACCAAGGAAACTTCGAACCTCTGTGACATTTGTAGGTCGTTCCCATTTCACAACTGCTTCAATCTTTTGGGGATCGACATAAATGCCCTCAGCTGATATCACATGGCCTAAAAATGTCACCTTGTCTAACCAGAACTCACATTTACTGAACTTAGCATAAAGCTATTTTTCTCTCAAAGTTTGCAGAACCCTCCGCAAGTGATCAGCATGCTCTTCTTCATTTCGGGAATACACCAAAATATCATCGATAAACACAATTACAAATCGATCTAAATACTGGTGAAATACCCTATTCATGAGATCCATAAAAGCTGCTGGAGCATTAGTCAACCCAAACGACATCACCAAAAACTCATAATGTCCATATCGGGTTCTCGAATGTCGCTTTAGGAATATCATCCTCTTTAATTCTAAGTCGATGATATCCCGATCGCAAGTCGATCTTAGAAAATACCTTAGCCCCTCGAAGTTGGTCAACAAGTCATCAATACGCGAAGTGGATACTTATTGCGTATTGTAACCTTGTTCAACTCGCCGATAGTCAATGCAAAGTCCGAGGGTACCATCCTTCTTCTTACAAACAAAACTCGGAGCTCCCCAAGGGAAACACTAGGCCCGATAAACTATTTATCCACTAATTCTCGTAGTTGAACCTTAAGTTCCTTCAATTCTACTGGAGCCATCCCGCATGCGGTGTCATAGATATAGGAGATGTTCCGAGAACTAAGTCGATGGGAAACTTAATCTCCCTATCGTGTGGCATCCCTGCAGCTCATCCGGAATACATCCGGGAACTCTTGACTACCGGAATATCCTCCAATTTCAACTCTTGAACTTTTGTGTCCACCACATATGCCAAGTAAGTCGAGCATCCTTTTCTAAGCAACCGCCTCGCATTAATGGCGGAATGACACATGAGGGTAAAATTTTGCGCCCCCACAAAATCTCACCACATTTTTCCCTAGCTTATTAAACACAACTTCCTTCTGAAACAATCCAATCGTAGCATAATGAGATGCAAGCCAATCCATACCCAAAATAGCATCGAAATCACGAATATCAATAACAATCAAATTCGCCTCAAATTCCCGCTCACCCATTCTAATCACACAATCCGATACACACTCTTCGCAAGAAGTGATTCTCCAAAGAGTGTACTAACAACTAATTCACAATCTAGTGCTTCCTGCCTCGCCTACATGCTTAGCAAACGTACGGGAAACAAAAGAATGTGTAGATCCAGGATCAATAAGAATATGTGCTTCACAGCCAAAGATAGATAATATACCCATAATAACATCTGGTGTAGCACGTGCCTCCCGTCAGTGTCAAAGCAAAAACTCGAGCCCCGAGTACGAGGCTCGACCAGTGCTGATTTCTCCGAGATGAGCAAGAGTCCGACTCTTACCACCGATGTAGAATCACCTATCTCGCACACCTCTCCGGCCCCGAGTCCGTCTAGTGTAAGGTCGAGATTGAAAAGATGTCCCTCGTGGTGATTGTCACCCCGAGATAAAGTAGGCGTAATCTCTTGATGTGTCCAAGTCGACCACAACGATAACAAACTTTCTCTCTAACTCGACATCGTCCCGTGATGATTCTTACCACATACGTGGCAAGAACTAGGTCGAGCACCCCTAGAACGATCATCACGAAATGCCCTTTACTCCCGCCATACTGTCCCCGACTCCGACATTACTTCCCACCGATCGCAGACCGAGCCATGGTCGACACCGCCTCGGTCTCCTCCGATGCTTATACCCTTACTCCTCCGAGTACCCGCAAAATATCCAAGACCAATGCTCCCTCGCTTAGGTGGTCTACTACTGTGAGCCACCATCCGTCCAGACTTTGGCTCTGCTTCGCTTCAATGCTCGAAGTTTACGCCCTTCCGCAATACCGTGCTCAACCCTTCCGGCCGCTTCAACTACCTCTGCAAACTCTGTGTATCTCGATGCAGCTATAACAAGGCGGATCTCAAATCAAGACCCTCCTCGAATCGCTTCGCATCTCTCTCTCATCACTTACCACACCAGTAGCAAATCGAGAAAGTTCCATGAACTTCGCCTCATACTCTTCCACCGTCGCCGAGCTCCGGACCAATCGGAGGAACTCACCGTGTTTGATGTCTTGATACACCACCGGAAAATAATGAGCATAAAATTCCTTACTGAATATGTCCCAAGTAATATCAAGATGCCCATGATACTCGCTGCTCCACGACCCGCCACCGATGATAAGCTCTATCCTCAAGTAGAAAAGTGGCAAATGTTAACTTATCCTCCACCGAGCACTTCATCACCGCAAAAATACGCTCTAGCTTGACAAGCCACGACTCAACCTCGTGTGGCTCTCCAATACCATTAAAGCTTTTCCTCCTAAGCTTTTTACACGCCTATGGTGTTCGAACTACCAACTTGTGATCGAGCTTGATTCCGGATGGTCAGAAGTCATAATCGAGCTAGCCAATCAAATGACCGCTCAATATTTGAGCATTTTCGTGAGCTTGTTGTGCAGCTCCATGCGTCGAAGATTCTACAGTGTTCACTTGCCCCTCGTGTACAACACTAGGAGTCAACCCAGCCATCGATCAAGATACGGCCACTGCCACTGCCACGCCTACTACTACGACGAATCATGATGCCCCTACAAAATATAAATTCCTCCTTATCAAAATTATAAATTATTCTTCCTAAACAAGTAAAGTCTACGTAATCTAAAACCCGGCTCGATACTAATCGAGACGACTCACCCCATTTCCGAGAGGCGACCTATCTTAAGAAATTGAACCTAAATATTAAAATCATCTTATTAATGAGAATTCTACCGAAATTTCGGCAGAACCTCCCCTAAAAATATAACATTTCCAAACCTGCAATTTCAACATAAACACTCCCAAATCAATTATCAAGAATCAATCGTGATCAACCCAATCTCATCCGATAACATATCCAATAATACACACGCTTCATAATTCATAAATCACATCCCTAATATAAATCCAAAACATGATAATTATACATTAACCAAAAGAAAATAATTTTCCTATGTCCTCAAACAACCTCAGTGGCCCAAATGACTCCAACTATGTACAACTGCTGGGTTAACTGTTGTACTGTAATCTCCTGGGGAAAAATATAATAAAATAGGAATGAGTATAAAACTCAGTGAGCTCAGTGAGTGGATAATAACTTTTAAATTATAAAATAATTACAAAAATAAGTGCATCACTTGTATAATCACGTTTCTCAAATAAATATTTGAATATAAAATTACTTTCAATTCAATCATAATTTGAACATAAGTAAACCGATCATCATCACAAAATCAATAAAAACTTCTCATATCGAAATATCTTCTCAAATTAACATATCAAACATTAAGTAAATCAAATATCTTTAACCAAGTATCCTTAAACAAGTATCCTTAAACAAATATCCTGTAAACAAATAAACAAATATCCTTTAAACAAATATCCTTAAACAAATACCTAGGGGATAATCTAGTCTCATCCGGACCTCAACGGACGGCAATGATGTACTATCCGAGTACCATCATGCCCGGGAGCTACACGGATAGACAAAAGGACGTACCATCTCATGCTCATCAAGATATCTCATACCCGGATCTCATCGGACGTGCAATGATGCGCTATCCTCGCGACATCGTGTCCGAACCATCCGATCTCATATCTCAATATGCATGCATATGCCCCTAAGGGCTGAAGCGCCCAAACACACGGCCCAAAGCCTCTATGTAGTGTTCGAGACGGCCCCAAAGGCCTACTATCTCATCTCATCCTGAGGGAACTGGTATTTGCTTAAAACTTAAAAACATGATCGAAATCATTATATATGTATACATTTAAATCATGCTTTAAATCATACTCGAAATCAATATATCTCATGTCCAAGATCCATCATATACTCTTTAAATCATGTTCAAATCCATATGTATAAACATTCTAAATCATGCTCGAAGATCATATATAAACATTTTAAATTATTCTCGAAATCAACATATAAATACTTTGAATCATGCTCAAAAGCAATGTATATACATTTTAAATCATAAACAGGATCAATAATATACTCTCAAAATCATGCTCAAACCGCATAAAAGCACTTTAAAACATGTTCGAAATCAATCATCTCTTTTACCATTTTAAAATCGACACTGGACCATAAATAAATAAATATAATTTAACACAATATTTATACTCAATAAACATTTATCTCGAAAAACCATTTAATGGAAACACTTTAAATATTCATTTCATAAACAAGCTCTACTATATAAAAATCAAATAATTTTAATATATTCCACTCACAGTGACAATTTCAGACTCGGCTATCACCCAAGTCCGCAGGTAGATTCTCGTCCGCAGATCCACCTAATTTACAGAAACGACACAATTACTTTCCATAATTATAATTCGAACTAATCTCTCAAAAATAACGCCTTAAAATAAATATTCGTCCTAATATTACAACTCTCAATCTTCCCTGCCACAGTAATAATCCCGTGATTCAGTAATTTACTAATATAATCCGAATTTATACTACCCTCAATTTCATAATTTACTAATTTACCCACAACATCATAAAATTACCAATATATCCTCAATTCAGCTTACAAAATCACCCTCAAAGCTGAAAAGTACGAAATTACCCTTAACACGTGAAATTACCAAATGCCCCTACGGTCAACGCTGACCGAAATTGACCCAACGGCGGTGGGAAGCTCGAGTTAGAAACTTCTCGTCGAGGTGAGTCCAACGGTGCCGTGGTGTCCTCCCACGCTGGCGGCGGCCGGATCGAGCACGTGAAGTCGCGGCTCTCGGGGTGATCGGACGGCGGAAAACGGCCTCCTCGGTGCGGTGACTGGTCAGGAATGGAAGATGGTGAGGTGGGAAGCTTTTGCAACCGTGGCGTGGCCAAATATGGCCGGAATCGCCGGCGATCGTCCGCACGAAACCCGCGGAACTTCCGAAGCTTCACCGACGGCGTCCGCGTGCGTTTTCCGGCAGCAAGGACGGCTGGGGAACGTTCTCTGTCTCGTAAGCTTCGATTTGATACCAAGATCGGCCGGTGAGGTGGCTGGAAATGGAAGAAACCGCGGGTCGGTTTCGTGGGTCGGCTCGGGTTACTGGTCGGGTTTCTCCTCTTTCTCTTTCACTCGGTTTTCCTCAAATTTCACCCGATTTTCACTCTTTTATAAGCATCCGCAAAATATCAACTAGACCCCCTCATGATATATCACATATACCCCCTCTCAATTTATCACATATACCCCCTATTAAATTCATTATTTACATAAATAAATATAACAAGTTCATATGTTACATAGATAGAAAATTAAGACCAAAAATTGATTTACATTAATATAAAACCGGGGCAATGATGTCATAATTACTCTTGATATTTGTCAGTTAGTACTTCCAATTCTTTTATTCAGTAGCCAGGTTCATAATTAAAAAATAGAAGCTATTGGACTATTTCAAAACCAATCCATCAGGCACTATATTTTAAAAATAAAAAACAAAAATGGCTGAATGGTATGTTGCATTATAAGTGAACCCTAAGTGTACTAAGTATACATGTTATTGTTTACTTTCAATTTTTTTTTTAACAACAATAGATATTTCTAACCCATGAAATTCATCTATTCATTAATAAAAGAACTTGCCAAAGGCAAAACAAAGAAGAATAATAAACAAACAACTTTGATGATGAACTAATTAAACTCTTCAAAGTTCAAACCGTGTATCAAATATTGATTACAAAGCTATGTACATATAGAAAAAAAAACATATGAAATAAATTAAATTTTAGTTCAAAATCTTGAATTTAATCTTTTCGGGAACTAAATTAATAATAATAATAATAAATTTCAGAACATGTGCAGCAGGCAGGGCAGACATCAAACAATTGGGTCTATGCTACATCTTCGAACCTTAATGCATATAAGTACATGTAACCTAAGAACTCACTCTGCTTTGAATTCAGAAACTGGACACATTACATCTAACGATTGCGTACAAGTGAGATGCCATTTTCATGTACTAATGAAATCCATTGAGTCCACCACGAATATTAAACTTGCAAGACTATAAAACAAAACAACATAAGAAATAAATTAGATTAAAAATGTGTCTTTTAAACTTACCCCATAATTTAATTAAATGATGAGAAATTATAGCACACACAAAACATAAACATGAAATAAAGACAACACCCCTCCATCGCAAATAAAAAATCAAATATCTTTAGATTGTAGTTCAAATTTCAACTTTTTGAGGCTAAATTAAACTTGCAAGACTATAAAACCAACAACATAAGAAATAAATTAGATTAGAGGGGCTACACTCAAAAGTTTAAATACATTAGCTTCATTACATAAGAGACTATCTACTTGACCGATTCTCACCGGAGAAGCTTCAGCTTAAATGAGTTAGTCTACTTGCATCATTTTAGGAAAAGGTATTGAAGCACAACAATGATAAAAACCACTTTCATCGTAAACAAATCTTTGTGAAATATGAGCTTCCTTAATGAGATACTCTCCCCATTCCTTTTGTAACCATTTATCCCTTAAAGCTTTAGAAGACACATAGCAATGGAAAAAATATTTCTAGCAATTGAATTACTTACGGATTCAATCATCCAAAGATGCCTTCAGAAGAGTGACGGGCATTCATTCACTAGAGACACCATTGGTGTATCTTCCAAAATTGGGTGAAAGTTAAACAAATGAAGTAAAGAGATTGCGATTGTGATTATGAAAATATGTGTGATTGCACTTGTTTCCTTTATTATAGCCATGCAAGCATATGATCAAATGAAATTTCTGTTTTATGTCTTGAAAATATTTTTGATTGTGATGTGATTCTTCACTTTCTTTATTTAGATGTCATTTTCATATTCAGTGATTATTTAATAACAATGTTACTTTTATTCATTTTAATAAAAAAATCATTATTTTCAATGTTTGCTTAATTTGCAGTCATGGCGGTTCAAAAATATTTGAGTTCTTAGCCAAATTTATAGTCATTTGAAAATTTAAAATTGATAAATTATTAATTATGTGTTACTGCTAAATTAATTAAATTTGTAAAAGAATAAAAATAATTCTATTGAAAAATAAATTATTTAAAATAATGGCATGATGGTAACTAATTGTTATATTATTTATTTAAGTAAAATTTTTATAAGCGTAATAATTTTTTTATAATTTTAATTTAAATTTTTTATTAAGTATACTTGTTAGTACTTATTAAGTATACATGTTATCGTTCACTTGTTAAGTATATATATTAAGTATACATGATTGTGATCTGATTCTTCACTATCTTTATTTAGGACGTTCCTTTCATACTCAATGATGAATGCTTCAACTGTTTTGATACTCAATTATTATTTAACAAAAATGCTAACTTTATTCATTTCAATAAAAAAATGGAAGTGGTGCAGAGCTTGCAATGGCTTAGAATGGGAAGGATGTCCATGAATAGCATAAACGTATAGCTTATAGAGTATACTCATACCACCTTGCTACACTAACACTATTTTTTTAATTGACATAGCTCAATCTTGATATTGTTTGGTTGGTGATCTATACTCATTTTGGTAACCTATACATTTACATGTTTCTGCTCATGTCTCCTGTAATTTGCCTTGAACAACCATTACAGTGGTATCTATACTCATTTTGGTAATCTATACATTTATATATAGATTTATTATTCAAATTTAATCAATTATTTTTTATTTTTCTTTATTTACTTAAAAATTTATGTCACATTTATATTTAACTTATTAAAAAAATGAAATCTTATTTTCTTAAAATATTAAAATCTAATTTTGTATTGTAATTACTATTGAAATTAACATCTCTATTGGATGTGAAATAAATAATTTTATATATTATAAAACTCATTATCTAATAAATGAGTGATCCACGAGAATTATAATTCAAATTAAAATTCAAATGTTAGATTTATTTATATTTTTTATTCTTTTACAATTACAATTGTAATTGTTATTATTTCATGTAATTATATATATATAAAAGAACCATTTATTAAATTGTGTGGAATTCAACATAACAAATGCCATGTCATTTATCAAGAAATCGGATATACTTCATGTCGTCTACATTCTTGCTACTCAAACTATGTGTCATTAGTAATTAAAACATAAGCCCAATGCATGCTACTTTAGTACTTGCGCATGTTAGTTAAATGAATGAATCAGACGACCTGTCATTTGAACTTTTTTGAGGAGTGATATGTCCACCTCTACTGAAGCTATAAATAATGACTCGTCTATCATATACATTTACGAATATTGTTTACACAATAATGTCATGTTTTATTTTTTTTAAGGCACCAATAATGCAAAGAGAAAGATTATTATAATTTTTTTAATTTTATGTGATCGGGTGAACATATAAATTATTAATTAAAATTATTTTAAATTTTTTCAACGGTGTTCTAATGGCATATTTAGAATATATGGATGAAGTATCATGCATATGATATCAGCAACAAGTAGCCTCCAAATCTTGAAAAAAATATAGGTCAAGAATCTTGAAACCCAAATACTTCTATGAACAAATGGGTCAAAGGTCCATTTCTACAGAGATGGAGCTTCAAACCCCAATCTTGAAGAAAAAATAAATTAAATGAAATTTCTCAATTTTTTTTTCTTCTTTTTGATAAGTGAAATTTCTCAATTCAAAATCAGAACATTGTTCATTTATCTTTTATTATCTCTAAATTCTTAAAATCAAATCTATTATTACTCGTCCTTTCCTTTACTATCATGATGATATCACACTATTATGGAAAATCCACAAATAACCCAAAGATAAAAGCAACAAGTATAAAAGTTGTGATGATTTCTGTAGGTCTTAAATTATAATTTTGATCACTTAATTGTTATATTTATGTTTTCTTTTCCAACAAAAATAAAACAAAAATACTGCCATGAACATAATAATTAAGCTAGTTGAAATAAATGGTGAATTTTGAGAACAATATTTTTGGGGTTAATATCTTGGTAGTTCAAAGAAATTTTGGTATAACAAATGAATTTCCTTAGTATTGTGTAAGTATCACATGTTTATATAAATGCACTATTATTTGACCGCATACAAAGATAGCCGACTGACCAAGGTATATCCTATAAGAGAACTAACCAAGGGAAATTTTCGGTAAATATTTTATTACAAATAACAATAAATTTCTTTTTTTCCTAAAAAAAGAACACAAAGATGCCCAACCATACATTTACTATCAAATTATTTATGCTATTTACCAAAAAAAAAAAAGAATTATTTCGAGGTAGCTGAAGAAGATTTAAAAATTTCCAAATATAAAGACAAGGTAGACCTTGTTGTAAATGACAATAAATAACTGTTAATTTTATTTATCTATCTTATTAATGATCATTTAAACGAGTAGATAATTTCATAAATTTAAAACATAAGGCGATCTTTTCATCATTTCAAATAAAAGTTAAGAACAATAATATTTAGACTTTTTTATTTATCTTATTGGTTCCCACTTTTTAATTAACTATATAATAATAACTGAAATTAAGAGCTACTAAGATAAATAAAGGATTCATACATGATATATCATTACTAAATAATTAATGATCACTTGCTGAATTTTGTGCATAAAATACGGTGATAAATTAATTATATAAAATGAACATTTCCAAACAGTAACAAATAAAAAATGCATATGCAAAATATTTAATTAGTTTTTATTCAAAAAATATTTAATTAGTTAATTACAAGAAAGAAGAAACAAGCTGTCGAAAACAAAACAAGAGTTCGTAAAACTTCAAAAAAATACAACGGTTACTGACTCGCTGGCGGGAGATAAACCCTAGGCCGCAATTGAGAACAGCCAGCTCCTACTTCCCAATTCAATATTATTTATGAGTTTTTACTCTCTCTCTCTCTCTCTCTCTCTCTCTCTGCCTCAATGACTTCGCTTTACTTTTTATCTCATTCAGTACTAATGAGTTATATTTATGCTTTCAACAACCCTTCCTCAAATCTTCTTCTCTTTCCTGTTCCTTTCCTTTGCCCCATTCATGGTTTCCCATTTGTCTCTCCGCCTGCCCCACTTCCTCTACTCGTAAACTCCCCCTCCCAGTCTCTATATGCATACATATTGCGTTGTTGGATGTGGGTTTGTTAAGAATTTAGTTTTTCATTTTTGTAAAATTTGATTTTGAGTTCACGCAGTGTGCACTTTGTTAAGGTTTGACGTATCAATGATTTTGATTCTTGAACGAGATAATTGGGTTCATTTTTTAAATTCTTTTTTAAGGAGTACATTATAATTTAGAGCAAGAACTTATGTGGATTTGCTTTTTTATTTCTTTTAATTTATAGTTTTTCATCTACATATCATTCCAGCAAGTAAGCTCATGAGTCTCAAGTCCATTATTTTTTCATTTTGAAAATAAGGTTTTCAATGAGGATATGTCATATTATGCTGTTGGTGCCAGTTAGTTTAATACAGAAGAGATTTGGTGTTGGAGCGCTGCTCAATGGCTTTTGTTTTACAATATTTAGTCAAATAAAGAAAATCTCTTATCAAGTAGTCTTGAATTTACTGGTGCTTTACATTCATTTGAACATGATTGTTAAGCAATATTCACTGTTGTCATAGTCAACAAGTTAGAAATTTCCAGGAAAGAACTTTGAGTTGGGAGGGCGATCATCCCGGTGAACTGAACGTACCCCAAACTAAAGCGGAACATACTAGTGTTTTTGTGTTTATTACTCTTTTCTATTATACCGTTTCATTTTTCTTTGAATTCCAGATTTGTGAAGCTTGTGATTTGATTGCTCTCCTTGTTTGTTACAGTCAATCTTTTGGATCAGAAATTAGACGCAATATAAATGCAAATGTACTCAACTCATCTGGGATTAATGGAAAGGAACAAGAAAAATATCTCTTTTCAAAGAATAAGTCTTCACTTGAATTTTTGTTTCAATATTATACCACTTCTAGTCATATATCAGTGAAGGCGTTGTTATCTACAGCTGCTTCTGCCTCTGACCAAGCCAATAATGAGAGTGGTGCTCCTATAACTGAAGCTGAAGGTGATGAAATGGAATTTAATAGCGTGAATTGTCTTGTCTGGGTACTGCATGAATCTACCGAGAGCTTTTCCCATGCAATTGCGTCACTTGAATTGGCTGGAAGTGGTGCAGAGCTTGCAATGGCTTGGAATGGGAAGGATGTCCATGAATGGCATAAACGTATAGCTTATAGAGTATGCTCATACCACCTTGCTACATTAACACTGTTTTTTTAACTGACATATCTCAATCTTGATATTGTTTGGTTGGTGATCTATAATCATTTTGGTAATCTATACATTTACATGTTTCTACTCATATCTCCTGTAATTTGCCTTGAACAACCATTACAAGTGGTATCTAAGTTGAGTCGAGGTGGAACATTCTTTATCAATTATCAATTATCAATTATTAAAAGACATGAGAAAATGGAAGAAGAATCATTGATTCGTATGGCTCTTCAGGTAGCAGTTTATGCTTTATTAAAAATGGCAATTGAAGTGGAGAATTTGCTCTCTCAAGATCGTGATAACAACCATGCTCCAGTTAAAGAGATGTGAGTGCTCAAGAACTGGAGAAAAATTAAATTAATTATTATTTTTGGTTAATATTTCATTTTTATGGAAAATTATTTCCATGAGCAACTTTGTGGAGTTAATTTAAATTTAGAATATAAGTCTGTCTTAACATATGACTGTGATGTCTTAGTATTTTTGAGCAGTTATTATTTAAATGCCAATTATCGATGATAACTATTTTTCCTCTTTATTTGCTTCAGCTTGCCCTCTAAGATGATGGCGGCAGGAGAGTTCATTGAAAATCAATTGAGAATGAGGCATTCGGAATTGGTACAATGGTTTAGAATTGTGGAATTACCTTGTATTGCAGGATTTTTCAGTTCTTTATTAAAGAAGTGGTCCATGGAATATGTTGATGCTGTTCGAGCAGGGGTCCTTTCCAATGTCGGCTTCTTTTCCGTTCATTGGAACAATGATTTCTTTTGGTTTGTGCTCACAAAACAATGTCAGGGGTCGCCGGGTGTTTTTCCGGCAAAAATCCTCTGACGCTCAAGTCAGTAATCGGGTGATTCTTTTTGTATCACTCTTTGTTTGAAGGACTGGAGAAATGAGGTGATTTTTGGATAAAAGTAAAGAGAATCTAAAAGATTTCAGAAGACAAGGGGGAGAAAAGAGAAGAAGAAGAATCTAAAAAAGAACCAGAAAAAAGAACCCCTCAACTTACTCTTCAAATTCTCTTTATCCTTCCGCTTTCCCGCCTCTTTTCTTCCCGGAGAGCCGTCCTCGATTAATGGTGTTTGGGCCCCTCCGACAACCGAGGTTACCGCAGACACCCCGGGATGTGGGATGTCAGCGTGTATGGGTTCCTACGGCTTAATGATGGTGTCGTGCATGCGCAGTATGAAATGATGACATCAGTAGGGTGTGTGCCTACCATCTGAATACAGTGACTTACACCCTATCGCGCGGGTGTATGCCGTATCAATCGTCGTGTTAAGTTGCTCTGGAGGAGGGCCAACCTGCTTTGAACCTGCTATGCTCGAATCTTGCCTTTCCTCCGTGTTGTCGCCGGCGTGACGGGGTCATGTTCTGGAGGCTCAAAGAACTCGAGAGGTATAGAAGGTCTGGGTCCCGACCAGCTGGGGCACTTGACCTTGACCGGCTTCAAGCCTCAGCGAGGGCGCCTTCGTGCAGCTGGTCAAGTCTTCCGCTCGAGCCGGGTTGACCTCGAGGGGCCTCGCTTCAGATACCCAAACACCAGCCCCCAGCTTAGTCTTTGAGTGAAGCGAGATATGACCGAAAACTTCTTGTTTGAGCTGGCTTCCTCATTTTTATCTTCACATGCCGAGCTGTCCACCATTTCCGCCGCTCATATTTAATGGAGTACCCGTGGGTGAATCTGGGCCGCTCGCTTAAATTTTGAAGAGGCGCTTATTTGAACAGCTGCTTCCTCGAGTAGCAGGTCAGTCTGCTGATAAGACGTACTTTCCCTTTAAAACCCTTAATTTCTTCATCGCGGCCTCTTGTTTCCCGCCTCTACTAACACCAAAATCAATCGTCTCAGAATATTTCTTATTTTCTTTCCTTCCGCGTTGTCGTCCGTCGCTGCTCAGCCTTTTATCGTGTATGAACTTTCCCTTTCTTCTCGCTCGCTTTGTTATTCATTTTTGAGTTTTTGGTTCCCATTTGGTAGATCAGTGTCCATAGGAAATATGTCGACACACAACAACCTCGCTCGGATGTCGCTTGAAGAATCATCTTCTTCGAGTGACTCTGAGTCAAATAGATGGTTACGGTGAGAGACCCAGCCCCGAGGGGTCGAGGTCATGGGGAGACCCGCCACAACAAGGGAGAGGGTTAGTCAAAGGTCGAGGCTAGGTGGTTTCCATTGACTTTATGAGGTGTGAGACTTCACATGCGGATTTAGACCTGCCTGTGGACACGCACTCACATACCGACCAGCGTGGACCTATGTGTGCCCAGTAAAGGTGACATGCCCAACCGTCCTCCCTTAGATTATGTCACGTTTTATTTGGAGTGTTTC
Organism: Murraya koenigii; assembly: GCA_025617385.1. Lineage (NCBI taxonomy): Eukaryota > Viridiplantae > Streptophyta > Magnoliopsida > Sapindales > Rutaceae > Murraya > Murraya koenigii. Next base: position 36,694,184 of record CM046813.1, read on the forward strand.
AAGTGGGGGGTTAGGTTGCCTCTTCAACCTTAATTCGTCCGGGTCCTATCCAGACTATGTTTGGCCCCGAGACTGCTAAACCCCAATGGATGGAGATTTCCGTCCAGGTTATATGCGTGGAGGTGGTGTAATCTGGTGATCCACCTAGAGGAGATAAAGCATTTCTACTAATCAAGAGCAGCCCCAAGGATGCTGGTTGGTATTATCTCGCCTCAGCTCAAGGGCACGAAACCCATCACCGACCTTCCCACCTCCGTGGCAACCTGAAGGGTAAGTTTTTCTTGCCGGGAGATCGGGGCAAGCGCTTTCACCTCCGAGGGGTCCCTCCAATACCCTCTCATTTTTGCACCCTGTGTCGCCTCATTGCTCAAGACATTTTACTTTAATTTATCTCGCTTGCATTTTTTCTCACTACTCTTTCCCGGTCATTGTTGCAAGATCTCGGAGTGCTTCCTATCTGATTGGGAGGAGCTTCAATCGCGTGTCAATACCGCTCTTGACAACCTCGAGCTCGTGCTAGAGCTACTCTCAATTCGTAATCTTGTCGAGTTCTGCCTCGCTCTCAAGAGGAAATGAGTGGTGTTCTCTCTGGTCAAGAGGCTCGTGAGCTCCACTGGATCGCTCGAGTAGCTCCTTCGCGCCTCCCAAGCGATCTCGAGTCGACACAACCGCCTCACCGATTAGGGCTGCACCTTCGCTTGAAAGGCTAGTCGACCAGCCAGGCGGGCAATCCGAGGGGCTCGAGGCTCGCTGCTCCAACTCCTGGTCCCGAGCGAGAATTTCCCAGAGCAAGAAGCACTGACGTTGCCGACCCATACGTCAAGGATTTTGCTGGGCAAATGGAGGGAAAGTTCTTGGAGGGATTGGAGGCTTCCAATGCTAATGACCTGGTTAGTATGCCCCATCGCCTCGTCCCAGACATAAACTGCTGCCACCGCCTTCAAGACCAAGACTCGGACTTCGAGAGGAAGATCGTACTGAAAATCGTAGTTTGAGACAAAGTCTTAAGCGTATGGATGAGGAGGCAGCTAAGCTTCACACGTAGATCTCTACCTTCGAGGAGAAGGTAGCTCGTCTCGAGTCCAAAGCACTCCAACTCGAGAAGGAGCTCATGGTCCCGGGAGAGCCGGTGAACGCCAAAAGGACATGGACGTGCAGAGGTTTTCCTTTAAGAAGACCATGGAGGCAGAGACTTCTCGCCTTCGTGAGGAAGGTGGACTCTTGAAGGCCTGCCATGCAGAGAATACAACGGCGGGTAACCTTCACCACGAAAGTGCCTCATGTCCGCCTTGGGCAAGGAATATCCCGACCGGATATGTTCAAGCTCGAGGCGGCGTGGATGCGTACATGCTCGAGCATGATGCTCGTAACCAAGGGCTAAGTGGACCTCCAACTCAAGACCCCGCTTGGTCGAGAGAAACCGCCTCCTATCGCTAAGATCTCCTCTCGTCATGCTATCGCCACTAAGTGTGTTCCATCCTCCGAGGACCCAGCTCCCATCGCTAGCCTTAATGCTCCAACCATTTAATTTTTTTTTTTTATACTTGTACTCTTGTGATGAATAAATGAAGAATATGTATTTGCTAATTTGCCCTTGTGTTTGTATATCTTTTAATTTTCTACTGAAGTAAACTTCGAGCCTTGCATAGCAACCTTTAATAGATTTTAGTGCCCTTGCTTTTTCTTTGAGCCCATTCCGCTCGAGCCCTTTTCTGGCTTATGCTTGGCAACCGCCTTGCCTTCGGCTAGACTTAGAGACTTCAAGCCTTCGTGTTATTTCGAGAACTTATTCCGCTCGAGCCCCGCTTGGTTCACGCTAGCAACTGTCTCGCCTTAAGCTAGGCCCAGAGAATTCGGCCTTACGCCTTTGCGAGCTTATTCTCGCCGAGCCTGCTTTTGGCTCATGCTCAGCATTGTCTCGCCTTAAGTTAGGCTTAGAGACTCCGGCCTTTACGCTTCTTTGTGAGCTTATTCCGCCGAGCCTGCTTTTGGCTCATGCTCAACGACCGCCTCGCTAGTTAGGCTTAGAGACTTCGGCCTTTATGCTTCTTGCGAGCTTATTCTCGCCGAGCCTCGCTTGGCTCACGCTAGCATCGCCTTGCCTTAGTTAGGCTTAGAGACTTCCGCCTTTACGCTCTTTACGAGCTTATTCTCGCCGAGCTTGCTTTGGCTCACGCTGGCACCGCCTCGCCTTAGTTAGGCTGAGACTTCGCCTTTACGCTTCTTTACGAGCTTATTCTCGCTCGAGCCTCGCTTAACTCACGCTGGCAACCGCCTCACCTTAAATTAGGCTTAGAGACTTCGGCCTTTGCTTTTTATAAGCTCCTACTTGATCATGTTGACTTTTGTTGAAGTGCTTGTTTTATATTCATTCGTGTACAAGGTTTCATACCCTTTTATATAAGGAAAAGCTAATTAAAACCAAGTATCACTACTACGCTATAAGGAGACTTCATCTGAAATACTTTATTAAATGCCGCACATTCCACTACCTCGACTTCCCGGTCCATTTGAGGTGGTCAACCCAGATGCTCTCTGACCGCATTGCTTGAGAGACCCTATACTGGCCTAACCAGTTTGGGAGCAACACCCTTTGCCTGGGGACCTTAGTGTTATGATTTACCCTTCTAAGCACCCAATGTCCTACCTGAAATAGGCAGATGTGTACATTCCAGTTGTAATAGCGGGCCACCCTTTGCTGGTATTCCATTATCTTCATCACGGACCTTCATCACGGACCTTTCCTCTTTCTTACAAGAAGTCCAAATTGACACACATCCGCTCATCGCTTTGCTCCTCGTTGAAGTGTTCCGTTCGATGTGTCCCCATCCCTATTTCAGCTGGGACCACTGCTTCATGCCCAAATGCCAAGGAAAAGGGTGTTTCCCCGGTGGCAGTTTTGTGCGTAGTTCTATAGGCCCACAAGATGCCAGGTAGTTCGTTAACCCAAACTCCCTTCTGCTTGCAGAGCCTCGGTCTTCGTGAGGCGCTTTATAGTCTTGTTTGCAGCCTTTACTTGCCCGCTGGCTCATGCAGTGTGATGTCGAGCAAAAATTTAACTCTATTCCCATATTCCCACAGAAGTCCCTAAACTCGTGGTTGTCAAACCGCCTTCCGTTGTCTCAGAACTGCAGCGTGGGGATCTCGTACTTAGTGAAATAATCAATTGCTACCACGACGCAGTGTTGCAGATGCTTTCCTTTGGTAGCGGCCCGATTAATCTGATCCACCGCTGAGCAAAAGGCCAAGGTAAGTTCATCAACGCGAGGTTCTCTGTGGTCGGATCATGTAGCTGGCAAAGCTTTGGCAATTCTTGCAACTCTTAATCTTTCTCAGTGCATCCTCGTGCATCCGGGCCAAAAGTACCCCTACCTTAAGTGCCTTGAAAGCCGTGAGATCTCGCACTGGAGTGGTTCCCGCAAATCCCACGATCCGCTCCACTTCGACCACTCTAATCTCTTTATCACCGCCTCACTCTCCAGGCGTAGGCCTTCATCTTCTCGCGATTTTGCTTGAAGCTTTCGCTGAGGTGATTTGCCACCACCGAGAGTCCGTCTCAAGCTTTACCTCTTCCGCTTTTACTACTGTGGTGAGCTTCAATCCTGCAATTACAACCTCATATTCGGCTTGGTTGTTGGTGGCTTCGAATTATAGCTTTACAGCATATTGCACTTCCACCCCTTCAGGACTGAGAAGCACAACCCCTGCTCCTCGCCTCGATCCCCGCATGACCCATCCATCGTGGATTATCCATGCGTTGCTTGGGCGTAAGTGGCTCGCTGGTGTTCGCTGTCCATTTCTTCACTCCTCTCCGTGCATTCGACCACGAAGTCGCCAAGGATCGTGCTCAGATTGTTGTTCGGGTCAGTAGCTGATGTCAAACTCACCGAGCTCTACCGACCATTTCACCAACCTTCCTAAGTCTCCGGCTTGTGCAGAATCCGCCTGAGTGGCTGGTTTGTCAAAACTATCACCGAAGTGTGCTTCGAAGTAAGGTCTCAACATCCGAGCCGCTACATTAGTGGCCAATGCCCACCTCTCCATTAGCTGGATACCGAAGCTTTCGCCTCCCAACAAGGCTCGCTCAGATAATATACTGGGTATCGCACCTCGACTCTTCCCTAACCAAGACTTAGTCCGTTGCCCATCGTGACACCGCCAAGTATAAATACGTAACCTCTCCTCGTCATGGCTGATGATAGAATGGGCTTTCAAGAATATCCCTTCAACTGTTGGAGCGCAGCTCAGATTCCGTGTCCACTTTGTCTTTCTCGCTTTTCTCATTTCCGGAAGAAGACGTGGCATTTGTCCTGCTGTTCTGGAGGTGAATCATATGGATGTCAATTTTCCTGTAAGGTTTTAGTATCTCCTCGAGAGTACGCAGGATCTCATCTCTACTACAACTCTTATCTTCTTTGATTGGTTTTGATTCCTCTATAACTCGATCACGAAGCTCCAAGAATTTTCCCGAACTAACTCCAAAGGTACATTTCTCAGATTAAGTTTCATCCGATATTTCCTTGAGAGCCAAGGTTTCTTCCAAGTGCTTTACATGTTCCTCCGTCCTTTAACTTAGTGATCATATAGTCCATGTAAACTTCCATCGTACGGCCGATCACGGCTTAAGATCTTGTTCACCGGCCTCCGTAGGTTGCCTCTGCTTTTCAGTCAAGCGGCATGACCTAGTAGCAAAACAGCCTCGGTCAGTGATGAAGGCCGTGCATTCCTCATCCTACCGGTGCAAGGAAATTTGGTTATAGCCCGAGAAGGCATCCATGAGTTCGAGCAATCTGTGTCCCATCGTAGAATCCACTCACCGGGTCTATCTTCTAGCAGTGAAGCTATCCTTCGGACAAGCTTTATTCACATCTGTGAAGTCCACGCACATTCTCCATTTTCCATTTGCCTTCTTAACCAACACCACATTTGAGATTCATCTGCAGTAGTGAGACTTCCTTATGAATCCCGCCTTCAATAGCTTTTCTACCTCGCAGCTCACGGCCTTATACCTTCTTGGTCGACGATTTCCTCTTCCGCCTCACCAGATTAGTGTCCTTCCAGACTGCCACTGCGGCATACCACTTCCGGGTCAATCCTAGACATATCCTCATGTGTCCAAGTGAACACATCAGAGTGTGCTCGCAGACACTCGACCAGATTCTCCTTCAATGGCCCGCTAATGCCCGAGCTAATCCGAACCTTCTTTTCATGGTCGTCTGGTCTTATTCTGATTTCCTCCAGCTCCTCAGCGGTCTCCTGTCTTCCATTCTTTGACTCTCCCCTTGAATCTAATGATGTTATTTGCATTATTTCCTTCACGCCACAACAGAAGCAACTTCTGCAACCCTCTAACCGCCTCGACGACTTCTACAAATTCCATTCACTTGATACTTTAAGACTAAGTAGTAGGTGGATAATACCAACTAGCCGATCCTCACGAAAGGCCTTCATAGTATTGCTTGGTAGGTCGACTTCATCCACCACCACAAAATCTAGCATCATGTTCTTTTCAAAAGGCCTCGAGCCCATAATCACAACTAGTTTGATGGTTCCTGTAGGGTCACCTTCCTCCCCAAACCCTTTCGTGAGCGTGCTCGCCTTTTCAGCGTGCTCCCCAAACCCTCGTGAACTGGTGGCTCAAGCGTCCATACCGCAGTTCTGGTTATCTTCTTCGGTCACGCCGACTCACCGGATGGCCCCTTTCAATAAACTCATCAAATCCCTAGATTTCGACGCTGAAGTGGCCGTGGTCATCGCGGAAGCTGTAGAACCCCCATCTCTTTGCCTACCGGTTTAGACATTGGTGTCGTGGGCTCAAGCAGTCTCGCTCCTCCGCCACTTGAATATTTCCTCAAGCCGACACCTTCAACGGTGTGTACCGTCTCAGAAGCTGGGCTTTATTCAACCACTGCATCGCCTCTATCCCGAAGGAAGCTTCCTGGATGCGGGGGTTAATGGGCGATCAACTCTATTGTTGTTCGGCATAGGTCGACTTGGTGGTTGGTAGCCATCTTGCTGCCTATATTCCCTATAGTCCCGATCGGGGGACCTGCGAGGTGGAGCAGTAGCCACTCAGAATGGGAGCTTCGACGGGGTTATAGGAGCAACCCGCTCCCTTATTACCCTCGAAGCTCTGTGTTCCCGAGCAGACCTCCTTTTCTTTCCTTTTCGCCCACCGCCTCGCTCACTTCTTAGTTTCACGCACTTTTCCTCCTCAATAACCATGTCCATCTTCACCGCTCAGCACGTATCTGAATATGAACGGATCAAGGGCTCCGCAAGTTGTTCCATAGCCTCTCCATCCTGATCCCATCCTTTAGCCCCTTCAGCGCCTAGGGGTGATTGAATGCCCCAAGATCCAGAACCGACCGGTGATATCTTTTGACAAACTCCTGGAGGACTCCTCCTCCCTCTGTTTTATTTCCGCCAGCTCCATCATGTCATCTTCGGGGGTCACCGTGCCCCGGAATTGCTCCGTAAATTCTCTGAACATCTGCTCAAGCTCGAATGCTTCCTCACCAGAGTCTCGCAGTACCATTCTCTCGCCATTCCCTCCAAAGTAAGTGGGAAGGCCTTGTACCGTTGGGCCACCGCCAGCCCTCAGATCCTGGCCTTGTCATTGAACCGTTCTATTTGCACGAACGGGTCGCTCTTCTCTGAGAACTTCAAATCTGGGAAGCAGAAATCCCAGGGGATTGTGACGCCCATGATTTCTGCTGAGAGCGGGGACTCATTGTCCAGCATTATCCTCTAACTCGGGCCTTTCTTGTTTCCTTGGAGGCCCTCCACAACCTGTTCACTTCCCCATCAAATTCCTCCGTGCGGGAGGTAGGTGCCGTATCTTGCAAGTGTTGATGGGATTCCCTTTCCTCCGTGTTCGCCTCCTCCTTCCCAAAGAATATTTGGTGTTTTGGTCTCTAGGCTTCATCTCCCACATGCTTCCGAGTGAGGCGTCCCGCTGGTTGGACTCTGGAACGCCATTGCTTGCTTTCCTCTCGTCCCTCCCCGAGTTCCCGTGAGGATGGATGTCGCTGCTCCATTTGTCTCTCCATCCGATCTATCCTCTCCTGGATTTCCTATTTTGGGCCTCATTGGCCACCTCTCTCAACGTCACCGACTCCTCTGGACTTATTCCTCTCCTGCTATTTCCTCTCATAATTGTGTTATATTTTTCAAGATGCTCGGAAGTCGGCTTTTAAACCGATCCCCATGTATGCGCCAAAATGTTGATCGTTGTTTCGCTTGCTCCCGAGTAAAGTCAGAATCAATTGAGAATGAGGCATCTGTAATTGGTACAATGGTTTAGAATTGTGGAATTATCTTGTATTGCAGGATTTTTTAGTTCTTTATTAAAGAAGTGGTCCATGGAATATGTTGATGCTGTTTTCTGCTTGCTCCCGAGTAAAGCTGTAAACTTTTACTCGTAGGATGTTCGAGCAGGGGACCTTTCCAATCTCCGTTCTTTTTCATTCACTGGAACAATGATTTCCTTTGGCCTGTGCTCACAAAAACAATGTCAGGGGTCACCGGGTGTTTTTTCGGGGAAAACCCTCCGACGCTCAAGTCAGTAATCGAGTGATTCTTTTTGTATCCCTCTTTGTTTGAAGGATCGGAGAAATGAGGTGATTTTCGGATAAAATTAAAGAGAATCTAAAATATTTAAGAAGACAAGGGGGAGAAAAGAGAAGAAGAATATGAAAAAGAACTAGAAAAAAGACCCCCCCTCAACTTACTCTTCTGCCTCTCATTATCCTTCCGTTTTCCCCCCTTTTTCTTTCGGGACAGCCATCCCCGTATCAATGGTGTCTTGGCCCTCTGACAGCTGGGGTTACCACGGCACACCCCGGGGATGTGGGATGTCAGGAGGGTATGGGTTCCTACGGCTTAATGATGGTGTCGTGCATGCGCGTATGAAATGATGACACTGTAGGGGTGTGTGCCGGCCATTGGTAACAGTGACGACACCCTATCGCGTGGGGTGTCTGCCAGGTATCAATCGTCGTGTTAAGTTGTCGGGAGGAGGGGCCAACCTGTTTTGAACCGGTTATGCTCGAATCTTGCCTTTCCTCCGTGTTGTCGCTGGTGTGACGGGGTCATGTTCGGAGGCTCAAAGAACTCGAGCAGAAGAAGAAGGTCGGGGTCCGACCAGCCTTGGGGCACTTGACCTTGACCGGCTTTGAAGCCTAGCGAGGGCGTCTTCGTGCAGTGGTCAAGTCTTCCGCTCGGACTGGGTTGACCTCGAGGAGGCTGGCTCGGTATTACCCAAATAGAATATGCAGGAAGGTTTGCTTAAAAACCTCAGCCTTTAGCTTAAAGTTTTCATCTGTCAGATGATAACTTCCTTTCCAATCAATAATGTATTTTGCATATGCTGATGATATTCCAATATTTGTGCCTGTGCATGTGAGTTCATGTTTTTTTTCTGATGCTATTCATTTATTATTCAACTATCAGGAATTTCAGCTTAACAGAAAAACATTCAGTGTTGCAGGGATAATTGTAGCAATCAGCTGCTGTGCTGCAATAGGGAAACTGGGTTCTGGGCGTATTTCCAGTCCCATGTTTAAAATGTCAATTGAGGATGCATCAATAGAGTTAATGGATATTTTATATAGTTTTGTATCTGTGGACAAGCAGCATCAATTAGCTACTTAGGCAGGATTTGAACTAGGCTTCCTCTCCCATTTTGGCAAAAGGGTACTGCCCTGCAATAACATTGAGGAGCTACAATTTTGGATTGGGTTGGCTCAGAAGAAACTATTAGTCGTATTCTATAGAGAGAGTGTACTTTTAGAGACCAAAACTTTGCATGAAAAGGTTGGTTCTATTTTTTTGACTCATGTCACTATTTTTAAGGACTTTGCTCAGTGGTCTATTTGGTCCATGTCTGTCATTCAATTGGAATTGCCTTCTCTCATCTTCACACTTGTCAACCAGGATGTTATGGATACTAATTTGTATATTCTGTATTTTATCAGTTGACTTGAACATTAAATTTTGACAGGTTCAAGCAGATAGTTTGGTTACTCTAGGACTTTCTGCATATTTGGGAAGAATGACTAGAAAATTTTTATTAAGGGCATAAATGATATTGATGAGATGGTTAAGGACTTCTTCAGGTACAATAATTCATAATGTTTTGGTATATCTTTAAAACTAAGATGCATGGAGGTCAAATAATGCTTTGCCTACAACTACTTGAAGTGTGGTAGTCTTTTCATTTGCCAAGAGATTTCTTCCATATCAGTGTATCAACTCTTCATGGAGGTAAGCTTCCGTCAATTTTATTGGAATTGTAACTGCAAAATGAAAATTGTTTGAATGTGTTAAAAATTCATCTTTACAGGTAGTAACTAATGAAATCAGGTGGCTTGACTTTTATGCTGTTTTTCCGTCCTTCTGCTAGCAAGAGAGAAGATCCAAACATCATACCATTCAAGCAGAGAAGGAAATTATTCTATCAAATGTTTTTACTATTTGCTATGATGTGTTCTCTGGGTTTGCTCACTTCACTCGTTCTGCCCAACAGCCCTTGGAGGCTGAATTGCTAGCTTTCTTGCTCCGGAGGTAACCAAAAATATCTTGTTCACTTTGAAGCTTTACATGTTTTGAATTTTGCATTCAAGTGGCCTAACAACTATTTTTTAAGATATGGTGCTGTCATTTGTGCCCCCCACCCTGTCCCAGCCAAAACCTGCTAACAGTTTGCCTAGATGACTACTGAACTGCTTATGATATATCAAGGTATGCTGGTGCCTGGAGTGATGTTTTGTGTAATTTTGAAATGACTGAAGATGGGTAGTGATTGCATTTCTGTTTATGTTCTCTAGTAGTGGAATGCTAAAGAATTCAGAAACAAGGTCTTCTGATCGCATACCATCTTTAGAAGCTAAAAGCACAAACAGGTTCTCTGCAGCTCTTGAAGCAAAAGAAAAGCCAACTGACTTGGTGACATGGGAAAATACAAACAATAAATCTCAACATCAATTTAATTTGAGAAAGGTACGGCTAACTAGTAATGATAGTTTATGCCAGGTTGGTATACATTACTTTCGCTAGCTAATTGGTAATGATAGTTTATGCCAGGTTGGTATACATTACTTTCGCTAACCCAAGCATCCATGTGAAGGTGTTTTTGGTTGCCAACATAATTTTAATTGAAAATTGGGACAATCAAAAGTTTCCATGGGATCTAAAAATAAGGGAAATATTTGAAAAACATGTACCATGCTTGGTTGTATTGGGATGATAGAGAAATTTGGTGTCCAAATGATTTTTCTTGAATCACTGTATTGTGAGAGAGAGGCAGACCAGTTTGTGTTCGTCTTGGTGGCGTTTCATGTTTGCCTCACACTCAGATTTGTAATGGCAGGACAGCAGCTCAGCAAGGGCCTTTGTGGAGAGGACCTATATTGCCAAATCAAATACCCAGCAAGAAGGTGTAATTATGAAATACAGCATCAAATTGATGTCTACTAGCTCGGTAAAGACTGTTCCTTGCTTGTTGTCAACAATCTGATTTTTTGTGAAACTTTATATAATGTGAATTGTTTAATAGGATGTATGGATGGGGACTCAATTGCTCTTTATAGATATCATGACGTCTCTAGAACTACTCTTAAGGCAGCTGAAAGGCCGCATGATTACAATGAGGGAAAGAAAGAAGATAAAAAGAACCATAAATGATATTGCTACACTCATCCCAATCACAATTCTAATGCTACTTTCTGTAAGAGCTTATTTTATCCTCTTTTTATTGTAATCTCCATAGTTAATCACCAATGACAAAGACAATGTATCTAAACAGAAATTTTTCCTTTTTTTTTGCCTTAATGAATTGCAAAGTGAACTAATATCTGACTGTTCATATAAGAATTTTTCACAATCAAGCTGCCTTTGCTGGAAATGTATCATGTCTTAATATATTTATAATAGGTTCAACATTGTCAAATTTGATGATATGTATAAATGGAGAGGTGTGTAAGGAAGCTTTACAAGAGACTCGTACTTGTAACTATTTGCCTCTTTCTACAGAATCATCATCTTTCTAGTTATCGTATCTCCCTTTTTCCTAGGAATAATTAAATGATCCATTTAGGCACAAAGAGCAAGGATAATTTTTCCCCAAGGAAATGATGTCATATAAGCTCAATTTTTTATTCTACTTTAGTTTTTCCTTATTTTTCCTTTCCCTTTTGAGATGATAATCCTAGTATGTTATAAGAGCTGTAATTGGTCCCTGTTTTTCCTTTCCTTTCTAATTTTCTAGCTAAGTTGCAATTGGCCGCAAGGGCATGTAAAAGTATGGCAAGCATTAACAAGGAACTGCAGCCTTCAGCAAATTTAAAGACCAAATTAAGGTCCTAGTTTTCATTTGGCTCGATTTCTTTCAATGATAGACAGGAAGCTGGTTTATTAAAGTGTGATAGATTGCATGTCTAGTAACTCACTTTTATTGTTACATCATCTTGTTGTCTCATTTACTTAGAACATTTCTTTTTTTTCTTTTTATTTTTGGTGCCTCACCTCTGTATCTCTTTTAAAGACACATTTTGAGTTCTTCTTGTCAGTCTTTAAATATGTGGCAATTTAAATTATGAGGTTATAATAAGGAGAGTTTTATCACAGCATCAAGAAAACAATTATCAAAGATCTGATTGCATCTTCTCTCTTTTTTCATTACTAGTTATCTGCCATAGGCCATGCTGCAATGCTAACAGCCATCAAGAAGTATATGCCATCTATGGTAAATCTTGTTCTCTTCCAATTAAGGAACACTCTTTGGCTCTCTTTCTCTCCTACTAATTTTGTTTCCACTGTCTGTTATTAGATTCCTTCTCCATATTCTACAGAGCAGCTGGATTTTGTGAAACGACTAGAGAGAAATAAGAAAATGGAAGTTCAGTCATAGGGCAACTTGGAAGATCCACCCACAATGCCATGACTATAGTTTGTACAAAATCCCATTGGCTAAGAAATTTTATGCTTTTGCTGCTTATTCTTTGCAATTTTATGGAATTATTATAAGTTCTCGCTTTCAAATATTGTAAATATGTGGATACATGCATATATGCCAGGAAACGGAAATGCAACCTGTATATACAGCTTGTCAAATCCATTTGAAGATGCACTAAGCTATTCAAATTCGATAGTGCTGTAGTAGATTGTCTTAAAAAATATATCTGTAAAACTTAAATGGTGCTGGTTGCATTCTGGTGACTGCTTTTGAGTCTGTAAAAGCTAAAGCTTTATTACAGACTTGCAGCAGAAGTCAAGTTTCATAAGTCACCATATGGTTCCAGCGGTGTCTTTGACTCCAAAGAGTAAAGGAAAGAGGGTCATTCAGCTGAGCAATTGATTTAAGAAGAATTTAAATCTATATGGATAAATGTAGCATATCACATATAATTCAAACTTTAGAATATAAATGTATTCTTCTTATTATTTTTTCCAGAACACAAATTACACAATAAAAAACCAAAATAACCAAGTGATGAAAATCTTATGTATTAATTTGATTTGGGTGTACCTTAAAAGAAACTTATTTGCGGATTAACAAATTGTGTGTCTATCTAGAGAAAAATATAAAAGTGAGGGGTCCTAATGTTATTTGCTCGTGTAGAAAAGGCATTACCAACAACTTATACAGATTGGTTACCAAGTGTTGTTGTTTTGTTTATACGACTCTTTTCATTAATCTAAATATTGTTATTATTTATTAAACTATTTCCCATTAGATTATATTGCTAACCCTGAAACTTCTTTCCGGCAAAAATAAAATAATTCTAAGAACTTATTTTATTTTATTTTGTATTATTTCATTATCTTGTGTTTATTAGGATGATTTGATTCAGATTAGGTTGTTAACAAGCTTTAGTATATAGCATTCTGATTATTTTACAGAATTAAAGATTATGGCAGAAACAATTGAAGCTGTGGATCGAATATCTGATTTGCCTGATTATTTTTCATTCATCACATTATGTCTCCTCTCTCTGCAAAAGATGTTGCTAAAATTAATACATTGTCAAAGAGGTGGAATTTTTTGCAAAAAAATCATTCCCCGTCTTGGATTTTGATCAACCTAGCTTCATAGAATATGGTCCGCATCCTGGTACATTTATTTTCCTTCCCAGAGGAAATGTAGAAGATTTCGTAAAGATGTGAAGAAATTCACTAGATTTATTGACAGTTCAGTTCTTGGCTTCTGCAAGCTGCAAGAACAAGATTTCTTTGCATAAATTTCGGCTATTCATAAGTCTTGTAACCTCAGAAGATCATATTTTCTTATTGTTGATAAATGGATAGGATTGCCTATAGCGCATGGGGTGAGTTAGATGTCCATATCCTTACCAATTGTATGACAATGTACGCTTTGCCTCAAAACATTCTTCTCCGCTAAATCGGTAACAACTTTGAGCCTAAGCTATTGCAAATTGGAGCTCCCATTAGATATTATAAGCTTCCATTCTCTCAAAAGCTAAAGACTTGGAACAACAATTCAATTCTCTCAACATAATTACTGTTTTTGGTGAATAAATTGATATCCGAAACTTTAAGATTAGGTGCTCTATAGACACAATAACCTTTCAAACCCCTAACAGCAGAGAAAATTCAAATCTTCTAGCAAAGGGCATTCACTGGTAAGCTTTTGAACCATCTGTTCATTTATACATACTCACATCTATCCACTCAACTTGAAAGACCATTCCTGATTGACATGGATGGCTATTGAAATTTAAAGGTTTTGGATTTATTTTTACCCCACTTTTACACAAACGAGTTTGATGATATTATCTCAATGTTTCCCTTGCTTAAGGAACTGTATGTCACTGCATTTATTAATTTCCTCTAAAGAGTTAGAATTTTAGGTATCAGACTTAAGACATTGCATTTGAAGGTTAGTGAGATTGATGCTCCAAAGTTTCCTTCACTTTCTGGAATAATTCAATCCCCTTTAGTTCAATAAAGGTTCCATGTTCGTGGGTAGTCAAATTTTTGAATAATGCCGACCTTGACGCTAATTGGTACCTTGCCATGAAAGAAGTTCTTGGAAAGTCCAATCATATTGAAAAATTATTCATAAATATGAAGTCGAGAAGGCATGTGTATAAATGTTAGAAAGTTGATTATTAACATTGTTGATGCAGCTTTTCACGCGTGCCTCAACAAAGGTTCTCGAACCTTCCAACAAGACTCTCCAAACAACTCGAGCGGGAACGTCTCGAACCTTCCGCTCATGGATTCAAACAAGACTCGATCCTTCCGCTCGCGATAAGTTCGAGCAGGATTGCCTCCTTTGTCCGGGTCCACTGCCTTCTTCGAACAGTGATTTCCTGACCGCACTCACGTAAAACCGGTCGTGGGTCGCCAGGCGTTCCGTGAAAACCCTCCGACGCTCAAGTCAAGAATCGGGTTTCTCTTTTGGTATCTCCTTAGTGAGGGAGGCCTGAAAGATGAAAGGGTATTATTTCGCCCCCCCTTTTTTGGATAAGTATGGTGTTTTTAGAGAGAATCAGATGAGAGAGATTTGAAAAGGAAGAACCTGTGAATTGGAAAAATCAAATTCTTCAACCTCTTTGTCAATTAGAAATGCCAACCAACCTTGTGCCGCTTCTCCTTCGCTTCCTTTTATACTGCTTTTTCCCGCTTTTTCCTTTCCAGTCGTCCACTTGCTGCACTCCCACGCTAATGGTATCCGGGTCCCTCCGACAACCAGTTTGGCTGAATATTCCCTGTGGATGAGCTACTGCTCCTTAATCCGATGCACGTGGCCGATCACCATGTCCGCAAGCGTGCAGTGGAATGATGACACCTTGGTGGCACGTGCCGATCACCGACAACAAAGTGTCATCTCTCCACCATGCGGACCCTTGTCGACATCAAAAGGTGTGCTGTGATTCTAAGATAATCGGCCCAAGTTATCCTAGGCTCGGTTTTGTCCACCGTGCTCGTGGATCTCATGAAGCGTGAGCGATGTGCCTCGACTCTCGACCTCGACCAGCCTTTGACCGTAAGGATGACCTCGAGCAGTGCAAGGAGCTCTCGACCTTGACCAGCCTTGACCGTAGGGATGACCCCGAGCAGCAAGGAGCTCTCGACCTCGACCGCCTTGACCGAGGGATGTCCTCGAGCGGCAAGGAGCTCTCGACCTCGACCAGCCTTTGACCCGAGATGCTGCTCTGCCAGGTTACCATCGTGAGTCTTGCTTGAGCCTAAGGGCTTCGAGGGTTTGTCCGATATTTACCCCATAAACCGTGAAGGGCTTTTGTGGCCTCGTCTGATATTTTACCCAAACACCAGCCCCCGCTCTAGTCTTTGAGCGAAGCGAGATAAGACTCGAAACTCAAGAATGATGGGTCAATTCGCTGCTTTTAAACTTCCCCATGCTTCCCAAACTGCTCCGCCACTCGAATCATTTCTCATTTAAGACGGACACGTGGTTGATCCCACCACAGATTTGAAATTTGAAAGGACGCGACCCAAAAGGTCGTGGTCCTCTAAACGCACGCCACCACCGAAAGGACGCTGCCTTCCTCTTTAAAAATCCCCAACTTCTTCAACTGCTCCTCTATTTGCTTACTTCTCATTCAAATTCAAAATTCATCCGCCTCCCTCGCTTATCGGCCTTCTTCTTTCTCGCAAGGCGGCTCCCGGCCACCCACACTTCCTTCAGGTCCGTGTACCACTCAATTTTCCATTTCACCACTGCTTCTTCCTCTCGCATCTTGTTATTCCATACCCTTAAAGAAATGTCGACCCCCAAAGAACCCCGTAGGATGTCACCGTGAGGACTCTTCCTCTTCTAGATGAGGCACAGCCTCCGAGTATAATCCCCGTGAGGGATTCTAGTCCCGAGAGGGAATTACCCGTGGTCGAGACCCACCAAGATCGTAGGGTAAGGGCCACCAGAGGTCCGAGCTGGGAATACCCCATCGACTACTTAGAATGTCAAACCACTCAATCGTGAGTCGAATGTGCTTAGGAAACCTACCACATTCCCGAGTAGTGTAATTCGAGGTCGCTAGCAGGTGAAATCCTCACCGCCTCCACGGGTTTACAACCTTCTATTCGGAGTGCTTCAGCGGGGTTAGACCGCCTCCAAACTTTATTTTGGCCGGGTTTTGTCCGGGTTTCGTCTCGCCCCGGGCAACTCGAACCCGAATGGGTGGAGAGTCCTTTCCGGCTCTTCGCTTTGTGGAAACGCCGCGATCCGATGAGCCCTCGGTAGGGAAATCGACACCTCTACCACCTTAAGTGTAGCCCAAAGGATGCCGGTTGGTATTATCTTACCTCCACTCAAGGGTGTGAAGCCCATCACCGATCTCCCTACCTCCTGTGGCAACCCGAAGAGCAAATTCTTCTTCGCTGGGAGAGCTGGGCACGCCGCACTTCAGTAGCGAGGGAGTTCCTCCGGCTCATGCAGCATTTCGCATTCCGTGTCATTTATCCGCCTTGTGAATTTCATTTTTAGTTCCTCTATTTAGCGCTCTGCTTTCATTGTCTTGCTCGTTGTTTTTCGCAGCCTCCTGAGTGCTTCTTATTCAATTAATCAGTCACTTCAAGCACGCAGTGCAGATCGCTTCTGCAAACGCAAGCTCGCGCAGTGGAGTCGTTGACACCTCAAAGCTTTTAGTAGTCCAATCTTATTCCAAGTGAAGAAATGATCGGCAGGATGCGCGAAGCTGCTGACAAAGCGCTGGGACAATCAAGCTCCGAAGCACATCAAAAGACCACGAGCCGAGCGAGGTGCCCTCCTCCACCACCGAGCTTCGCTTCTTCTGGCCGACAGTCGAAAGCGCAGAGCAGTGGTCCTCCTCGCAGGAGATGTAGGATCTGCTCCTCGCCGCCAGCAGTGCAGGAGCAGAGTCACCTACCGCCTCCGAGCCTTATCGTAAGGCTTTTAACGAAGAGTCGACCGACTGTGTTTCTCGACGAGATGAATCCTGCTCTCCCTAGGCCAGGCAAGATCTTCCAACTGGCCTCCTCTAGTGGCATCGGTATCTCGCGACTGTGCTCAACGAGATTACTCCGAGCTCCCGTGAAGAACTCCGCAAAGCGTTCGTAGCTCGAGCGTGCTTTTAATGAAGCAGGTATGAGGAGAATCGAGTCACTGGAGGAAAATATAAGTTTTGCAGAGAAAACAAGCAGTGGTCGACTCAAGGTCTCCGGGCTTGAAAGCGGAGTTGGTCGAGGTCAAGAGCGAGTCAAGCATGCTCCTGAAAGACCTCGACACTCGAAGTCTTGTTACGAGCAACTCACTGAGGAGAAGTTCGCTCGCTTTCGTGAGCAAATAGATAATCAAGCGTCCAACTCACATCGAGTATAACACTCAAGTGCACTCCACCACGATCGCCTCGATGTATGCTTTTGGCAAGGCATACCCGGTCGACATGTCCACTTGGTCAAGGGTATGTGAATGAGTACATGAGCAACCCTCAGTAGCTATTTCATCCGAGCTCCTGCGCGTGGTCAGCTGAGCCTGGCCTCTTCTTCCAAGGCCCTTCCCGCTGGTGACCTCCTCCTCGCCGATGCTCCGCCAAGCTCCTCGCCAAGCTCCCACTGAGCTCCCGCTGGTGTCCTTCCTCCCACTTCTCCCGCTGCTGGTCCCGCTGGCCGATGTTCCCATCACTGTCGCTTCTTCCCCGCATCAATAACTCGACACTTCTTTTTTTTTTTTTTTTTTTTTACATATGTAATCTTTTGACTTGAAATAAAGAGACACATGTTTTCAACAATTCTATTGATCGCTAGTGTACATACATTCCTCGCCTTCTACGTTAAGTTAACTTTGAATGTGCTTGCCCAAAGAAAATTTTCTAAGTGTTGTACATCCTTTATTTATGAATGCATGGTAGACTTTTGCTTCGACTTAGGCTAAGTAAGCCTTAAGTCTATATCATGAGCTCATTTAACTTGCTCGAGCCTCGAATTTGGCTCTGCTAGACAACGTCCCGCCTCGAACTTAAGCCTGTGGATTCTTGGACAAGGGGTTCCTTCGAACTCCTGGCCGGCCTCAGAATCGACCCGAGGTCTTCCGATAACACCCCCGCCTCGGTTTTCAAACAACCCGAAGCTTAGCACCGTCCCGCCTAATGAGTTAGGCTTGGGACTTCATGCATAGGAGCTCTTCTTCTCCTCGAGTCTTTCAATCGATCCGAGCTTCGATTTACTCCCGCCTCGGTTTTCAAATAACCCGAAGCTTGGCACCGTCCCGCCTAATGAGTTAGGCTTGGGACTTCCGCCGAGGAGCTCTTCTTCCGCCCGAGCCTTTTAATTAACTCGAGGTCTTCTCGATAACACTCCCGCCTCGGTTTTCGGATAACCCGAGCTGGGCACCGTCCCGCCTAATGAGTTAGGCTTGGGACTTCCGCCGAGGAGCTCTTCTTCCGCCTAAGCTTTTAATCTACCCGAGCTTCGAAACACTCCCGCCTCGGTTTTCAACAACCCGAAGCTCTAGACCGTCCCCGCCTAATGAGTTAGGCTTGGGACTTCGCCAAGGAGTTCTTCTTCCGCCGAGCATTTTAATCGACCCGAGGTTCTCGATGACACTCCCGCCTCGGTTTTCAAATAACCCGAAGCTAGCACCGCCCCGCCTAATGAGTTAGGCTTGGGACTTCCGCCGAGGAGTTTTCTTCCGCTCGAGCCTTTTAATCGACTCCGAGGTCTTCCGATAATACTCCCGCCTCGGTTTTCAACAACCCGAAGCTGGCACCGTCCCGCCTAACGAAGTTAGGCTCGGGACTTCCGCCGAGGAGTCTTCTTCCGCCGAGCCTTTTAATCGACTCGAGGTCTTCTCGATAATACTCCCGCCTCGGTTTTCAAACAACCCGAAGCTGGCAACCGTCCCCGCCTAATGAGTTAGGCTCGGACTTCCGCCGAGGAGCTCTTCTTCTTCCATTCTTTATTTTGAACTTGCATTATAAATGTCGTTCTTATTTTTACATACATTTGTACTTTTACATATCCCATCTTGGATGAAATATTTACATTAGCATTTCAATACAAGAAAACCTATTGAAAATACTTCCTCGTGAGTCACGCTGCTCCATGGCCTCTCGACCTCCTCGTCCATCCTGACGAGCCACCCAGATGCCTCCCGGTCCCGCTAGCTGAGTGACTCGACATGGACCTTCCCAGCTTGGTCCAAGTACACCTTGTCTCGAGTCTTTGCGCTCGTTGACTTTCCTCAATACCCAATCACCCACCTGAACTCGCATGAACGTGTACCTTCCGATCAGTAATAACGAGCCACCCTTCGTTGATATTCCGAGATCTCGGCAGCCTATCCTCTCTTTTTCTTCCAAAGAAGTCCAGCCCGCACACATCCGCTCGCTGTTTTGCCTCCTCGTCAAGTGTTCTCGTCCGGTGTGTCCCCATTCCTATCTCACTGGAACCACCGCTTCAGGTCCAAATGCCAAGGAGAACTGGGTCTCTCCAAGGGCTGCTTTCAGTGTGGTTCTCAGAGCCCACAAGACACCGTGCAGCTCATCCACCCAAGCCCCTTTGCTCGCCCAACTTTGTCTTCAAGAGGCGCTTTATAGTTTTATTCAGCTACTCTACTTGCCCATTGGCCTCGCAGCGAGGGAGAGCAAAACTTCAACTCTATTCCTGTGTTCCGACTGTAAGTCTCTCGAACTTGCCATTATCAAACCGCCTCCCATTATCTGCAGTGACCAATGTACTGGGAATCCCATACCGCAAATCACATTCTTCCAAATGAAATCGCTGGTTTTACCTTCCGCGATGTCGCTCAAGGCTCCCACTTCGACCCATTTGGTGAAATAATCAATCGCGACTATAAGCATGGGTGGCTGATGCTCTCCTTTCTAAGCAGTGGCCCAATCAAATCTATTCCCCATCGAAAGCAAATGGCCATGGCGAGTTCATCGCCGTAAGGTTCTCCTGAGGTCGAGTCAGTGGTTAGCAAAGCTCTGCGCCTCTGCAGCCTCGCCTTCTCCCGAGCATCTCGGTGCACGCGGGCCAAAATACCTCGCCTCAAGGCCTCGAAAGCCAAGGACCTCGAACCGGAGTGATTTCCACGACTCTCGTGTATCTCTTGAGGACGTAATCAGCCTCCTCTGGTCTAAACACCGCAGCAAAGCGGAGAGTGTACCTCGCTCATATAAGACCCCATCGACGAGAGTGTACCGGCCGCTTTGCACCTCAATTTCCTTGCTCGCTTCTTATCACCGGCACCGTCCCTTCCTCGAGGTAGAGATGATCTACCGCATCCAAGTGTGGCTCGCTGTTAGGTTCATCACTCTGTCCTCCCGCTCGATACTCGAGCGGTGTTTTGACTTCGAGAGGATAGATTTTGAAACTTGGGGTCCGAGGTGGTCGCCATGCGAGCTATCATATCTCGCCGAAAATTCTTCCCCTGGATCCTGCTCCACCTCGACACCTGAAATTTTTCATTACCGCCTTACCTTCCCAAGGTAGGCATCCATCTTCTCCCCTTCGCTCGAAAGCTCTCGCCGAGGTGATTAGTTATCAACCGGGAGTCCGCTCTAAGCTTTATCTCCTCTCGCTTTACTACCGAGGCGAGCTTCAAGCCCGCTATTACGGCTTCATATTCGGCCCGATTGCTGGTGACTTCGAACTCTAATCTCACAACAGATCAGTATCTCCACTCCTCCTCGACCTTCGAAAGCACCACTCCCGCCTCCCGCCTCCCGACTTCCACAGGATCCATCTACCGTGACTACCCATGTTTTGGTCAAGCCCTGGAGCTTGACGAGGGTTCGCCTCCGCCTCTTTTCCCTCGCTGCACCTCGACCACCTAAGCTCGGCTAAAGATTGTGCTTTTACGGTCGCCTGGGTCGGTAATTAGCGTCAAACTCGCTCAACTCCACCGACCATTTAACCAACCTTCCGGAGGTCTCGTGCTTGTGTAGAGTTTGCCTCGAGGGGTCGGTTAGTCAAGACCACCACCGAATGTGCTCGAAAGTAAGGCCTCGCCTCGGCCGCTGCGACTGTGGCTAGAGCCCACTCTCCATGGTCGATACCGAGCTTCGCTTCAAAGAACGCCTCGCCGTGTAATACATGTGGCATCAGACTCCGATTCCTCCCTTATCGAATCGAGCTCGTTGCCCATCGGATACGGCCAAGCATGTAAACAAGCACTTCTCCCGCCGAGGTGTCGACAAGAATCTGAGCTTTTGAAGAATACTCTTTCACCGCTGAACGCCTCCGCGATTCTAAGGCCCATTTCGCCTTTCCCGCTCTTCTTCATTTCCCGGAAGAAGACTCTAAGATTTATCGCTGGCTCGAGATACGAACCCGCTGAGGGACGCCAGCTCACGGCCGACTCAGATCTCCTCGAGGTTACGAGGGACCCTCATTTCTATCACCGCCTCGATCTTCTCCTGATTGGCCTCAATCCCTCGCGACTCACCATAAAGCCTCAGGAATTTTCCCGAACTCACCCAAAAGCACATTTTTCTGGGTTTAACTTCATCCTAGACTTCTTCAGAGGGCTAAGGTCTCCTCTAGATGCTTTACATGTTCCTCCGCTGCTCTAGACTCGGTGATCATGTCATCTACATATACCTCCATAGTCCGAACCGATCAATGGCTTGAAAACCTTATTCACTAGCCTCCGATACGCTGCCCTCGCATTCTTTAGGCCGAAAGGCATGACCTTATAGCAATACAACCCCGATCGGTGATGAAAGTCAGACACCCTCGTCTCGATTGGTGCAATGGAATTTGGTTATATCCCGAGAATGCATCCACGAAGCTAAGCAACCCGTGCCTCGCCGTAGAGTCCACCAACTGGTCTATCTTTGGTAGTGGAAAGCTATCTTTCAGGCAGCCTTGCTCAAATCTGTGAAATCAACACACATTCTCCATTTCCCATTTGCTTTCTTCACCGAAGACCACATTCGAGATCCATTCTGGTAGACACCTCCTCAGATGAATCCCGCCAGCAGCTTTTCAACCTCGCAGCTAATGGCTTCAGATCTCTCCCGGTTCACGACCTCCTCTTCTCGCTTACCGGCCAAGATCTCTCCAGACCGCCACCGTGACACGCCACCTCCGGGTCGATCCCCAGCATATCATCATGCGTCCATGCGAACACATCTCGCAGTGCTCGCAGCATTCCACCAACTTTTCCTTCAACGGCTCGCTAAGGCCTCGAGCCGATCTCGACCTTCTTCCTGGGTCATCCGCTCTCACCTCGAGCTCCTCTAGCTTCTCCACCGGCTCTCGCCTCCGCTCTCGATTCCGCCTCGTGTCTCAGCCGAGGTGACCGCGATTGCTTCTTTGCAGCCACAAAGATACAGCCTCCGCCACCCTTCGGTCGCCTTTCACGAACCCCTATAGCCTCCATTTACTCGACACTTTAGGGCTAGGTAATGGGTGGACACCACGCATTGGTCGATCCTCATAAATGGCCTCCCTGAATCGCCTCGACATGGGTCGGATTTCATCTACCACCACGAAATCCAAAGATCATGTTCTTCTCGAAAGGTTTCGAGCCCATGGTTACCGCCTAACTTGATGATTCCTAGAGGTATTAGCTTTCCTCCCCGAACCCCTTCAAGTGAAGTGCTCAGATGCTCGAGGCTCACACCGCTATTCCTAAATCCTCGAGTGTGGATTTAAAAGAATATCTACCGAGCTCCCCGAATCAACCAATATTCTGGTCAACTTCCTTATTCGCCACATCGGCTTTAACCACTGTAGCATCTTCGTGGGTACAAGACCCCTCTTCATCTTCATCTCGTCCACATGATTGGCACCGCCAACCTCGGCCTTCTTGGTCGCAGGAGCAAGTGAATCAGACTTCTACGGCAATGCAGATATCTCGCAATAATTTTTCCGGCCCTCGTTAACTTCCTACCATCGTTGACCACCTGAAATTACCTCGTGGATGGCGGTTCCAGATTCATTTCATAGGCCCCGATCACCTTCCTCACCGTTGTTCAACCACCGGTGCCCTCCTTCTATAAACTCATCCAGTATCGATTTCGACTAAATCTTCTACCTGGTTTTTCAAATCACCAAGACCGTGACGCGGTGTGACCATGGTCTCCATGGAAACGGCAGAATCGCCTCGCTCCGCCTCACTGGCCGGGCGTGGTCATCTAAGGCTGGAGGGCTCAAGCAGCCCACGCCCTCGCCCACTCGAAGTATCTCTTCAAGAGATACCTTCAACTTCAGATACTCGTCTGTAGCAGTGGCCTGCTCCACCACTGACCGCCCCTATCCCCTGGAAGCTTCTCGCTGGGTGGCAGAAACGATCACCCTCAGCATGACTCACTCAGTGTCTACTCTGTGGTCTGGTCATGGGATGTACGGCCATCACGACGCCGATATTCTCTCGCGATCCCGGCCTGA
Source organism: Murraya koenigii (assembly GCA_025617385.1). Taxonomy (NCBI): domain Eukaryota; kingdom Viridiplantae; phylum Streptophyta; class Magnoliopsida; order Sapindales; family Rutaceae; genus Murraya; species Murraya koenigii. Next base: position 36,717,530 of record CM046813.1, read on the forward strand.
GACCTCGTGGGTGGTCGGGGAACCATCCGCGTGGGGAACTCTCTCGACACGGGTCAGATGTGGTCGCCTTGGCCCCTGTCGCCTTGGAGCCTCGTGGTCCCTGGGCAGACTCCTTTCTCCTTCCGCCTTGCTCCAAAGTGACTTGTTCACTCCTCGCCTATGCACCTTTCTTCTTCAATTACCATGTCCAGCTTTTATTTGTTCAGACGCCGTCCGAATATGAATCGGATCAAGGATTTCGCAGTTATACCATGGTCTCCCCATCCGAACACCCTCTTTCAATCCCCTTAGAGCTCGGGATGGTCGAACGCACCAAGATCTAGGACCGATCTACGGTATCTTTTGATAAACTCCCGAGGGACTCCCTTCTTCTCGCCTCACCTCCGATACCCATCATGTCATCCTCGTGGGTCACCGCACTCGAAATTGTTCCGCGAACTCCCCGCACATCCTGCTCAAAACTCAAGATACTTCCCTGGAGCTCATGCAGACCATTCTCTCGCCTCTTCCTCAAGAGCGAGCTGGAAGGCCTCGCGACCTCCGGTCACCGATGCACCTTGCACCCCGCCAGTCATCGAACCGCCTACGTGTATTAACGGGTCACTCTTCCCGAATATTGCAGATCCGGAAGCGAAAGTCACGTGGTATCGTGGACACCCATAATCTCCGGCGAGAGAGGAGATTCATTGTCCAAAGATTATTCGCCACTGACTCTTTCTTGCCCCCAAGATCTTCCACCACTTGCGCCTAACTCGCTGCATCTCTCCCTCCAACTCCTCCGCACGACGAGGTCAGCTGCCTCCCGCAAATGCTGGCGAGACCCCTTCCTCCATGTTTGTTTCTTCTCTCACCGCAACATTCGGTGCCCTAGGTCTGGGCTTCATCTCCGCATTTTCCGAATACGAGCATTCCTCGACCGACTCGGACATCGCTGCATGCTTTTCTCCGTCCTTCCTCGAATTCTCGTAATAGTGGAGGTCATAATTTCAACTGCTTTTCCATCCGATCCATCCTTTCCTCGGATCTCCCTGCTCGGGCCTCATTGGCCACTTCTCTCGTAGTCATCGATTCCTCAGACTTACACCTCTTCTACCGCTTCCTCATCGCTGTGTTTTTGTGTGTCTTCAATGTATTAGGAAATCAGCTTTAGTGCCGATCCCCACAGACGGCGCCAAAAGATGTTGATGCGCATTTTCACGCTGCCTCAACAAGGTGCTTCGAACCTTCCAACAAGACTTCCAAACAACCGAAAGTGAACGTCTCAACCTTCTCGTCATGGATTCAAACAAGACTCGATCCTTCCGCCGCGATAAGTTCGAGCAGGATTGCCTCCTTTGTCCCGGTCCGCCTGTCTTCTGAATAGATGATTTCCTGACCGCACTCACGTAAAACCGGATCGTGGATCGCCGGCGTTTCCTACGAAACCCTCCGACGCCAAGTCAAGAATCGGGTTTCTTTTGGTATCTCCTTAGCGAGGAGACCTGAAAGATGAAAGGGGTATTATTTCGCCTCTTTTGGATAAGTATGGTGTTTTTGAGAGAATCGATGAGAGAGATTTGAAAAGAAGAACCTCGTGAATTGGAAAATCAAATTCTTCAACCTCTTTGTCAATTCGAAATGCCAACCAACCCTTGTGCCGCTCTCCTTCGCTTCCTTTTATACTGCTTTTTCCCGCTTTTTCCTTTCCAGTCGTCCACTCGCTGCACTCCCACGCTTAATGGTATCCGGGTCCCTCCGACACCATGTTCGGCGAATATTCCCTGTGGATGAGCTACTGCTCCTTTAATCCGATGCACGTGGCCGATCACCATGCTCTGCAAGCGGCAGTGGAATGATGACACCTGGTGGCACGTGCCGACCACCGACAACAATGGTCATCTCTCCACCACGTGGGACCCTTGTCGACATCAAAAGGTGTGCCGTGATTCTAAGATAATCGGCCCAAGTTATCCTAGGCTCGGGTTTTGTCCAACTGTGCTCGTGGATCTCATGAAAGCAGTGAGCGATGTGCTCGACTCTCGACCTCGACCGCCTTTGACCGTAAGGATGACCTCGAGCAGGCAAGGAGCTCTCGACCTTGACCAGCCTTGACCGGAGGGATGACCTCGAGCAGCAGCGAGCTCTCGACCTCGACCAGCCTTGACCCGAGGGATGTCCTCGAGCGAGCAAGGAGCTCTCGACCTTGACCAGCCTTTGACCCGAGATGCTGCTCTGGCCAGGTTACCATCGGAGTCTTGCTTGAGCCTGAAGGGCTTCGAGGGTTTGTCCGATATTTACCCCATAAACCGTGAAGAGCTTTTAGGGCCTGTCTGATATTTTACCCAAACAAACATTTCAATTGTTTTGTTCATGCGTTTATGATTCCTAATTTCTTTTTTTTGGTGATTATTCGATTTCTCCTTTTTAAAGTTTACAAATTGAATCTAAATATGGATGTGTCACCATCAAGTTTCTCGACTTTGTTTCATGGAATTTTTGAGATGTCCCATTCTAGGATTTTGTCTACAACAACAGAGGATGAAGTCCAATGCAGATTCTTTGAGGCATGTTCTTTGTCCTAGAAAATTATAATTGATGTTCTTTGTTTGCATGCTAATCGTATGCTCTTAAGATCATAATCAAATGTATTTTTAATCAATTATTTGCATCTGCTTGATCTATAGTGGCTATATGAGAAACTAAAGAAAGGACAAAGGAGATGCTAGTTGTTGTATTTCTCATAGTATCAAGTGTTGGCGACATTACTTCAATTTTGTACATATTAAGACCTCCATACTATCCAATAATCAAAAGCCTCTTAATAGATATAGTTTGATGGACATGTGGCCTATCCTTCCTGAAGATATTCTTTAGTTTCATGTGCTTTGATGCAACATCTCTGAGAAGGCTTAGGTTTTGTTTCATCAATTTCGAAGCATTTAGGTATATTTGTTCTATGTAAATGTTGATAATGCTCTAAAGCTCGGTTCTCTCAATTGTTTTTTTTTTAATTTGATTCCAATCAAGGGTTTTAAGTATGTTGTTTTGATACATTCCTTCCACCATTGTCTCCGGTATATCTAACTTTTAACTTTGAAACCATCACCGATAGAGCTTTTGGCTTTGCTAGAGGGTTTTGTTGCATGAGGAAGTTAAGAGTCTCTTGAGCTCAAAATATAGTTCACTGCTGCAATGCTTGTTTCTTTAGAATTTGTGTCTAATTTACATAGGCATTTAGTCCACCTTTTCATTTTTGGAAGTTTGCTAATAAGATCATTAGCCTTTTTTAAAAATAAATAAATAACTAAATAAGAGATCTAAATTATGTACATTATACGTGAATCACAACCTCGATGCTAATGAACCTTTAATTTTATGGGTGTGCAAGCAATTGATGAAAGCACAATTCAGATCTTTCCGGATAAATGTAACATCTCAATATAATTAAATAAAAGTCGGCTTCTGAATCTCAAATCGAATACCATAACTGCTATAGCCGATGATTTACAACAAGACTACTAAATGGGAAACCCATTGAATCATCCAATAGAAGATTAGCAAAGCCACAACTGTTTAAAATACCAAGACATTAGAAAGAGTTCCTTATATTATCCGCAATAAATTATCAAAATTGAAACATCTCGGTGAAAATCGCACTCAACGAAATGCCGGTTAAGATCAAGCGAAGATCTCCGAGAAAATTCTTGGTATATCTTTAATTAATGCCGCTAACATTTGATGCGATACAAATAGCAACAGCTAGCATGTCTATTCCTCGTGTACTTGTAAAGGCACTATTGAGCACGCAAATGTGATTCAAAGTCAATTAAAATTCAAGTTCCTTTACTGGACTTTGAATTGCTAAACTACTTATATTGTATGATACCAAGACTACAAAGATCAATGGCGATACTTTGACTCATTTCGTAAACAGTGAAAGTATGAGATAGTTCTAATAAGATGAACTTACCTCAATGATCTTTTTCTCTCTCCAACATTCATCGACAGAAAAAATCTTAAAACGACAAACCGAGAGAACGCCGTTGAACAAAGCCTCATAATTTGATGGAGGTATTTCTATATCGAGAGATAAATTCTCAACTTCACGGATGAATGGAGGCAAAGTTTCTACTGAATCCCTCCGATCCAAATGAAATCTTGATAAATCACAAAAAAAAAAATTAGAAGGAATAAATTGTTCAAAATGACAAAAAATTTAGTAACAGTGGTAAAATTTAGTAGACATACTTTGCTAGATTTGACACATATGCTTGATATCTTCAATTCGATTGGATTGTGCAAGAAATTCATTCCCTTTAAGGTACCGAGAAAGTGTCCATATCACCTTCCTTTTGATGTAAGCTTTCCAAGGACATGGAGCATGTACAAAAGAAACAAGAATTGGATTATTCATGCAAGAAATATGGCAACCCTTTTGAGGAAATTATTGGATTTATTTATCACATTGTAAACTAGCATAAATTATTTTAATTGTTCTATATTTTATCGAATTAATATGTAACTAATGTCAAATATTGGTAGCAATCTTAACAGACTCATTTATTAAGAGATTAAATATTGTGTTAATGAGTTTGATTTTGTTATACCCTATATAGTAGTATATTATAGATAAATATAACATTTAATTGTGTTGTTATAACTTATAATGGGATGAACAATTTTGTACTAATATATGAGAGGTCCTTGCACTTAGCCACAGCATTTAAGTGACTTTAGCCAATTGAGAGTTCACCGTTGAAAAAACTGGGGCATGAGTGTAGTGCACCACTCTTTTTCTTTTCTCTCTCAATTTTACTATTTATATGCACAGTACACTCAAGCAAATTTCGATCTAAGGTAAAGGAAGTAGCTTGTAGGACTTGGATATGTTTCTTGGCAGCCTATACAAGCTCCATAACAAGTTTAAGCTTGGATTCATGGTTAATCAAAGTAAATATCGATTTTTTCCTTAAATATGTGTTTAATTGAAAATGTAAGATCAAGGGCAATAAATTCAAATTTAATTTAATAATTGGTATCAGAGCCTATTATTATGCATTTCCTTTTGAACCATGGTCATTTTGTTGATGAATAAAACTTTAACTCATCCATAGCATTTTTCTTTATTTTTGAATTTTTTGATTCGGAGCATATTTGAACAAATGGTTATTGAATAATGTATAGGTGATGTTTGTAGAGTAAAGATATAATTTTTCATGATTTTTGATGGCCAAAATTTTGTTGTTCAAGCAAAATATTACTGTAGTATCACTGTATCTACTATAGCTTTATTGTGAGGAAGAAGATGAAGTATAATGAAATTATCATTTTAGTCCTTAAGTTTATAAATTTATATTATAGCCCAAATATTTTTTAAACTTTGCTATTGGCTCGTCGGCTGAAAGTCAACATGGACTAATATCATTTAGATCCCTAATATTTTATATAATTATTATTTAGCCCATAAAATTATCATCGGTCTTCAAACTATTTTGAAATTATATTATAGCCCAAAATTTCTTTAAATATTATTTTGGCCCTTTAATTTTAAAAAATTATAATAGAGACTAAAAACTTATTTATTCTATTCAAAATTTGGACTAAATGTTTTGTTATTATAAATAGTGGCTATAATTATGAAAATTATTCATTTAACTCCAAAATTTTCATAATTTTTGGCAGTTTTTCAGAATTTTAATTATGAAATAATCCATCATTGTTGTATATTATGGGCAATGCATTCTTACATTTTATTAAGGCATATAGATATTTTAATTTAATTTAATAGTTTGATAAAAGCTTTAATTATGTTTTATAAAGTTTATTTAGTCTCAATTTTAGTTAATGTGTGAAATCATATGCATAGTAAAACATCAATTTAGAGTGGTTGTGTCTACTTGTCGTAGAACCATTCATGATAAATTATTCAGTGCTTTACAATTAATTGCCCATTTATAATTATTGATTATGGATTATGTGATTGATTATTGTTGCTATAACCAAGATTCACACGGGTGATGATATTGCCTTGTCAGCAAATCACTATTTAGTAGGATGCTTGGGTAGGTAAAGAGATTTGTTGGGTATTTTCTACTGAGTGGCTTAATTACTCTATCGGTAATAGGCCAATGTTGGTGTTATATTCAACTTGTCTGCTTTATCTTTGGGTTAGAGCACTCCTATTTTGTTAAAGAAAGTCTAACATATTGTGTTGTTAATGGAGAATTATAAAATGAAGAATCATTATGTATGGCATGATTTTATTTTCACATGTCTAACGATACTTATTGTTAATTATTCAACTTTAGATATTCTTTATTTTCTCCAAATTGCCTCTATTAAGACTTTGACTGGGACAAATTATGAAGATTGGCGTGAATATGTCATGTTCTATTTATTTACATTGAATAGAGACTTAACTTTGAGAGTTGATGAACCGTCCAAGCTCACAGATAAGAGCACTACTACTGAAAGGGCAAAGTGGATGGCTTGGGATGAATAGAATAGACACTGTTTGGATACAATGAAATATATTATTGATAGAACAATCAGAGATAGCATCCCTACATATGACAAGGCTAAAGATTATTTGGCAGCTGTGAGAAGAACTTTGAAGAAAGTAGACAAGGTTGAAAAAGGTAACTTTCTAAGACTGCTTGGTAATACCCAGTATGATGGCATTTCTGGGGTGAGAGAACACATTCTCAAAATGACTAGTTACCATAAGAAGCTGGAAGACATGGATGTCAATTTGCCTGATGACTACCTAGTATTTCAAATTCTTGAATATCTTCCACTACAGTTCAGCAATCTGGGAAGTCAATATAATACTCAGAGAGACACTTGGAATATTAATGAGTTAACTACTTATATAGCTCAAGAAGAAGAATCATTAAAAAAGAAAAAAATCCCACACTGCTATGATGGCCACTACTAAAGAGAGTGGGAGTGTGCAGAAAAGCTCTTCAAAGGGTAGCAATAAGTTTTTTAAGAAGAAGAATAAGTGTGGAAAGAAAATTTCACGTGGCAAATCTTCTACTACTTCTTATTCCACTTCTGAAGGCTTTAAGGAAAAATGCCATTTATGTAAGAAACTTGGGCATAAGAAAGCTGAATGCAGAGGATTCAAAGTATGGCTGGAAAAGAAAGGTACTCATGCAGTTTTTGTGGGCTTTGAATTCAATCTTATTGATGTTCCTTTTAATATTTAGTGTTTGGATACTGGTGTGACCATTAATATAAAAATTCCTTCCAAGAATTCAAAAGTAGGAAGGAGCTCAATGTAAGAGAGCTAATTGTACATATGGGTAACAGAGTAAAGATCAGAGTTGAAAGCATAAGAGTTATCAGGAAATTCCTAGCAACAGGCTAATTTTTGGATCTATCAGATACAGTTTATATTCTTTCTATTAAAAGAAACTTGATATCTGTATCTATTTTGGATAGATGTGCCTATACTTTTCATTTTGGTGATAGAAAAGTTTACTTATTCCTCAATTCGGAGTTAATTGGTTCTAGTACTCTATATGATAGCTTATATATGATTGATTTATTTTCTTATACTGTTGAATCATCATCCAATCCAGATGTTATGAATGTTGTTGGCTCTAATTGTAAAATGGTTGATGAAAATTCGTTTATGTTGTGGCGTAAACGGTTAGGTCACATTTTCAAACAATGGATGGAAAGGCTCATTAAAAATAATATTTTTCATAATCTATACTTTTCTGATTTTGACACTTGTATTGATTGTATCAAAATCAAACTTACGGCCAAAACTAGAAAAGAGAGAATACGGAGAAGTCAATGGGTTCCGGAGTTGACACATACTGAAATTTATAGGTGGTTTACTCTTATTTCTATAAGTGGTTGTACGTACTTCATCATATTCATCGATGACATTTCTTGTTATGTTTATGTTGAGCTTCTTACTGAAAAGTTTGAATCATTATATGTTTTTCAATTCTTTAAGGCTAATGTTGAGCTTTAAAAGGGCAAAAGGATTAAATCAGTAAGATCATATAAAGGTGGTGAATACTATGGCCGATATTATGAAACTGAGCGTAATCTTAGACCTTTTGTTAAATTTCTTTAGGAATGTGGAATAGAAACTCAGTACACAATGCCGAATACTTCTGAATAAAGTGGAATTGCAGAAAGAAGAAACCGTACCCTTGTTGACATGGTGTGGTACATGTTGAACAACTCCACCTTATCAGATTTTCTATGGGATGAAGCCTTGAAAACTGCTGCTTATATTTTGAATCAAGTACGCAATAACTCAATGCCCAAAATTCCTTATGGTCAGGAAAGAAACCTAGTTTTCATTACTTTCATAATTAGAGATGTAGATAAAGCTAGAATACAAACAGTTCTATATGTATCAGTTGTCGGTAGCTTGATGTATGCTTAAGTTTGTACACACTCTGACGTTGCTTTTGCAGTGAGTGTAATTGGAAGATACTTGAGCAATCCTAGTTTTGAACACTGGAGGACTGCAAAGAAAGAGCTCAGATATTTACAAGATACCAAAGACCTTATATTGACATATCAACAATCTGACTACTTAAACATATTTGGATATTCTGATACTAATTTTGTATGATGTCTGAAAAACAAGAAATCCACATATAGTTATATCATTATGATGGCAGGAGGAACTATATCATGGAAGAGTGTCAAGTAGACACTTATACCTTCTTCAACAATGGAAGCATAATATGTAACATGTTTTAAGAGTATACGTTAAGCTTTATGGATGCAAAATCTTATTACAGGGTTAGATTTTTTGTTGGCTGTGCTAAGGCCATTAAAGATATGCTGTGATAATTCTGCAGTTGTTTCTTTCTCTTATAATATAGGGAGTTCCTCTTACTCTAAGTATATTAATTTTAATACTTATTTGTGAGAGAGAAAATTACTCTATCTTATGTAGCAGTAGAGTATATACCTACAGAACTCATGTTAGCTTATCTACTTACTAAAACTTTAACTCCAAAATTTTGTAGGGATCATGTGACTCATATGAGATTAGTAAAATCCTCTTTTATATGTTCAGTCAGTGGGAGTTCTGGTTTGTGTTATATGTTACAAGTTAAATGAGATTTTTTATTACTCATATTTTATTACTTTGCATGCATATTGTTATATAATATTGATAAGCCATATATTATATACACATTTGGTCGATTATAGTATTATGTATATTGTGAGAATATTGTAGTCCGAGACATTTGGTTTAGTCTCGATATGGACATTTTGTATTGAAGCATTTTATCTTGGCTTCATTGTACTTTCTTGAGACATTTAGTTTCAGTTTCATTATGATTATAAGATAGCACAGATTCCTTGAGACATTTTGGCACTAGTCTTGTTATGGTAAAATAGATGCTTGCTTCTTGAGACATTTTGATCTAGTCTCATTATGGTTATAAATAAGCAATAGTCTAGGAGACATTTTGGTTTCGTCTCATTTTGATCATATTTTCATTATTATACTTGTATACTACTATTTAGTCATGTGTTTATGAGTGTCTTGTTGTGTGGAGTATCCTATCGATGCACACATGATTTGATATTTGTGACATATTTTGGACTTGTTTATATTTGAGTGATTGCTCATATTTGACCTTTTGTTATAGTCACATATTGATTAATTCGGTTGTTTTCAAAATATTTTATTTTTTAAATCTATCATTAGAATGACTTATGTCGTTCAAGTAGAAGATTGTAGGATTTATTTCTCATATATTGTGTACTAGTATAAATCATTTTAATTATTCTATATTTTATAGAATTAATACGTCACTAATGTCAAATATTAAAAATCAATCTTAAAAAACTCATTTACTAAGTGATCAAATATTGTGGTAATGAGTCTGATTTTGTTATACCCTATGTAGTAGTATATTATGGATAAATATAACATTTAATTGTATTATTATAGCTCATAATGGGATGGATAATTTTGTACTAACATATAAAGGCTCCCTACACTCAGCCATAATATTTAAGTAATTTCAGCCTATTAAGAGTTCACTGTTGAAAACTCTGGGGCATAAGTGCAGTATACATCTCTTCCTCTTTATTCTCCTAATTTTACTATTTATATGCACAGTACACTTAAGTCAATTTCGATCCGAGGTGAACGAAGCAACTTGCAGGACTTGGATCTATTTCTTGGCAGGCTATACAAGCTCCATAATAAGTTTTTAAGGTGTGGATTAAATCTCAGAGTTGCCTACTAGTATTATCCATGACATTATGATTATGTATCACATGTCCACTAAAGAGGTAACCCAAACTTATACACTATCGAAGAGATGGAATTTAGTAAAGAAATCATTCCTAATATTGGTTTTTGATATAATTGACTACATAGGAATAACTTTGGATCCTAATATCTTCATATATGGATAAAGAAAAGATTTTTTGAAAATGTATAGAGGAATTTATAAATACGTTGATTCGTTACTTCTTCAATCCTTTGAGCTTACATTTAGTATATAAAAGTTTACGCTATCAATATGTCCACCTGATGTTGAAAAATTAGTTTATCTTTGTTGATAAATAGATATAATAAAGCAAAAGAATTGGAATTCAATGTCCTAACAGATAGAAATTCAATATACACTTTGTCTCAAACAATCTTTCTACTAAATTAGTAACCACTTTAAATCTAGGTGGTTACAAGTTAAAGCAACCCTCTGATACTGTAGGGTTCCTTTCATTCAAGAAGCTAACACTATACAGAGTTGGTATTAGTGAATGCTCTTCGCTTGAAGATTTGTGTTTTTAATGTTATTGGGGTCTAGAATGTTTGCGTATCGTTAAGTTATTCAAACTTGAGAGTCTAACTATCCTTATATGAGTTGTTAGAATTGAAATTGATATTCCAAATATTCAAGAATTTACTCTTGGATTTAGAAAGGCCTACAGTATTTCACATAAGTGGGTATGCACATTTAAAAACTTTAAATTTGGAGAGTAATACTTTGAAGGACTGTAAGCTTCATACCGTTCTCTCGAAACTTACTCTACTTGAAAATTTGTCTGTAAGTGACTGTCATTTTTGTTGAATTAAATTTGAATTTATTGCCCTTGATCTTAAATTTCTAATTAAACATTTTAGGAAAAATTTGAGTTTTACCTTGATTATCCTTGAATCTAAGCTTATAAACTTGTTATGGAGCTTATTTGGGTTGCCAAGAAACAGATCCAAGTTTTATAAGCTGCTTCCTTCACCTCAGATCGAAATTTGCTTAAGTGTACTATGCATATAAACAGTAAAATCGAGATAGAAAAGAAGAAGAGGGGTGCATTGCACTCATGCCCCAGTTTTTTCAACAGTGAACTCCTATTCCCAATAGGCTAAAGTCACTTAAATGATATAACTGAGTACAGGGACCCCTCATATGTTAGTACAAAATTGTTCATCTCATTATCAGCTAACATGAGCTCTATAGGTATATACTCTACTGATGCATAAGATAGAGTAACTTTCTCTTTCATAAATAAGTATTTAACATCAATTGGCTTTAAGAGTTGAGGAACTCCCTATATTATGAGAGAAAGAAATAGCTGCAGAACTATCACAGTATATCTTTAATGGCCTCGGGACAGTAAAAAAACAATCTAACCCTGTGATAAAATTCTGCTTCCATAATGCTTGACGTGTAGCCTCAAAATATGCTACATATTCTTCCTCTACTGTTGAAGAAGCTATAAGTGTCTGCTTGACACTCTTCCATGATATAGCTCATCCTGCCATCATAAAGATATAAGCAGATATGGATTTCTTGTCTTCCAGATATCCAGCATTGAAATATCCAATTATGTTTAGGTAGTCAGATTGCTGATATATCAATGTAAGATCTTTGGTATCTTGTAAATATCTAAGCACTTTCTTTGCAGTCTTCCAGTGTTCAAAACAAGGATTACTCAAGTATCTTCCAAGTATATTCACTGTAAAAGCAACGTCAGAGCGTGTATAAACTTGAGCACACATCAAGTTACTAACAACTGATGCATATAGGATCTGCTTTGTATTCTACCTTTATCTACATCATTATTTGGAAATTAAGACATGGAAAGTTTGTCACCTTTTGAAATTTTTGCTTTTCCAGGAACACAAGACTGTATATTAAACATTTTCAGAACACGATTAATATAGGTCTTTTGAGACAATCGTATAACTCCTCCAGAACTGTCACGAAGAATCTTCATCCCTAATACATAATGGGTTTCACCGAGATCCTTTATATTAAAATTGTATGGTAACATCTATTTTATCTCAAGTAAAAAATCAATGTCATTAGCAATGAGCAATATATCATCCACATAAAGCAACAAAATGATGTATCTACTCCCACTCATCTTAAGTATATACACTGATCAACAATATTCTCTTGAAATCTAAAAGAGGTGACAATATTATGAAATTTCAGATACCACTGTCTGAACGTCTATTTAAGTCTATAAATAAATATTTGAAGCTTACACACCATATTTTCTTTGCTAAGCTCAACAAAGCCATCATGTTGTACCATATACACATGTTTATATAAGTTTCCATTAAGAAAATATGTCTTCACATCCATCTGATGTAATTCTAAATTAAAATGAACTACTAATGCCATGATAATACAGAATGAGTCTTTAGTAGAAACAGAAGAGTGTGTTTTGTGTAATCAGTACCTTCTTTTTGACTGAAACCCTTGGCCACAAGTTTGGTCTTGTATCTTTCTACCTGACTTCTGGCATCTCTCTTGGTTTTAAAAACCTATTTGCAACCAATTGACCTGTATCCATCTAGTAATTCAACTAAGTCTCAAATCTCATTGTGGTATATGGATGCCATCTCATCCTGTATGACATGTGTCCAAGATGAAGATTCTGAACAATTGATGGCCTCCTGAAAGGCAACAGGGTCAGATGATAAATTACAATCAATATCATGTTCCTGCAAGTAAAATACATAATTATCAGAAATTACAAGTCTCTTGGCCCTCTCGGATCTATTCAACCGCACATCAGTGACATCATCCACTATAGCTATAAGTTCTAAAATATGATGAGATTCAAGATCAAGAGAATGAACATTAATACATAGTAATCCCATTGCAGAAGCTGGATAAGATGGGACGGGTAAAACCACAAGTTCTTCTTTTAATATAAGATTATGAGGCTCATAACTCCTATTATTCTAATCATTCTCAAAATAAATGGCACGATCAAACTCAATGATTCTATAAATATGGAAAGGACAATAAAACCTAAAACCCCTTTGGCATTACAATAGCCAATAAAATGACTACTAATAGTCTTCGGATCAAGTTTCCTTGATTGTGGATTATAAGGCCTTATTTCTGCTCTACATCTCTAAAAATGAAAGTGACGAAGAATATGTTTCTTTCTTAATTATAATTGATAAGGAGTTTTAGGCACTGACTTACTGGGTACCAATTCAAAATGTAAGCAGCAATTTTCAAGGCTTTACCCCACAGAAAATCCGGTAAGGTAGAGTTGCCCAACATGTACTACACTATATCAAGAAGGGTATTTTTTTTCTGCAATTTTATTCTGCTCTGGAGTCCCAAACATTGTATATTGAGCTTCTATTCCACATTCTTGAAGAAATTCAGCAAAAGGTCTAAGATTACATCAAGTTTCATCATATCAGCAATAGTACTCACTACCTCTATCTGATCTTACTGATTTAATCCTTTTGCTATTTTGGAGCTCAACATTAGCCTTAAAGTCTTGAAAAACAGATAATGATTTAGACTTTTCAATAAGAAGCTCAACATGAATATAATGAGAAAAGCCATCGATGAATATGATGATGACTTATAACCACCTATAGAAGTAGGAGTGAACCGCCTACGGATATCTGTATGTATCAACTCCGAACTTATTGACTTCTTCGAATTCTTTTTTTTTTTTCTAGTTTTGGCAGTAAGTTTACCTTTGACGTCAAAATAAGAAAAGTCTAGATTGTGGAGAATATCATCTTTGATGAGCCTTTTCATCTTCCGTTTGGAAATGTGACCTAACTGCTTATGCCACAACATAAAGAAATTTTCATCAACTCTTTTACAATTAAAGCCAATAACATTCATAACATTAGTATTGGATGACGATTCAACAACATAAGAAAATAAATCAATTATATATAAGTCATCATATAGAGTGTCAGAACCAAGGAGCTCTGAATTGCAGAATAAGTAAACTTTTCTGTCACTAAAATGAAAAGTATAACCACATCTATCCAAAATAGATACAGATATCAAGTTTCTTCTAATAGAAGGAATATAAATTGTATCTGATAAATCCAAAAATTGGCTTGTTGCTAGGTGTAGTCTGACAATTCCTATACTTTCAACTCTAACCTTTACTCTATTGCCCATATATACAATTAGCTATCCTACATTGAGCATCCTCATGCTTTTAAATTATGTAAGGAATTTGTTATATTAACGGTCACACTAGTATCTAACCACCAAGTGTTAGAAGGAACATCAATAAGAATACAATTTGTTATATTCAGCTTTCTTATGCCCAAATTTCTTACAGAAATGACATTTTTCCTTAACGCCTTCAGAAGTGGAATCAGAAGTAGTAGAAGATTTGCCACGTGAAGTTTTATTTCCAAACTTCTTCTTCTTAAAAAACTTATTGCTACCATTCGAAAAGCTTTTCTTTGTACTCCCACTCTCTTTAGTAGTGGCCATCATAGCGATGTGAGATTTTCCCTTCTTTATTGATTCCTCT
>CM046813.1:36745267-36756310 GCA_025617385.1 Murraya koenigii
TGTTTGGGTAATATCGGGTAGGTCTCCTCGAAGCCCTTTAGCTCGAATAAAAATACCCGAGGGACAGTCTAGCTCGAGTAGAAGTCCCGACCAGCAGCACGAAGATGATTTCACTAAGCGTCAAAGCTGGTCGAGGTCGAGGAATTCAGAGCCGCCCGAGCTCGAGCTCTTTTGCCTGCTCGAGGTCGTCGAGTCCCGATCAAGTGGTCAAGGTCGAGGCTGAGCACTCCTTTCACCTTTCATGAGAGGTTAAGTCCCAGAGCACAGCTGGGCAAGACCCGGCCCAAGGCGGTCAGACCCGTTTTCTCGAGTCCTAGCACACCTTTAGATGTCGATCGGGGCCCACATGGTATGGTGGTGAGTACTGCTGCCGATGGTAGACACATGCCCCCACGGTGTCATCATTCCTAAGCGCACATGCCCGACATAGTGATCGGCCACGTGAGCCGGGTTAAGGAGGCAGTAGCGCATCCCAGGGAATATTACACCAATCCCGGTCGTCGAGAGGACCCGGATACCAGCGGCGGAAATGGGCGCTCTTAGAGAGAAAGGGCGGGAAAAATGAAGTATAAAAGAAAACGAACGGGTACGTCAAGGGGGTTGAAAAAATTCATTCACAAGGTTTCCGAAAAGTTACACAGGTTCTTCCTATCCTTACTTCCTTTACACTGATTCTCTGAAAAACTCCATACTTATTTAAAAGGGAGGACAAAAAATATCCCTTTCACCTTTCCGGTCTCTCCAACTAAGTGAGATATCGAAAAGAACAACCCGATTACTGACTTGAGCGTCGGAGGATTTTCGCCGGAACACGTCCGGCAACCCACGACTCTGTTTTACGTGAGTGCTGGTCAGGAGATCTCCGATTCGGAAAAGGCAGTGGAATAGGGAGAATGAGACAGATTCAGCTCGAGCTCGAGGCTAGTCGCGAGCGAAGGTTCGGGACACCTTGTTTGAAGGCCGCGGGAAAAAGCGCATCAACATCTTTTGGCGCAGTGCGTGGGGATTGGCACAAAAAGCCTGATTTCCTAATACGTTCAAGATACCCAGCATAGCGATGAGAGGAAACAGCCGAAGAGGAGTGAGTCCAGAAGAATCGGTAACTTTGAGAGAAGTGGCCAATGAGGCCCAAAATAGGGAGATCCAGGAAAGAATGGATCGGATTGAGAAACAGATGGAGACTCGACCTCCCTATTACAAGAGCTCGGGGAGGGACGGAGAAAAGCATGTAATGATATTCGGAGTCGGTAGTGGGAGCAGCTCCCGTTCGGAAAGCGTGGGAGATGAAGCCCGGAGACCTAGGGCACCAAGCAGCTGCGGTGAGGGAGGAAACAAACATGGAGGAAGGGGATCCCGTCAACACTTACAGGATCTGACCCAGACCTCTGGCGGAAGAGTTGGAGGGAGAGGTGCGTGGATTAGCACTAAGTTGTTGAGGACCTCGGGAAGCGGAAAGAGCCCAAGTTGGAGAATAATCTTTGGATAACGAATCTCCACTCTCAGCGGAGATCATGGGTGTCCACGATTCCACGTGACTTCAGCTTCCAGATTGAAGTTCTCGAGGAAGAGTGATCCGTTGGTGCATATAGAGCGATTTAGCGACATGGCGGGGTGCGAGGTGCATCGGCGACCGGAGGTGCGGGGCCTTCCAGCTCACTCTTGAGGAAGGGCAAGAGAATGGTACCGTGAGGCTCCACGGGTAAGCATCTTGAGCTTTGAATAGATGTGTAGGGAGTTTGCGAGAACAATTTCGAGTAGCGGTGACCCACGAGGATGACATGATGGGCTGTTGGAAATAAGGCGAGAGGGAGGGAGAGTCCCTCGGGAGTTTGTCAAAAGATACCATCGATCGGTCCTAGATCTGGGTGCGTTCAATCATCCTCAGCGCGAGGGGCTGAAGGACGGGATCAGGATGGGAGACCATGGTATAATCTGCGGAGTCCTTGATCCGTTCATATTCGGACGGCGTATGAGCGGTGAAAATGGATATGGTAATTGAAGAAGAAAAGGCTGCAAAGGCGAGAAATGAGCGAGGCAATGGAGCGAAGAGGAAGGAGAAAGGAGGTCTGCCCGAGGAGCACAAGCTTAGCGATGAGGGACCGGGTCACCTCGTACAACCACTTACGGAGGGCTCCCCACGCGGATGGCTCCCTGCCACCTCGCGAGATCTCGGGGCGGGATCACGGGGAGTGCAGGCGTCACAGCGACCACACATCCCATGACCAACCACCGAGCGGACACTGAGGTGAACCACAGCGAGGCGGATCGTCCATTGGCCCCTCCAGCAGAAGTTTCCCAAGGATTGGGCGATCTGGTGGTAGAGCAAAGCCCAGCTTCACGAGCGATATCCGAGGTTGAAGGTATCTCTCGAAGAGATACTTCAAGTGGGTGAGGCGAGGCTGCTTGAGCCCTCAAGCCGTGATGGCCAAGTCGGTGGCAAGCGGAACAAGGGTGGTTCTGCCGTTTCCATGGTGACCACGGCCATTCCACATCACGGTCTTGGTGATTTGAAGAACCGGTGGAGGATACGGTTGGGAATCGGTACTTGGATGAGTTTATTGAAGGAGGGCATCCGGTGGTTGAGCGGCGACTGAGGGAAGATAATCGAGACTTCTGAAATAGATATGGAGCCACGCAGCCACGAGGGTGATCTCGAGGGGCCCTCGATGGCGGGAAGTTCGAGCAGAGCTCGGAAGAATTATTGCAAGTATGCCGCCTCCGGCCAGGAGGATTCCATTCACTTGCCCATTGCAAAAAGGGCTAAAGTCCGGCAGGTGCCAATTATGTGGACGGAGGAGGACGAGGAGGAGTCTTGTACCCCGCGAGGATGCCACAGTAGCAAAGCCAGCATAGTGAACAAGGAAGTCGGCCAGGATCTTGGTTGACTCAGGAAGCTCGGTAGATATTCTTTTCAAGTCCACACTCGATGACTTGGGAATAGCGGAGGCGAGCCTCGAGCGAGACGAGCACCTCCTTAGAAAGGATTCGGGGAGGAAAGCTAATACCTCTAGGAATCCTCAGTTGGCGGTAACCATGGGTTCGAGGCCTTTTGAGAAGAACATGATCTTTGGATTTCGTGGTGGTAGATGAAGTCGGCCTATACCGAGACAATTCTAGGGAGGCCGTTTATGAGGATCGACCGGTCGTGCTATCCACCCATTACTTAGCACTAAGTATCGAGTGAATGAGGTGCATGAGGGTCGTGAAAGCGACGAAGGGTGGCGAGGAGTTGCTATCTTGTAGCGGCCAAAGAAACCATGCTGAGATAACCTCGCTAGACTCGGGGGATTCGAGGAATGGAAGGCGAGGCCGGTGAGAAGCTGGAGGAGGTCGAGTAAGGCGAGGCGACCCAGGAAGAAAATTTGGATCGGCTCGGGCATTAGCGAGCGGTGAGAGGAAAGGCTGGTGGAGTGTCTGCGAGCACATGCGGATGTGTTCGCATGGACGCATGAGGATATGCCCAGGATTGACCCGAGTGGCATGCCACGGTGGCAATCTGGAAGGATGTTAAGCCAGTGAGGCAGAAAAGAAGATCGTCGACCGGAAGAGATATGAAGCCATCAGCTGCGAGGTGGAAAAGGCGTTGAGAGTAGGATTCATAAGGGAGGTCTCCTACCCGAATGGATCTCGAATGTCGTCTTTGGTGAAGAAGGCGAGTGGGAAATAGAGAATGTGTGTGGACTTCACGGATGTGAACAAAGCACGCCTAAAGATAGCTTTCCACTACCAAAGATAGACCAGTGGTGGATTCTACAGTGAGGCACGGGCTGCTTAGTTTTATGGATGCATTCTCAGGATATAACCAAATTTCCATGCACCAATCAGATGAGGAGTGCACAGCCTTCATCACTAATCGAGGACTGTCTACTACTAAGGTCATGCCCTTCGGTCTAAAGAATGCAGGGGCAACATATCAAAGGCTAGTGAACAAGGTCTTTAAGCCATTGATCGGTCGGACGGTGGAGGTATATGTGGATGACATGATCACCAAGTCTAAAGACGCGAGAGGAGCATGTAAGGCATCTAAAGGAGACCTTCGCACTCTTAAAAAAAATACTGAGATGAAGCTAAACCCGGAGAAATATGCTTTTGGAGTGGGTTCGGGAAAATTCTTAGGCTTCATGGTCAGTCACAGGGGGATCGAGGCCAATCCGGTGAAGATAAGAGTAGTGGTGGAAATGAGTTCCCCCGTAGCCTCGAGGAGATACAAAGTCGGCCAGCAAGCTGGCATCCCTCAGCGAGGTTTGTATCTCGAGTCACGGATAAATGCTGAGTCTTCTTTGAGGAAATGAAGAAAGGCGGGAAGACAAAGTGGGCGCTTGAGATCACGAGCGGCGTTCAGCCGGTGAAAGAATATCTGTTGAAAGCTCCGATTCTTGTCTAAACCTCG
The DNA here is from genome assembly GCA_025617385.1 of Murraya koenigii. Classification (NCBI taxonomy): domain Eukaryota; kingdom Viridiplantae; phylum Streptophyta; class Magnoliopsida; order Sapindales; family Rutaceae; genus Murraya; species Murraya koenigii. Next base: position 36,749,658 of record CM046813.1, read on the forward strand.
AGCGGGAGAGTCTTGTTCTATACTTAGCGGTGTCCCAATGGGCAAGGAGTTCAGTTCTGGTAAGGGATGAGTCAGGGGTGCGATACCATGTTTATTACACAGCGAGCTTTGCTAGAAGGCGAGACTCGGTATCCGCTAATGGAGAGTGGGCGGCCTTGGTTCTGACAGCCGAAGCTGAGGCCTTATTTTCGGGCACATTCGGTGAGTGGTCCTAACAAACCGACCCTCGAGGCGGACTTTGTACAAGCACGAGACTTACGGAAGGTTGGTAAAATGGTCGGTGGAGCTAAGCGAGTTCGACATTAATTACCGACCCGAACGACCATAAAAGCACGATCTTTAGGCGACTTCGTGGTCGAGTGTACGGCAAGGGTGAGGAGGCGGAGGCGAGCCCCACGAGGTTCCCGGGACTCGACCAGCACATGGATAGTCACGGTAGATGGATCACGTGGAAATCGGGGAGTAAGGCGGGAGTTATGCTCATAAGTCCTGAAGGAGCGAGAGATGCTGATCTGGCCAAGTCTGAAGGCTGTAATAGCGGGATTGAAGCTCGCCTTGGTAATAAAAGCTGAGGAGGTAAAGCTTTCAGGCGAAGGGGGAGAAAATAGAGGCCTACCTTCGGAAGGTGAAGCAGCTAATTGGGAGTTTCTGATTTATCGAAGTGGAACAAATCCCAAAGGAGAAGAATTTTCGAGCTGATATGATAGCTCGCATGGCGGTGCATCGGACCCTAAGTTACCAAAGTCTATCCCTTTGGAAATGAAGACCTGCTCAAGCATCGAGCAGGAGGACGAGGTGATGAACTTATCGACGAGCAACACCTAGATGAAGCCGATCATTTCTTACCTCAAGGAAGGGACGATGCCGGTAGATAAGAAGCGAGCAAGGAAGTTGAGGAGCAAAGCGACCGGTACACTCTCATAGAAGGGTCTTATATGAGGCGAGGTACACTCTCCCACTAGCTGCGGTACTTAGACCGGAGGAGGCAGATTATGTCCTCAGGAGATACATGAAGGAATCTGTGGAAATCGTTACAGCGCGAGGTCCTTGGCTTTCGAGGCCTTGAGGCAAGGATATTTTGGCCCGCATGCATCAAGATGCTCGGGAGAAGACCAGAAGCTGTAAGAGCTGCCGGAGCTTTGCCAACTACCTAACTCAGCCTCCGGAGAACCTTACGGTGATGAGCTCGCCATGGCCATTTGCTCAATGGGGAATTGATTTGATCGGGCCACTGCAGAAGGGGAAAGCGTCCGCCACCCATGCCATAGTCGCAATTGATTATTTCACCAAATGGGTCGAAGTGGGTGCCTTAAGCAGCATCACTGAAGGTAAAACCACTGACTTCATTTGGAAGAATGTGATTTGCAGGTATGAGATTCCTCATGCATTGGTCACAGACAATGGGAGACAGTTTGACAACGGCAAATTCAAAGATTTCTACTGAAATCTGGGGATAGAGTTGAAGTTTTGCTCTCCCTCACACCCACAGCCAAATGGGCAAGTAGAGGCCGCGAATAAAACCATAAAACGCCTCCTGAATACAAGACTGGGCGAGCAAAAGGGAGCCTAGGTGGACGAGCTGCCTGGTGTCTTGTGGGCTTATAGAACCACACACAAAACGGCCACTGGAGAGACCCCATTCTCCTTGGCGTTTGGGCACGAAGCAGTGGTTCCTGCTGAAATAGGAATGGGGACGCATCGGACAGAACACTTTAACGAGGAGCAAAGCAACGAGCAGATGTGCGTGAGTGCTGGACTTCTTTGGAAGAGAAGAGAGAGAGGTCATTGCTAAGATTGCGAGAATATCAGCAGAGTGGCTCGTTATTACAACCGAAATGTGCACATTCGTCGGTTCGAGTGGGTGATTGGGTACTCGGAAGAGTCAACGAGCACGAAGGACCCAAGGCAAGGTGTGCTAGGGCCAGAGTGGGAAGGCCACTTGTCGAGTCACTCGATTAGCGGGACCGAGAGCATCTGCAGCTAGCTAATCCGAGATGGACGAGAAGTCAAGAGCCGTGGAGCGCACAACTCTTGGTGAAATACTTCCAGTAAGTTTCCTTGTATTGTGAGTGTTAATGTAAGATTCCTTCCCAAAATGGGATGTGTAAAAACATAAATGTATATAAGAATGAGAAAAACATTTATAATGTAAGCTCAAGTTAAAGACCGGAAACACGAGAAGGCGCTTGGGTCAATTGCGAGGCCCAATGGAAGAAGCTCATAAAGAATTCTATGGCGGAAGTCCCAAAGCCTAAGTATTAGGTGGGACGGTGCCAAGCTTAGGTCAGTGCGAGGCCGGGCGGAAGGCAGCTTGGGTCAATTCTGAGGCCGAGCAGAAGAAGCTCGCAAGGAATTCTATGGCCAGAAGTCCCAAAGCCTAAGTATTAGGCGGGACGGTGCCAAGCTTAGGTCAGTTGCGGACCCGGCGGAAGGCGCTTGGATCGATTGCGGGCCCGGCGGAAGAAGCTCGCAAGGAATTCTATGGCGGAAGTCCTAAAGCCTAAGTATTAGGCGGAGCGGTGCCAAGCTTGGGTCGATTGTAGGCCGGCGGAAGGCAGCTTAGGTCGATTGCGGGCCGGCGGAAGAAGCTCGCGAAGAACTCTAAAGCCGAAGTCCCAAGCCTAAGGCTTAAGCGGGATGGTGCTGGCGAGGTCAGTTGCGGGCCCGGCGGAAGAAGCTCGTGAAAAATACTAAGGCCACAAGTCCCAAAGCCTAAGTCTTAGGCGGGACGGTGCCTAGCGAGGGTCAATTGCAGGCCCGAGCAGAAAAAGCTCATGAAAAATGCTAAGGCCAAAAGTCTCAAAGCCTAAGCCCTAGGCGGAGCGGTGTCTAGCGAGGAGCCAATTGTAGGCTCGAGCAAGAAAAGTGTGAGGAGGTTACATAGTTTAAACTCGAGCAATGACCGAGCTCGAGGTAAATAAGCTCACAAAATAAGGGTTACAGACCATGAGCAAAACGCTGAGCCATGTAGAATGAGCTCACAAGATAAACATAAGGCTTTCAGCCCAAGTCAAAGCAAAATTCTACCATGCACGAGTTAAACAACATTATACTTGGGCAGAAAACAAAAGAAGAGCCCAACACTTATAAATAATTCTTCTTAACCAAGCACACGAAGATAATCTCATAAGTATGAAACACAAGCTTGCACATATGATTGTTACTCAAATGCATATTTTTATTTATTTATTGGAATGATTACAAGTACGGAAATGTAAAAAAAAAAAAAGGTGGAAAGAGTCCAAGTTTAGTCAAGTCGGCAGCGTGGTGGGGCATCGGGAGCGATGGCAGCGATGGGAGAAGCGGCGGGAGGAGCAGCAGCGGGAGGAGCATCAGCGAGGAGGTGGAGGAACATCTTGGCAGCGGCAGGAGGAACGTCAGCGAGGCGGGAGGAGCATCGGCGGGAGGTGGAGGAACATCTTGGCAGCGAGGAGGAACGTCGGCGGAGGAGGCGTCGGCGGGAGGAGGAGGAACATCTCCAGCGGCTGAGGAAGCTCAGGACTCTTGGGTGGAGTGCGTCGTGCATGCGTATGTACTCAACAACACCCTCACTAGATCTCGAGATAGGTCGAACTCGGGATGTGCCTTGCCCAGAGGCATACGAGGCGATCATAGCTACTGATCCGCCCGTTGTTGTACTCGAGTGTGAGTTGGACCTTCAAGCGTCTATTTACCCACAGGCGAGAAGTTTCCCCCTCCATGGTCTTATCAAAAGAGGATATTTGGGTTCCCAAATCCTTTCGAGCCTCGACCAGCTCCTTGCGGATGTCGGTCAGCTCCCTCTCAAATTGAGAAACCTTGGAGTCAGCCACCGCTGTCATCTCTACAAAAGTGGCATTCTCCTCTTGAAGCTTTGTATTGTCCTCTTCTGACTCCCAGAGCAGTCCGCTCTAAGCTCCGGATCTTGGCTTGAAGTTCCTCCTAAGATTCTTGAGCTTTGACCTTGATCCTGGCCACAGCTGCTGAGGCACGAAAGGAGAGGCACTGGGCAGCACTAAACAGCTCGTCAGCGTCAAATCCATCCAGCCCATCAAGGAACCTATTGTCCAGCTCCTCACCGAAGGTCCTCGAGTAAGGCTCTGCGGCCGGTCGACCACTGCTCCCGAACATCATCAGCTCGAGGGAGGCCGGGCCGCGGTCCTCGATCGTCTCGTGGAGGACCCACTTGACTCGTCACACTGCTGAGCGAGAGGAGCAGTCCGGCGGGAGGAGGCAGGGCTTCTCTTTCAGCTCGAGATCTTTTCGAAGTTCAAGTACCTTGATTGTTCCCATGCGCGGTCGCGACATTTCACGGACCCGGACATGTCTTTACTTGGTATTAAACCGGATCGCAAAAATTTTGGAGTGTCGTGACTCCCTGCACGAGCTCGCGCTTATGAAGTACGGTCTGCACGTTTGCTTGAAGCTCTCCCCAATCGAATATGAAGCACCCGGAGGCTGCAAAAACAACCAAGGTAAAATAATGAGAATAGATGCAAGCGGGAAAACTAAAAGTAAAACAACTCACGAGGTAGAATAAGCGACACAGGTGCAAAAATCTTAGAGGCTGGAGGGACCCCTCATTGAGAGGTGCTGACTTGCCCCATTCTCCCCAGCGAAGAAGAATTTGCTCTTCGGTTGCCACGGAGGTTGGGAGATCGATGATGGGCTTTTACCCTTTTGGTGGAGGTAAGATAATACCAACCAGCGTCCTTGGGCTGCACTTCAGCTGGTAAAGGTGCACGATTTCCCTACGAGGGTGTTCACCAGTCATAGCGCTTCCACAAAGCGAAGAGTGCGGAAAGGACCCTCCACTCATTCGAGGTTCAATTGCCCGGGGCGGACGGAACTGGACAAAACCCGAGCAAAGTAAAGTTTGGAGGCGGCTGACCCCCATTTGAAACACTCCAAGTGGAAGGTCGTGTAGCCTTGGGGGGGAATGGTGGGGATCTCACCTGCCCGGCAACCTTAAATCCACACTCTCGGGTATGTGGTAAGTGCTCCTAAGCCTATCTAAATCTGAAGGGGTGGTCTCACATCTCATATGGTCGATGGGGTATTCCCCACTCTCAGACCTTTGGTGGCCCTTTCCCTCGGCGCGGTGGGCCTCGGTGGCGGGTAATCCCCTCTGAACTAGAATCCCTCACGGGAATGATACTAAGGGGTTGTGCTTCACTAGAGGAGGACGAATCCTCCGGCAACATCCTACGAGCTCTATCAGACATTTTTCCTAGAATTCAATCTACCTAGATAAAATCAGAAACCAGGAAGAAAGAAGAACAGAACCGGTGGGAAAAGAGAGAAAAAGGGTGTGTACCTGAACACAGAAAGAGTTTTACACCACCGGAAATCGCCTTAACTCGGAAAAGGAAAATGAAAAAGCACTTGCAGATTAATTTTGAGTTTGAACGAAAATGAGCAAATAGAGGGAACAGTGAAGAGGTTGGGGGATTTTAAAGAGGAGAACGCGTCTCTTCGACTAACGGCGTGCGTTTCGAGGGACACGACCTTTCGGGTAACGTCCCTTCAAATTTCAAATGCACGGTGGGATCCATCCATGTGTCCTGCATTAAATGCGAAATGATGAAAGCGTGTTACAGTTTGGAAAACATGGGGAAGTGTAAAAGGCAGGAAGTCGGCCCATCACTAATAAGTTTCGAGTCTTATCTCGTTTCACTCAAAAGACTAGAGCGGGGACGATGTTTGGGTAATGTCAGGCGGGTCTCCTCGAAGCCCTTTAGCTCGAATAAAAATACCCAGGGACGGTCTAGCTCGAGCGAAGTCCAGACCAGCGCACGAAGGCGATTTCACTAAGCGTCAAAGCTGGTCAAGGTCGAGGAATTCAGAGCCGCCCGAGCTCAGAGCTCTTTTGCTCGCTCGAGGTCGTCCTTCCCAATCAAGCTGGTCAAGGTCGAGGCCGAGCACTACTTTCTTGCTCGTAGAGGTTAAGTCCCCGAGCACAACTGGGCAAGACCCGGCCCAGGGTAGTCCGACCCGTTTTCTTAGGGTCCTGGCACACCTTTAGATGTCCGATCGGGGCCCCACATGGTATGATGATGGTACTTGTTGCCAATGGCCGGCACATGCCCCCACGGTGTCATCATTCCTAGCGCACATGCCCGACATGGTGATCTGGCCACGTGAACCGGGTTAAGGAGATAGCCGCGCATCCCCAGGGAATATTACACCAATCCCGGCTGTCAGAGGGACCCAGATACCACTGACGCGGAAATGGGCGCTCTTGGAGAGAAAGGGTGGGAAAAATGGAGTATAAAAGAAAACGAACGGGTACTTGAGGGGTTGAAAAAATCCATTCACAAGGTTTCCGAAAAGTTACACAGGTTCTTCCTATCCTTACTTCCTTTACACTGATTCTCCGAAAAACTCCATACTTATTCAAAAGGGAGGGCAAAAAATATCCCTTTCACCTTTTCGGTCTCTCCGACTAAGGGAGATACCAAAAAGAACAACCGATTCTTGACTTGGCGTCGGAGAGTTTTCGGCGGAACACGCCGGCAACCCACGACCTGTTTTACGTGAGTGCAGTCAGGAGATCTTCGATTACGGAAAAGGCGGTGGAATAGGGAGAAGGAGACGATTCAGTTCGAGCTCGAGCTAGTCGCAGCCGAAGGTTCGAGACCTTGTTTGAAGGCATGCGGAAAAGCGCATCAACA
>CM046813.1:36756410-36767795 GCA_025617385.1 Murraya koenigii
TTGGGTAAAATATCGACAGCCCCTAAAAGCCCTTCCAGTGTACTGGGTAAACATCGACAAACCCTCAAGCCCTTCCTACCAAGCAAGACTCCGATGGTAACCCAGCCCGAGTAACCCTCGTGTCAAAGCCGGTCAAGGTCGAGAGCTCCTTGCCCGCCGAGGTCATCCTCGTGTCAAAGCCGGTCAAGGTCGAGAGCCCTTGCCCGCCGAGGTCATCCTTCGTGTCAAAGCCGGTCAAGGTCGAGAGCTCCTTGCCCGCCGAGGTCATCCTTCCGGTCAAAGCCGGTCAAGGTCGAGAGCTCCTGCCCGCCGAGGTCATCCTTCGTGTCAAAGCCGGTCAAGGTCGAGAGCCGAAGCACATCACCTCGCCGCAGAGATCCACGAGCACACCGGACAAGACCCGACCTAGGCAACCCGACCCGCTATCTCGTAATCCCGCACACCTTTTGATGTCTCGACAAGGGTCCCACATGGTGGAGAGATGACATCGTTGTTTGCTGGCTCAAGACGCGCCACCAAGGTGTCATCATTCCTCGCACGCCTGCCCGACATGGTGATCCGCCACGTGAATCGGACTAGTGGAATGAACCGCCATCCCTAGTGGAATATTCCGCCAAACCTCGACCGCCGAGGGACCCGTATACCATTAGCGTGGAGTGGACAGACTGGAAAGGAAAAGAGCGGAAAAACAGAGTATAAAAGGAAACGAAGGAGAACGGCACAAGGGTTGGCATTTCAATTCACAAAAGAGAAGTTGGATTCTCTCAGAATCGGACAATGTGTTCTTCCTTTCCAAATTTCTCTCATCCGACTTTCTCTAAAAACACCATTTACATCCAAAAAGGGGGCGAATAATACCCCTTTCATCTTTCCTGGCCTCCTCACTAAGGAGATACCAAAAAGAGAAACCCGACATCGACTTGAAGCGTCGGAGGGTTTTCACGGAAACGCCCACGACCCCGACCCGGTTTCAGGAGTGCAGGTCCGGAAATCACCGCTCAAGAAGACAACTGGACCCGACAAAGTGAGGCAATCCCGCCGAACTTATCGCGAGCGTATGGATCGGCATCGCTTGAAACCGCGAGCGTAAGGTTCGTGACGCTCTCAGCCGAGCTGCTTGGAGGTACCGCTGAAGCGTTCAAGCACCGCTGAGGCACGCGAGAAAATCAGCATCAACATCTTTGGCGCCGCCTCGGGATCGAGCACAAAAGCCCGATTTCCTAATACATCAAGACACACAAAACACAACGATGAGGGAAACAAATCAAGAGGAGTAAGTCCTCAAGAATCGATGACTCGAGAGAAGTGGCCAACGAGGCCTGTAATGTGGAGATCCGTGAAAGGATGGATCTGATGGAAAACAGATCGAAATTATGACCTCCCGCTACAAGAATTCGTGGAAGGACAGAGAAAAGCCTCGCAACGATGTCCCGAGTCCAACTGAGGGAATGCTCATGTTCGGAAAACGCGGAGATGAAGCCCAAAGACCTAGGGCACCAAATGTTGCGTGAGAGAAGAAACAAACATGGAGGAAAGGGGGTCTCGCCAACATTTGCAGGAGATGTACCCCAACCTCTCGTAAGTGAGGAGTTGAGGGAGAGGTACGCAGATCACGCAAGTGGTGGAAGATCTTCTGGGAACCGAAAGAGTCCAAGTCGACGAATAATGCCGGACAACGAATCTCCTCTCCTGAGATTACGGGTGTCACGATCCCATCGTGACTTTCGCCTCCTGGATCCGCAATATTCGGGAAAGAGTGACCCATTAATACACATAGAGCGGTTCAATGACCCGACAGGGGTGCAAGGTCCGCTGCACAGACAGAGGTGCAGTGGCCTTCCCGCCACCTCGAGGGAAGGGCGAGAGAATGGTACCGCAGGCTCCCACTGGGAAGTATCTTGAGTTTTGAACAGATGTGCGTGGAGTTCATGGAATACTTTCGGGCGCAGTGACCCCCGAGGATGACATGATGGAGTCACGAGGTGAGGCAGTAAAGAAGGGAGTCCCTCCGGAGTTTATCAAAAGATACCATAGATCGGTCCTAGATCTTGTATGCTCAACCATCCCCAAGCTCTGCGGGATTAAAAGAGGGTGTTCTGATGGGGAGACCATGGTATAACTCATGAAGTCCTTCGATCCGCTCATATTCTGGACGCTGCATTTAACAAATAAAACCGGACATGGTAATCAAGAAGAAAAGGTCGCTAGTTCGAGGAGTGAACAAGTCACCGGAGCAAGACTGAAGGAGAAAGGGAGTCCCGCCTGAGGGACACAGCTCCAAAGGCAAGCAAGGGACCGGCAGCCTCAGACAACCCGTGACGTAGAGTTCCCCACCGCTGGATGGTTCCCCAACCACCCCGCAGTCTCCGTGCCGGATCACAGAGAATACCAGGCCATGATGGCCATACATCCCGCAACCAACCACCGAGTAGACTCAAGTGAGCCATAACAGGGTGATCGCCATCGCCACCCCCACCAAGAAGCTTCCCGAGGGATAGGGCAGCCCAAGTAGTGGAACAGAGCCCCGCTTACGACAAGATAATGAGTTGAAGGTATCCTCAAGAGATACTTCAAGTGGTCGAGGAGCGTGGATCGCCGAGCCCTCCAACGCCGATGACCACGCCACCAAGAAGTGAGCAAGCGGGCGCTCGCTGCTTCCATGGAGACCATGGTCACACCACATCACTGTGCCGTGATTTGAAAACCGTAGAAGATTTAGTCGTAAATCGATACCGGATGAGTTTAGTAGGCGAGGGCACCCTGTAGTCGAACAACAGTCGAGGAAGGTGACCGTGCCTATGAAATAGATACGTAACCGCCATCCACGAGAGTAATTTCGTGTGGTCCAACGATGGCCTAAGTTCTAACAGGCCCGAAAAATTATTGCAGATATGCCACCGCCGCCGAGAAGTCCTGCTTCATCGCCTCCCGCGCCAAGCAGGCTAAGGTTCGGCAAAGCCAATCATGTGGATGATGAAGATGAAGAGGGGTGCCAGACTCTCACCGAAGATGCCCCGTGGTTAAAGCCAATGTAGCGAATAAGGAAGTTGACCGAATATTGGCTGATCTCGGGAGCTCTGTAGATATTCTTTTAAATCCACACCGAGGATTTAGGAATAAGCAAGCGCGAGCCTCGAGCATACGAGCACTTCCTTGAAGGGGTTCGGGAGGAAAGCTAATACCTCTAGGAATCATCAAGTCAGCAGTAACCATGGGCTCAAAACCTTTCGAGAAGAACATGATGTCGGATTTCGTGGTGGTAGATGAAATCACCCCATATCAGCGATTCTGGGAGGCCATTTACGAGGATCACCAACGCGTGGTGTCCACCCATTACCTAGCCCTAAAGTATCGAGTAAACGGGGCTATAGGGGTCGTGAAAGGCAACCAAAGGGTGGCGAGGAGTCGCTACGCAAGAGCCGCCAAAGAAACAATGCAGTACACTCGCTAGACACGAGGGCGTAATCGAGGAACCAAGGCAAGAGCCAGAGAGAAGCTCGGAGGAGCTCGAGGTGAGAACAGATGACCCCGAGAAGAAGATCCGAATCGGCTCGAGCCTTAGCGAGCCGCTGAAGGAAAAGTCAGGAATGCCCGCGAGCACACGCAGATGTGTTCGCATGGACGCATGATGATATGCCCGGATCAACCTGCAGGTGGCGTGTCACAGTCGGGCAAGACGGAGAGATGCTGCTTGTAAAGCGTAAGAGGAGGTGCGTGAACCGAGAGAGATACGAAGCCATCAATCGCGAGGTTGAAAAGTCACTGAAAGCTGGATTCATACGGAGGTGTCCCACCTCGAATGGATCTCGAATGTGGTGCCAGTGAAGAAAGCAAACGGGAAATGGAGAATGTGTGTTGATTTCACAGATTTGAACAAGGCCTCGCCCGAAAGATAGCTTTCCACTACCAAAGATAGACCAACCGGTGGACTCTACTAGTAGGCACGGGTTGCTTAGCTTCATGGATGCATTCTCGTGATATAACCAAATTCCCATGCACCAATCGACGAGGAGTGTACAGCTTTCATCACCAATCGTAGGTCAGATATACAAGGTCATGCCTTTCGCCTAAAGAATGCAGGGCAACGATCGTAGGCTAGTGAATAAGGTTTTCAAGCCATTGATCGGCCTGACTATGGAGGTATATGTAGATGACATGATCACCAAGTCTAGAGACGCTGAGGAGCATGTAAAGCATCTAGAGGAGACCTTCGCCTCCTAAGGAAGTACCGAATGAAGTTAAACCCCAAAAATGTGCTTTGGAGTGAGTTCGGAAAATTCCTAGGCTTTATGGTGAGTCACTGTGGGATTGAGGCCAATCCCGAGAAGATCGTGAGCAAAGGATAGAAATGAGGTCCCCTCGGAACCTCAAGCGAGATACAGTAGTCCGACCGCAAGCTAGCGTCCCTCAACAGTGTTCGTGATCTCGAGCCAATCGATAAATGCCGAGTCTTCTTCCGTGAAATGAAGAAGGGCAGTGAAGACGAAATGGACGCCCGAATGCGAGGAGGCTGCCCAAAGAAATGAAAGAGTATTTGCTAAAAGTCTCACATCACAACACCTCGAAGCGTGAGAGGTAATCGCTTTCAGACTTGGCCGTATCCCAATGGGCAACAAGCCCAGCCTCGATAAGGGAGGAATCGGAGTACAAGACTCGTGTATTACACGAGCAGCAGCGCTGCCGGAAGCGTAAGCCTCAGTATCCAACCATGGAGAAGTGGGCTCTAGCCTCGGTCACTGCGTCCGAAAGTCGAGGCCTTATTTTCAAGCACATTCATGGTGGTATCGACTAACCAGCCCTCGTGCAAACTCTACACAAGCCTCGAGACCTCCGAAGGTTGGTTAAATGGTCAGTGGAGTTGAGCGAGTTTGACCTTAATTACCAACCCCGAGCAGCCATAAAAGCACAATCTTTAGCCGACTTCGTGGTCGAGTGCACGGCGAGGGGAAAAGAGACAGAGAGCGAACCCTCGTCAAGCTCCCAGGCTTCAACCAAAACATGGGTAGTCACAGTAGATGGATCCTGTGGAAGTCAGGGAGCAGGAGCAGGGTGGTGCTCAAGGTCCGTAGGGGCGAGATGCAATACGCCGTGAGATTAGAGTTCAAGTCACCAACAATCATGCCGAATACGAAGTCGTAATAGCGGCTCAAGCTCGCCTCAGAGTAAAAGCAGAGGAGATAAAGCTTAGAACGGACTCCCAGTTGATAACTAATCACCTCGACGAGAGCTTTCAGGCAAAGGGGGAGAAGATGGATGCCTACCTTCAGAAGGTAAGGCAGCTAATGAAAAATTTCCGAGCTGTCGAGGTGGAACAGATCCCGAGGGGGAAGAATTTTCGAGCAGATATGATAGCTCGCATGGCAGCCACCTCGGACCCCAAGTTTCCAAAATCTATCCCTCTCGAAGTCAAAACCTGCTCGAGTATCGAGCAGGAGGACGAGGTGATGAACCTAACAACGAGCAACACCTGGATGCAGCCGATCATCTCCTACCTCAAGGAAGGGACAGTGCCAGCTGATAAGAAACAGGCAAGGAAATTGAGGTGCAAAGCAGCCAGGTACACTCTCATCGATGGGGTCTTATATAGACGGGGGTACACTCTCCCTCGTCAGCGGTGTTTAGACCAAGAGGAGGCTGATTACGCCCTCCGAGAGATACACGAGGGAGTCTCGTGGAAATCACTCCTGGCTCGAGGTCCTTGGCTTTCAAGGCCTCGAGGCAAGGGTATTTTTGGCCCCGCATGCACCAAGATGCTCGGAGAAGACGAGAAGTCGCAAGAGCCGCCAGAGCTTTGCTAACCACCGACTCACCTCCCGAGAACCTTACTGACGATGAACTCGCCATGGCCATTTGCTCAGCTGGGAATAGATTTGATTGGGCCACCGCCGAAAGGGAGAGCATCCGCCACCCATGCTATAGTCGCGATTGATTATTTCACCAAACGGGTCGAGTGGGAGCCTTGAGCAAAGATCACGTAAGGTAAAACCACCGATTTCATTTGGAAGAATGTGATTTGCGTGTACGGGATTCCCCATGCATTGGTCACCGATAATGGGAGGCGCTTGATAATGGCAAGTTCGTAGACTTCGCCGTAACTCGGAATAGAGTTAAGTTTTGCTCTCCTCACACCCACAAAGCCAATGGGCAAGCAGAGGCCGCGAATAAAACTATAAAACGCCTCAAGACAAGGTCAGGCGAGCAAAAGGGGCTTGGGTGGATGAGCCGCTCGGTGTCTTGTGGGCCTACAGTAACCACACACAAACGGCCAATCGGAGAGACCCCATTCTCCTTGGCATTTGGACACGAAGCAGCTGGTTCCCACCGAGATAGGAATGGGGACACACCTGACGTAACACTTCAACGAGGAGCAAAACAACGAAAGCGATGTGTGCAGCTCGGACTTGCTGGAAGAAAAAGAGAAAGGATAGCCGCCAAGATTTCGTAATATCAACAAAGAGTGGCTCGTTATTACAATCGAAGGTACACATTCGCCGATTCCGTGGGTGATCGGGTATCGAGGAAAGTTAACCAGAGCACAAAAGACCCAAGACAAGGTGTACTTGGACCAAACTGGAAGGTCCATATCGAGTCACTCAACTAGCAGTGACCCTGAGCATACCGTACCGGCTCATCCAGATGGACGAGAGGTCAAGAGGCCATGGAACGCGCAACTCCCGAGGAAGTATTTTCAATAGGTTTTCTTGTATTGAAATGCTAATGTAAATATTTCATCCCAAGATGGGATATGTAAAAGTACAAATGTATGTAAAATAAGAACAAAGATTTATAATGCAAGTTCAAAATAAAGAATGGAAGAAGAAGAGCTCCACTCAGCATGAAGTCCCGTGAGCCTAACTCATTAGGCGTGACGGTGCCAAGCTCCAAGTTATTTGAAAACCGGAGCAGTGAGTATTATCGAAGACCTCGAGTCAATTAAAAGACTCGAGCGTAAGAAGAGCTCCTCGCCAGAAGTCCCAAAGCCTAACTCATTAGAGCGGACTGTGCCAAGCTCCAAGTTATTTGAAAACCGGAGCAGGAGTGTCATCGTAAGCTCCGGTCGATTAAAAGGCTCGAGGAGAAGAAGAGCTCCTACGCATGAAGTCCCAAAGCCTAACTCATTAGAGCGATCTGTGCCAAGCTCCAAGTTATTTGAAAACCAGAGCAGGTGAGTATTATCGAAGACCTCGAGTCAATTAAAAGGCTCGAGCGTAAGAAGAGCTCCTCGACCGAAGTCCCAAAGCCTAACTCATTAGGCGGATTGCGCCAAGCTCCAAGTTATTTGAAAACCGGAGCAGTGAGTGTCATCGAAGCCCTGGTCAATTAAAAGGCTCGAGGAGAAGAAGAGCTCCTACGCATGAAGTCCCAAAGCCTAACTCATTAGAGCGGATCGTGCCAAGCTCCAAGTTATTTGAAAACCGGAGCAGGAGTGTCATCGAAGACTCGAGTCGATTAAAAGGCTCGAGAAGAAGAAGAACTCCACTGCATGAAGTCCCGAAGCCTAACTCATTAGGTGATTGCGCCGAGCTCCAAGTTATTTGAAACCGTGAGTAGGGTGTTATCGAAGACCTCGGTCAATTACAGTCCGAGCCGGGGTTCAAAGGAACCCCTTGTCCAAAAGTCCCTAGGCCTAAGTTCGAGGCGGACGTTGTTCAAGCAAGAGCCAAATGCAGTGCTCGAGCAAGTCAAATGAGCTCGCAAAATAGACATAAGGCTTATTTAGCCTAAGTCGAGCAAAACTCTACCATGCATTCATAAATAAAGGATGTACAACACTTAGAAAATTTTTACTCAGCAAGCACATTCAAAGTTAACTCAACGTAGAAGATGTGAATGTATGTACACTAGCAAATAATAGAATTGTTGAAAACATGTGTCTCTTTATTTCAAGTGAAAAGATTACATATGTAAAAAAAAAAAAAAAAAAAAGAAGAAAAAGTGTCCAAGTTATTCTAAGAACAAGTAGGGGAAGAGCAAAGATCAGCAAGTAGGAACATCAGCAGCAGCAGCAGGACCAACAAGCAGGAGGAGCAGGAGGAAGGACACCAATGGAGCTTCAGCAGAGCTTCAAGCAGAACTTCAAGCAGAGCATCAGCAGGAGGGAGGTCACCAGCAGGAGGGGCACTCGAAGAAGAGGGAGCCGACCACCGACCACACCTCGGGGCTCTGATGAAGTAGCTATGTGGTCGCTCATGTACTCAGCCACATACCCTTCAACCTCGGTCATGTCTGGCTTGTGGTATGCCTTGCCAAAAGCATACATAAGGCATCAGAATGGAGTCCCGCCTCAGTTGTTATACTCAGGCAAGTCGGACCTTCGGAGTATCTATTTGCTCCTCAAGACGAGTAGCTTCTCCTCCACGAGCTGCTCAGAATAAGACTTCCGAGTATCCGTGTCTTTCCGAGCGTGCTTCACTGCTCTTGACCTCACCCAACTCCCTTCAAGCCCGGAGACCTTCGAGTCTGCCAACGCTGCTTTCTCTCGCAAAGTTTATATTTTCATCCAAAGCAGTCTCGATTCTCCTCCTTCGCTCATTCAAAGCCTCGCCTCCAAGCTCCGAACCTTGCACCGAGTTCTTCCCTGAACTCGTAGTAATCTCATTGAGCCCGGTCGCAGATACCAATGCTCTGGAGGAGAGTCACTGAAGATACCGCACAGACACCGAGGAGAACAGGATTCTATCTCATCGAGAAACCCGCTTGGCCGCCTCTTCATTAAAAGCCTCGATAAGGCTCTGAGCGGCCGGGCCGACTCGCCTCCCGCACACCGCCGGTTTGGGGAATAGCCCTCCGCCTCCGCGAGGAGGACCTCGCTCGCACGCCGACTCGCCGAGCCAAGAAGGAGCGTAGCTCGAGCCGGTGGAGGCGGGCACCTCCTTCTGCCGTGGTCTTTTGATGTGCTCGCAGCCTTCAGCTTGTCCCCACGCCACGGCAACAACACGCGATCCCGCCACCATTTCTTCACTTGGAACTAGATCGACTCTAAAAGCTCGAGGTGTCAACAGCCCTCGCACGAGCTTATGCTTGTAAGAGCAACCAGCACACGTGCTCAAGTCGATCGCTAATTGAATAAGAAGCACCCCGTGAGACCGCAAAAACAACCGTGAGCAAGACAATGAAAACAGACGCGAGTAGAGGAACTAAAAGTGAAATTCACAAGGCGTATAAATGACCTGAATGCGTAAATGCCGCGGATCGGAGGAACTCCTCGCCACGAAGTGCAACAGGCCCCCACTCTCCCCAACGAAGAAGAATTTGCTCTTCCAGCTGCCACCGTAGGTAGGGAGATCAGCTGATGGGCTTCTACCCTTCAGCCGGAGGTAAGATAATACCAACCAAAGATCCTTCGGGCTACACTTTAGTCGGTAGAGGTGTCTGATTTCCCTACCAAGGGCTCATCCAGATCGCAACTGCTTCCACAAAACGAAGAGCCCTGAAGGACTCTCCACCCATTCGGTTCGGCTGCCCAGGGCCGATCGAAACCCGCATAAAACCCTGCCAAAATAAGGTCGGAGAGGCACCTTAACCCCCATCCAAGCACTCCAAATAAGGTTGTAAACCCATGGGGACGACCGGGATTTCACCGCTCGGCAACCTCGTAATTACACTATCTGGAATGTGGTAGGTTTCCTAAGTCCTGCTCAACTCCGATTGAGTGGTTTGACATTCTAAATAGTCAACGGGTATTCCCCACGCCGGACCTCCGGGCCGGCCCTCACTCTCCGATGCTACTGGGTCTCACCATGGTAATTCCTCCTGGACTAGAATCCCTCACTGGATTATACTCTGAGGTCAGGCCTCACTAGAAGAGGAAGAGTCCTCCTAGACATCCTACCGGGTTGCTGGGGCCTGACATTTTTAAGTGGAATGGACTAACAAGATGCAGAGGAAGAAACAGAGTGGTGAAATGGAAAATTGAGTGGTACCGGACACAAAAGGAAGTGTGGGTAGCCTAAGCCGCCTTGACGTAAAGAAGAAGACCGATAAGCGCGGAGAGCGTATGAATTTTGAATTCGAATGAGAAGTAAGCAACAGAGGGAACAAGGAAGAAGTCGGGATTTTAAAGAGGAAGACGCTGTCCTTTCGAAAGTGGCGGCAGTATGCTTGAGGGACACGACCTTTAGGTCGCTGTCCTTTCGAATTTCAAATACGCTGACCGGATCAACCCACGTGTCCCGGCCTTAAATGAGAAATGATTCAAGTGGCGTATACCGGAAGCATGGGAAGTGTAAAAGGCCGCGACCGCCCATCATTATCGAAGTTTCCGGCCTTATCTCGCCTCACTCAAAAGACTAGAAACCTGGGACCTGTGTTTGGTAAAATATCGACAGTGCCCTAAAAGCCCTTCCTGTGTATGGGTAACATCGACAAACCCTCAAGCCCTTCCTGCCAAGCAAGACTCCCGATGGTAACCCAGCCCGAGCAACCCTCGTGTCAAAGCCGGTCAAGGTCGAGAGCCCTTGCCCGCCGAGGTCATCCTCGTGTCAAAGCCGGTCAAGGTCGAGCTCCTTGCCCGCCGAGGTCATCCTCGGTCAAAGCCGGTCAAGGTCGAGCCCTCGCTCGCCGAGGTCATCCTTCCGGTCAAAGCCGGTCAAGGTCGAGAGCCCTTGCCCGCCGAGGTCATCCTTCGTGTTAAAGCCGGTCAAGGTCGGAGCCGAAGCACATCACTCCCGCCGCAGAGATCCACGAGCACAACCGACAAGACCCGACCTGTGGCAACCCGACCTGCTATCTCGTAATCCCGGCACACCTTTGATGTCTCGACAAGGGTCCCACATGGTGGAGAGATGACATCGTTGTCTGCTGGCTCAGCACGTGCCACCAAGGTGTCATCATTCCTCGCACGCTGCCCGACATGGTGATCCGCCACGTGAATCTGGACTAGGGAACAACCGCCATCCCTAGTGGAATATTCCGCCAAACCCGACTCGCCGAGGGACCCGTATACCATTAGCGTGGAGTGACAAACTGGAAAGGAAAAGAGCGGAAAAGAAGAATATAAAAGGAAACGAAGGAGAACTAGCACAAGGGTTGGCATTTCAATTCACAAAAAGAGAAGTTGGATTCTCTCAGAATCGGACACAGTGTTCTTCCTTTCCAAATTTCTCTCATCCGACTTTCTCTAAAAACACCATTTACATCCAAAAAGGGGGGCGAAATAATACCCTTTCATCTTTCCGGCCTCCTCACTAAGCGGAGATACCAAAAAAGAGAAACCCGACATCGACTTGAGCTGTCGGAGGGTTTTCACGGAAACGCCCACGACCCTCGACCCGGCTCAGGAGTGCAGTGTCCGGAAATCACCGCTCAAGAAGACAATGGACCCGACAAAGGAGGCAATCCCGCCGAACTTATCGCGAGCGTATGATCGGCATCGCTTAAAACCGC
>CM046813.1:36767895-36779459 GCA_025617385.1 Murraya koenigii
GGTAGAAACTGTCAAAATATCGATGTGCCCCTAAAAGCCCTTCCAGTGTATGGGTAACATCGACAAACCCTCAAGCCCTTCCACCGAGCAAGACTCCCGATGGTAACCTAGCCCGAGCAATCCTTCCGGTCAAAGCCGGTCAAGGTCGAGAGCTCATTCCCCGCCGAGGTCGCCCCTCGTGTCAAAGCCGGTCAGGCGTCGAGCTCATTCCCCGCCGAGGTCGCCCTCGTGTCAAAGCCGGTCAAGGTCGAGAGCTCATTTCCCGCCGAGGTTGTCCTTCGTGTCAAAGCCGGTCAAGGTCGAGAACCGAGCGCGTGTCTCCTACCGCATAGCATTCCCGAGCACACCGACAAGACCCGACCCGTGGCAACCCTACTGCTTTTACTCGTAATCCCGGCACACCTTTGATGTCTCGACTGTGGTCCCACATGGTGGAGTGGTGATATCGCTGTTTGCGGCCGCGACGCGCCTCCGTGGTGTCATCATTCCTCGCACGCTTGCCCGACATGGTGATCCGCCACGTGAATCTGACTATGGAACAACTGCCATCCTTGTGGAATATTCCGCCAAACCCGACCGCCGAGGGACCCGTATACCATTAGCGTGGGAGTGGACAAACTGAAAGGAAAAGAGCGGAAAAGAAGAATATAAAAGGAAACGAAGGAGAATCGAGACAAGGGTTGGATTTTTTGATACAGAAAGAGAAGTTGGATTCTCAGAATCTGACACGTGTTCTTCCTTTCCAAATTTCTCTCATCCGACTTTCTAAAAACACCATTTACATCCAAAAAGGGGGCGAATAATACCCTTTCATCTTTCCGGCCTCCTCACTAGCGGAGATACCAAAAAGAGAAACCCGACATCGACTTGAAGCGTCGGAGGGTTTTCACGGAACGCCCGACGACCCCCGACCCGTTGTCAGGAGTGCAGTCCGGAAATCACCGCTCAAGAAGACAGCGGAACCTGACTAAAGGAGGCAATCCCGCCGAGCTTATCGCGAGCGTATGGATCGGCATCGCTTAAAACCGCGAGCGTAAGGTTCGGACGCCTCGCCGAGATCGCTTGGAGGTACCGCTGAAGGTTCAAGCACCGCTGAGGCACGCGGAAAAGTCGCATCAACATCTTTGGCGCCGCCTCGGGATCGAGACAAAAGCCCGATTTCCTAATACATCGAAGACACACAACACAACGATGAGGGAAACAAACCAAGAGGTGTAAGTCCCAAGAATCGATGACTCGAGAGAAGTGGCCAATGAGGCCTGTAATGTGAGATCCAGTGAAAGGATGGATCTGATGGAAAACAGATCGAAATTATGACCTCCTCGCTACAAGAATTCGTGGAAGGACAGAGAAAAGCATGCAACGATGTCCCTGAGTCCAACCGAGGGAATGCTCATGTTCGGAAAATGCGGAGATGAAGCCCAAAGACCTCGGCAACCGAATGTTACATAGAAGAGAAGAAACGAACATGGAGGAAAGGGGGTCTCGCCAACATTTGCAGGAGATGTCCTCAACCTCTCGTAAGTGAGGAGTTGAAGGAGAGGTACGCAGATTGGCACAAGTCGTGGAAGATCTTCTGGGAACCGAAAGAGTCCAAGTCAGGCGAATAACGCCGGACAATGAATCTCCTCTCCTGAGATTACGGGTGTCACGATCCCATCGTGACTTTCGCTCTCTGATCCGCAATATTCGGAAAGAGTGACCCATTAGTACACATAGAGCGGTTCAATGACCTGACAGGGTGCAAGGTCCGCTGCCAAAGACAGAGGTGCAGTGGCCTTCCCGCCACTCGAGGGAAGCGGCGAGAGAATGGTACCGCAGACTCCCACCGGGAAGTATCTCGAGTTTTGAACAGATGCAGTGGAGTTCATGGAATAATTTCGGGCGCAGGACCCCGAGGATGACATGATGGAGTCGCCGAGGTGAGGCGTAAAGAAGGGAGTTCCTCCGGAGTTTATCAAAAGATACCATAGATCGGTCCTAGATCTTGTGCGCTCAACCATCCCCAAGCTCTAAGGGATTAAAAGAGGGTGTTCTGATGGGAGACCATGGTATAACCTCGTGAGTCCTTCGATCCGCTCATATTCTGGACGCTGCACGTAACAAATAAAACCGGACATGGTAATCAAGAAGAAAAGGTCGCTAAACCGAGGAGTGAACAAGTCACCGGAGCAAGACTGAAGGAGAAAGGGAGTCCCGCCTCGAGGGACACAGTGCTCCAAAGGCAGCAAGGGACCGGCAGCCTCAGCACAACCCATGACGTAGAGTTCCCCACCGCTGATGGTTCCCCAACCACCCCGCAGTCTCCGTGCCGGATCACAGAGAATACCGCGCCACGATGGCCATACATCCCGCAACCACCCACCGAGTAGACCCGAGTGAGCCATAACAGGGTGATCGCCATCGCCACCCCACCAAGAAGCTTCCCGAGGGATAGGGCAGCCCAAGTAGTGGAACAGAGCCCCGCTATACGACAAGATAATGAGTTGAAGGTATCTCAAGAGATACTTCGTGGTCGAGGAGCGTGGACCGCCGAGCCCTCCAACGCCGATGACCACGCCACCAAGAAGTGAGCAAGGGGCGCTCGCTGCTTCCATGGAGACCATGGTCACACCACATCACTGCGTCGTGATTTGAAAAACCGTAGAAGATTTAGTCGTAAATCGATACCTGATGAGTTTGTAGGCGAGGGCACCCTGAGTTGAACAACAGTCGAGGAAGGTGACCAGTGCCTATGAAATAGATACGTAACCGCCATCCACGTAGAGTAATTTCGTGTGGTCCAACGATGGCCTAAGTTCTAACAGGTCCTGAAAATTATTGCAGATATGTCACCGCCACGAGAAGTCCTGCTTCATCGCCTCCCGCGCCAAGGCTAAGGTTCTACAGAATGCCAATCATGTGATGATGAAGATGAAGAGGGGTGTCAGACTCTCACCGAAGATGCCCCGTGGTTAAAGCCAATGTAGCTAATAAGGAAGTTGACCGAATATTGGTTGATTCTGGGAGCTCTAGAGATATTCTTTTAAATCCACACCGAGGATTTAGGAATAAGCAGCGCGAGCCTCGAGCATACGAGCACTTCCTCGAGCGGGTTCTGGGAGGAAAGCTAATACCTCTAGGAATCATCAAGTTAGCAGAACTATGGGCTCAAACCTTTCGAGAAGAACATGATGTCGGATTTCGTGGTGGTAGATGAAACCATCCCATATCAAAGCGATTCTGGGAGGCCATTTACGAGGATCACCCAACGCGTGGTGTCCACCCATTACCTAGCCCTAAAGTATCGAGTAAACGGGGCTATAGTGGTCGTGAAAGGCAGCCAAAGTGGTGGCGAGGAGTCGCTATGCCAGAGCCGCCAAAGAAACAATGCAGGTCACCTCGCTAGACACGAGGGCAGAATCGAGGAACCGAAGGCAAGAGCCAGTAGAGAAGCTAGGAGGAGCTCGAGGTGAGAACAGATGACCCCGAGAAGAAGGTCCGAATCGGCCGAGCCTTAGCGAGCCGTCAAGGAAAAGTCAGGAATGCCCGCGAGCACACGCAGATGTGTTCGCATGGACGCATGATGATATGCCCGGATCAACCTGCAGGTGGCGGTCACAGTCGGCAAGACGAGAGATGCTGTCTGAAAGCGTAAGAGGAGGTGCGTGAACCGTGAGAGATACGAAGCCATCAATCGCGAGGTTGAAAAGTCACTGAAAGTGGATTCATACGGGAGGTGTCCTACCCCGAATGGATCTCGAATGTGGTGCTGGTGAAGAAAGCAAATGGGAAATGGAGAATGTGTGTTGATTTCACAGATTTGAACAAGGCCTGCCCGAAAGATAGCTTTCCACTACCAAAGATAGACCAACTGGTGGACTCTACTAGTAGGCACTGGTTGCTTAGCTTCATGGATGCATTCTCGTGATATAACCAAATTCCTATGCACCAATCGACGAGGAGTGTACAGCTTTCATCACCAATCGTAGGTCAGATCACATAAGGTCATGCCTTCGACCTAAAGAATGCAGGGCAACGATCGTAGGCTAGTGAATAAGGTTTTCAAGCCATTGATCGGCTCTGACTATGGAGGTATATGTAGATGACATGATCACCAAGTCTAGAGACGCGAGGAGCATGTAAAGCATCTAGAGGAGACCTTCGCACTCCTAAGGAAGTACCGAATGAAGTTAAACCCCAAAAATGTGCTTTGGAGTGAGTTCGGAAAATTCCTAGGCTTTACGGTGAGTCACAGGGGATCGAGGCCAATCCGAGAAGATCGTGAGCAGATGATAGAAATGAGGTCCCTCAGAACCTCAAGGAGATACAGTAGTCCGACCTGCAAGCTAGCGCCCCTCAACAGTGTTCGTGATCTCGAGCCACTCGATAATGCCGAGTCTTCTTCCGTGAAATGAAGAAGGGCAGAAGACGAAATGGACGCCTGAATGCGAGGAGGCTGCCCAAAGCAACTGAAAGAGTATTTGCTAAAAGTCTACTATCGTCAACACCTCGAGCGTGAGAGGTATCTGCTTCAGACTTGGTCAGATCCCAATGGGCAACGAGCCCGGCCTCGATAAGGGAGGAATCGGAGTACAAGACTCGTGTATTACACGAGCAGAAGCTGCCGGAAGCGTAAACCTCGGATCCAACCATGGAGAAGTGGGCTCTAGCTCCGGTCACTGCGTCCGAAAGTCGAGGCCTTATTTTCAAGCACATTCAGCAGTGGTAATCGACTAACCAACCCTCGTGCAAACTCTACACAAGCCTCGAGACCTCCGAAGGTTGGTTAAATGGTCACGGAGTTAAGCTGAGTTTGACCTTAATTACCAACCCCGAGCAGCCATAAAAGCACAATCTTTAGCCGACTTCGTGGTCGAGTGCACCGCGAGGGAAAAGAGACTGAGAGCGAATCCTCGCCAAGCTCCCGTGCTTCAACCAAAACATGGGTAGTCACAGAGATGGATCCTGTGGAAGTCGTGGAGCAGGAGCAGGGTGGTGCTCAAGGTCCGGAGGGGCGGAGATGCAATACGTCGTGAGATTAGAGTTCAAGTCACCAACAATCAGCCGAATACGAGTCTGAATAGCGGGCTCAAGCTCGCCTCAGTAGTAAAAGCAGAGGAAATAAAGCTTAGAACCGGACTCACAGCTTGGTAACTAATCACCTCGACGAGAGCTTTCAGCAAAGGGGAGAAGATGGATGCCTACCTTCGTAGGTAAGGCAGCCTAATGAAAAATTTCCGAGTCGTCGAGGTGGAACAGATCCCGAGGGGAAGAATTTTCGAGCAGATATGATAGCTCGCATGGCAGCCACCCTGACCCCAAGTTTCCAAAATCTATCCCTCTCGAAAGTCAAAACCCGCCGAGTATCGAAAGGTGAGGACGAGGTGATGAACCTAACAACGAGCAACACCGGATGCAACCGATCATCTCCTACCTCAAGGAAGGGACAAGTGCAACCGACAAGAAACAGTAAGGAAATCTGAGGTGCAAAGCAGCCTGTACACTCTCATCGATGGGGTCTTATATAGACGGGGTACACTCTCCTCGTCATGCGTGTTTAGACCAAGAGGAGGCCGATTACGCCCTCCGAGAGATACACGAGGGAGTCTCGTGGAAATCACTCCGGCTCGAGGTCCTTGGCTTTCAAGGCCTCGAGGCAAGGGTATTTTTGGCCCCGCATGCACCAAGATGCTCGTGAGAAGACGAGAAGTCGCAAGAGTCGCCAGAGCTTTGCTAACCACCGACTCACCTCCGGAGAACCTTACGGCGATGAACTCGCCATGGCCATTCGCTCAGTGGGAATAGATTTGATCGGGCCATCGCCGAAGCGGAGAGCATCCGCCACCCATGCTATAGTCGCGATTGATTATTTCACCAAACGGGTCGAGCTGGAGCCTCGAGCAAAGATCACGTAAGGTAAAACCACCGATTTCATTTCGAAGAACGTGATTTGCAGTGTACGGGATTCTCATGCATTGGTCACCGATAATGGGAGGCGCTTGATAATGGCAAGTTCGTAGACTTCGCCGTAACCTCGGGATAGAGTCAAGTTTTGCTCTCCTCACACCCACAAAGCCAACGGGCAAGCAGAGGCCGCGAATAAAACTATAAAACGCCTCAAGACAAGGTCAAGCGAGCAAAAGGGCTTGGTGGATGAGTCGCTCGGTGTCTCGTGGGCCTACGTAACCACACACAAAACGGCCACCGGAGAGACCCCATTCTCCTTGGCATTTGGACACGGGCAGCTGGTTCCCACCGAGATAGGAATCGGGACACACCTGACGTAGCACTTCAACGAGGAGCAAAACAACGAGCAGTATGTGTGCAGCCTCGACTTACTGGAAGAAAAAGAGAAAGGATAGCCGCCAAGATCTCGTAATATCAACAAAGAGTGGCTCGTTATTACAATCGAAGGTACACATTCGCCGATTCCGTGGGTGATCGGGTATCGAGGAAAGTCAACCGTGAGCACAAAAGACCCAAGACAAGGTGTACTTGGACCAAACCGGAAGGTCCATATCGAGTCACTAACCAGCAGGACCCGGAGCATACCGTACTGGCTCATCCAGATGGACGAGAGGTCAAGAGGCCATGGAACGCAGAACTCCCGAGGAAGTATTTTCAATAGGTTTTCTTGTATTGAAATGCTAATGTAAATATTTCATCCCAAGATGGGATATGTAAAAGTACAAATGTATGTAAAATAAGAACAAAGATTTATAATGCAAGTTCAAAATAAAGAATGGAAGAAGAAGACCTCCTCAAGATGAAGTCCCAAAGCCTAACCTCATTAGGCGGATTCGCGCCATGCTCCAAGTTATTTGAAACCAGCAGCGTGAGTATTATCGTAAGACCTCGAGACAATTAAAAGGCTCGAGCGTAAGAAGACCTCCCACGATGAAGTCCCAAAGCCTAACTCATTAGAGCGATCGCCAAGCCTCAAGTTATTTGAAACCAGAGCAAGAGTGTATCTCAAGCTCTGGCCGATTAAAAGGCTCGAGAGAAGAAGACTCCTCAGCATGAAGTCCCAAAGCCTAACTCATTAGCGTGACTTGCCAAGCTCCAAGTTATTCGAAACCGAGCAAGAGTGTATCCAAGCTCTGTCGATTAAAAGGCTCGAGAGAAGAAGACCTCCTCAGACGAAGTCCCAAAGCCTAACTCATTAGGGCGGATTGTGCCAAGCTCCAAGTTATTTGAAACCAGAGCAGGAGTATTATCGAAGACCTCGAGTCAATTAAAAGGCTCGAAGGTAAGAAGACCTCCCTAGCATGAAGTCCCAAAGCCTAACTCATTAGAGCTGACTCGTGCCAAGCTCGAGTTATTTGAAAACCGGAGCAGAGAGTGTATTCGTAAGCTCTGGTCGATTAAAAGGCTCGAGGAGAAGAAGACCTCCTAGCATGAAGTCCCAAAGCCTAACTCATTAGAGTGATTGCGCCAAGCTCCAAGTTATTTGAAAACCGGAGCAGGAGTATTATCGTAAGACCTCGAGTCAATTAAAAGGCTCGAGCAGTAAGAAGACGCTCCTACGATGAAGTCCCAAAGCCTAACTCATTAAGCGTGACTGTGCCAAGCTCCAGTTATTTGAAAACCAGAGAGTGAGTGTATCTAAGCTCTGGTCGATTAAAAGGCTCGAGGAGAAGAAGAGCTCCTATGCATGAAGTCCCAAAGCCTAACTCATTAGGCAGATCTGCGCAAGCTCCAGTCATTCAAGACCGCAGCAGAGTAATACGGTAGAAGCTCGTGTCAATTACAGTCCCGAGCCGGAGTTCAAAGGAACCCTTGTCCAAAAGTCCCTAGGCCTAAGTTCGAGGCAGGACGTTGTTCAAGCAAGAGCCAAATGCAGTGCTCGAGCAAGTCAAATGAGCTCGCAAAATTGACATAAGGCCTTTTAGCCTAAGTCGTAGCAAAACTCTACCATGCATTCATGAATGAAAATAGGATGTCCAATACTTAGAAAATTTTTACTCAAGAAGCACATTCAAAGTTAACTCAACGTAGAAGACGTGAATGTATGTACACTAGCAATCAATAGAATTGTTGAAAACATGTATCTCTTTATTTCAAGTGAAAAGATTACATATGTAAAAAAAAAAAAAAAAAAAAAAAAAAGAAGAAGAAAAGTGTCCAAGTTATTCTAAGAACAAATAGGGGAAGAGCAAAGATCAAGCAGCTAGGAACATCAAGCAGCAGCAGCAGGACCAACAGCAGGAGGAGCAGTGAGGAAGGACATCAATGGAGCTTCAAGCAGAGCTTCAAGCAGGAGGAAAGTCACCAGCAGGAGGGGCACCGGAAGAAGAGGGAGCCGACCACCGACCACACCTCGGGGCTCTGATGAAGTAGCTGCTGTGGTTGCTCATGTACTCGCCTACATACCCTTCAACCTTGACATGTCTGGCTTGTGGTATGCCTTGCCAAAAGCATACATAAGGCGTCAGAATGGAGTCTCGCCTCAATGTTGTACCTGGGCAAGTCGGACCTTCAGATTGTTTATTTGCTCTCAAGACGAGCAGTTTCTCCTCCACGAGCTGCTCAGAATAAGACTCTCGAGTATCCAGTGTCTTTCCGAGCGTGCTTCACTGCTCTGACCTCACCCAACTCCCTTTCAAGCCTGCAGAGACCTTCGAGTCGGCCACCGCTGCTTTCTCTCGCAAAATTTATATTTTCATCCAAGCAGCCTCGATTCTCCTCCTTCGCTCATTCAAAGCCTCGCCCAAGCTCGAACCTTGCTCTGAGTTCTTCCCTGAACTCGTGAGTAATCTCATCGAGCCTCGGTCGCAGATACCAATGCTCGAGAGGAGAGTCACTGAAGATACCGCACAGTCACCGAGGAGAACATGATTCTATCTCATCCAGAAACCCGCTTGGCCGCCTCTTCATTAAAAGCCTTCCGTAAGGCTCCTGAACCACGGGCCGACTGCCTCCCGCGACACCGCCGGTTTGGGGAATAGCCCTCCGTCTCCCACGAGGAGGACCTCGCTCGCACGCCGACCGCCGAGCCAAGAAGGAGCGAAGCTCGAGCCGGTGGAGGTGGGCACCTCCTTCCTACCGTGGTCTTTTGAGGTACTCGCAGCCTCGCTTGTCCCCACGCTACCGCAACATACACGCGATCCCGCCACCATTTCTTCACTGGAACTAGATTGACTCTAAAAGCTCGAGGTGTCAACAGCCCTCGCACGAGCTCATGCTTGTAAGAGCAACACGACACGTGCTCGAGTCGATCGTTAATCGAATGAAGCACCCTGTGAGGCCGCAAAAACAACCAGAAGCAAGACAATGAAAACAGACGCAATAGAGGAACTAAAATGAAATTCACAAGGCGTATAAATGACCTGAATGCGTAAATGCCACGGACCTGAGGAACTCCTCGCCACGAGTGCAGCAGGCCCCCACTCTCCCCAACGAAGAAGAATTTGCTCTTCCAGCTGCCACCGAGGTAGGGAGATCAATGATGGGCTTCTACCCTTCAGTCGGAGGTAAGATAATACCAACCAAAGATCCTTCGGGCTACACTTAAGTCGGTAGAGGTGTCTCGATTTCCTACCAAGGGCTCATCCAGATCGCAGCTGCTTCCACAAAACGAAGAGCCCTGAAAGGACTCTCCACCCATTCGGTTCGGGCTGCCTGGGCCGACTGAAACCCGCATAAAACCCTGCCAAAATAAGGTCGGAGAGGCACCTAACCCCCATCCAAGCACTCCAAATAAGGTCAGTAAACCCACTGGGGACTACCGGATTTCACCGCTCGGCAACCTCGTAATTACACCATCTGGAATGCGGTAGGTTTCCTAAGTCCTGCTCAACTCCGATCGAGTGGTTTGACATTCTAAGTAGTCAACGGGTATTCCCCACGCCGACCTCCGGCCGGCCCTCATTCTCCGACGCTACCGGGTCTCACCATGGTAATTCCTCCTGGACTAGAATCCCTCACTGGATTATACCTGCAGGTCAGGCCTCACTGTAAGAGGAAGAGTCCTCCTGGACATCCTACTGGGTCGCTGGGTCCGACATTTTTAAGCGGAATGGACTAACAAGATGCAGAGGAAGAAACAGAGTGGTGAAATGGAAAATCGAGTGGTACCGGACACAAAGGAAGTGCTGGTAGCCTAAGCCGCCTGATGTAGCAAGAAGACCGATAAGCGCGGAGAGCAGATGAATTTTGAATTGAATGAAAAGTAAGCAACAGAGGGAACAAAGAAGAAGTTCGGATTTTTAAAGAGGAAGACGCTGTCCTTTCGAATGGCGGCAAGATGCTTCGAGGGACACGACCTTTAGGTCACTGCCCTTTCGAATTTCAAACACGCTGACCGGATCAACCCACGTGTCCCGGCCTTAAATGAGAAATGATTCAAGTGGCGCATACCGAAGCACTGGGAAGAGTAAAAGGTCGCGACTCGCCCATCATTATCGAAGTTTCAGCCTTATCTCGCTTCACTCAAAAGACTAGAAACCGGGGACCGTGTTTGGGTAAAATATCGACAGTCCCCTAAAAGCCCTTCCAGTGTATGGGTAACATCGACAAACCCCTCGAAGCCCTTCCACCGAGCAAGACGCCTCGATGGTAACCTAGCCCGAGCAACCCTTCCGTCAAAGCCGGTCAAGGTCGAGAGCTCATTCCCCGCCGAGGTCGCCCTCGTGTCAAAGCCGGTCAAGGTCGAGAGCTCATTCCCCGCCGAGGTCGCCCCTCGTGTCAAAGCCGGTCAAGGTCGAGAGCTCATTTCCCGCCGAGGTTGTCCTTCGTGTCAAAGCCGGTCAAGGTCGAGAACCGAGCGCTGCGTCTCCCGCTCGCATGCATTCCCCGAGCACACCGACAAGACCCACCCGTGGCAACCCGACCTGCTTTTACTCGTAATCTCGGCACACCTTTGATGTCTCGACTGTGGTCCCACATGGTGGAGTGGTGATATCGCTGCCGGTGGCCGCAGACGCGCCTCCGTGGTGTCATCATTCCTCGCACGCTGCCCGACATGGTGATCCGCCACGTGAATCTGATTAGGGAACAACCGCCATCCCTAGTGGAATATTCCGCCAAACCCGACCGCCGAGGGACCCGTATACCATTAGCGTGGGAGTGGACAACTGGAAAGGAAAAGAGCTGAAAAGAAGAATATAAAAGGAAACGAAGGAGAATCCAAGACAGAGGTTGGATTTTTTGATACATGAAGAGAAGTTGGATTCTCTCAGAATCTTGACACTGTGTTCTTCCTTTCCAAATTTCTCTCATCCGACTTTCTAAAAACACCATTTACATCCAAAAAGGGGGGCGAATAATACCCTTTCATCTTTCCTGGCCTCCTCACTAACGGAGATACCAAAAAGAGAAACCCGACATCGACTTGAAGCGCCGGAGGGTTTTCACGGAAACGCCCACGACCCCCGACCTTGCTCAGGAGTGCAGTCCGGAAATCACCGCTCAAGAAGACAGCGGAACCGGACAAAGGAGGCAATCCCGCCGAGCTTATCGCGAGCGTAAGGATCGGCATCGCTTAAAACCGCGAGCGTAAGGTTCAGACGCCTCGCCGAAATGCTTGAGGTACTGCTGAAGGTTCAAGCATCGCTGAGGCACGCGAAAAGCCGCATCAACAA
>CM046813.1:36779559-36790937 GCA_025617385.1 Murraya koenigii
TGTTTGGTAAATATCAAACAGCCCCTAAAAGCCCTTCCCGGTTTATGGGTAAATATCGACAAACCCTCAAGCCCTTCCTACCAAGCAAGACTCCGATGGTAACCCAGCCCGAGCAACCACTCGGGTCAAGGTCGAGAGCCCTTGCCCGCCGAGGTCATCCTTCCGGTCAAAGCCGGTCAAGGTCGAGAGCCTCGCCCGCCGAGGTCATCCTTCCGGTCAAAGCCGGTCAAGGTCGAGAGCCTCGCTCGCCGAGGACATCCTTCCGTCAAAGCCGGTCAAGGTCGAGAGTCGAGCACATCGCCTCCCGCCGCAGATCCACGAGCACACCGGACGAAACCCGACCTAGGACAACCCGACCCGTTATCTCGTAATCCTCGCACACCTTTTGATGTCTCGACAAGGGTCCCACATGGTGGAGAGATGACATCGTTGTTTGCTGGCTCGAGCACGCGCCACCAAGGTGTCATTATTCCTCGCACGCTGCCCGACATGGTGATCCGCCACGCGCATCGGACAAGTGGAACGACCGCCATCCCTAGTGGAATATTCCGCCAAACCCGACCGCCGAGGGACTCCGGATACTACTAGCGTGGAGCGGACAAACTGGAAAGGAAAAGAGAGGGAAAACAGAGTATAAAAGGAAACGAAGGAGAACGGCACAAGGGTTGGACTTTCGATACACAAAGAGGTTGGTATTTCGAATTCACGTAAAAGTAAATTGAATTCTCTCAGAATCGACAATGTGTTCTTCCTTTCTAAATTTCTCTCATCCGATTCTCTAAAAAGACCATACTTATCCAAAAAGGGGGCGATATAATACCCTTTCATCTTCCTGGCCTCCTCACTAAGCGGAGATACCAAAAAGAAAACCCGACATCGACTTGATCGTCTGAGGGTTTCACCGGACACGCCCGACGACCCTCGACCGGCTTCCGCGAGTACAGTCCCGGAGATCAACTGCTCGAGAAGACAACGAAACCGCATAAAGGAGGCAACTCGCCGAGCTCATCGCGAGCGTAATGATCCGCATCGCTTAAAACCGCGAGCAAAAGGTTCGTGACGCTCCCGCCGAGCCGCTTGGAGGTACCGCTGAAGGTTCAAGCACCGCTGAGGCACGCGGAAAAGTCGCATCAACATTTTTGGCGCCGCTCGCGGATCGCACAAAAAGCCCGATTTCCTAATACATCAAGACACACAAAACACAACGACGAGGGAAACAACCAAGAGGAGTAAGTCCTCAAGAATCGACGACTCGGAGAAGTGGCCAACGAGGCCTGCAATGTGGAGATTCGTGAAAGGATGGATCTGATGGAAAACAGATCGAGATTATGACCTCCCCGCTACAAGAATTCGTGGAGGATGAGAAAAGCATGCAACGATGTCCCGAGTCCAAATCGAGGGAATGGTCATGTTCGGGAAAATGCGGAGACGAAGCCCAAAGACCTCGTGCAATCGAATGTTACAAGAAGAGAAGAAACGAACATGGAGGAAAGTGGGTCTCGCCAACATTTGCAGGAGATAGCCCCAACCTCTCGCAAGTGAGGAGTCGAGGGAGAAGTACGCAGTTAGCACAAGTCGTGGAAGATCTTCTGGGAACCGAAAGAGTCCAAGCCGGCGAATAACGCCGACAACGAATCCTCTCTCCTGGAGATTACGGGTGTCACGATCCCGCTGGACTTTCGCCTCCTGATCTACAATATTCGGAAAGAGTGACCCATTAATACACATAGAGCGGTTCAATGACCCGACAGGGTGCAAGGTCCGCTGCCAGAAGACAGAGGCAGTGGCCTTCCGCTCACTCGAGGGAAGCGGCGAGAGAACGGTACCGCAGTGCTCCCACTGGGAAGCATCTCGAGTTTCGAACAGATGCGCAGGAGTTCATGGAACAATTTCGGGCGCCAGGACCCCGAGGATGACATGATGGAGTCGCCGAGGTGAGGCAGAAGAAGGGAGTTCCTCCGGAGTTTATCAAAAGATACCATAGATCTGGCCCCAGATCTGGTGCGCTCAACCATCCTCAAGCTCTAAGGGATTAAAAGAGGGTGTTCTGACTGGGAGACCATGGTATAACCTCACGGAGTCCTTCGATCCGCTCAGTATTCTGGACGCTGCATGTAACAAATAAAACCGACATGGTAATCAAGAAGAAAAGGTCGCTAAGCCAAGGAGTGAACAAGTCACCGGAGCTGCACTTGAAGGAGAAAGTGGAGTCCCGCCTAGTGGACACAGCTCCAAAGGCAGCAAGTGGACCCGGCAGCCTCAGCACAACCCAGTATCGTAGAGTTCCCCACCGCTGGTGGTTCCCCAACCACCCCACGTGTCTCCGTGCTCGGATCACAGAGAATACCGGCCACGATGGCCATACATCCCGCAACCACCACCGAGTAGACTCAGGTGAGCCATAACAGTGGATGATCGCCATCGCCACCCCCACCAAGAAGCTTCCCGAGGGATGAGGCGCCCAAGTAGCGGAACGTAGCCCCGCTACGTACAAGATAATGAAGTCGAAGGTATCTCAAGAGATACTTCGTGGTCGAGGAGCGTGGATCGCCGAGCCCTCCAACGCCGATGACCACGCCACCAAGAAGTGAGCAAGTGGGCGCTCGCTGCTTCCACGGAGACCATGGTCACACCACATCACTGTGCCGTGATTTGAAAACCGTAGTAAGATTTAGTCGTAAATCGACACCGGACGAGTTTGTAGGCGAGGGCACCCTTAGAATGAACAACAGTCGAGGAAGCGTGACCGTGCCTATGAAATAGATACGTAACCGCCATCCACGAGAGTAATTTCATGTGGTCCAACGATGGCCTAAGTTCTAACAGGCCCGAAAAATTATTGCAGATATGTCACCGCCGGCCGGTAAGTCCTGCTTCATCGCCTCCCGCAGCCAAGGCAAGCGTTCTGCAGTGCCAATCATGTGGACTGATGAAGATGAAGAGGGAGTGCCAGACTTCTACCGAAGATGCCCTCGTGGTTAAAGCTAACGAAGTAATAAGCGAAGTCGACCGAATATTGGTCGATCTTGGGAGCCTCTGAGATATTCTTTTAAATCCACACTCGAGGATTTAGAATAAGAAGCGCGAGCCTCGAGCATACGAGCACTTCCTCGACGGGTTCTGGGAGGAAAGCTAATACCTCTATGAATCATCAAGTCAAGCAGAACTACGGGCTCAAAACCTTTCGAGAAGAACACGATGTCGGATTTCGTGGTGGTAGATGAAACCAACCTCATATCAAGCGATTCTGGGAGGCCATTTACGAGGATCACCCAACGCGTGGTGTCCACCCATTACCTAGCCCTAAAGTATCGAGTAAACGGGGCTATAGGGTCGTGAAAGGCAGCCAAAGCGGTGGCGAGGAGTCGCTACGTCAGAGCCGCCGAAAGAAACACTGCAGATCACCTCGCTAGACACGAGGGCGTAATCGAGGAACCAAGGCAAGAGCCGCAGAGAAGCTGGAGGAGCTCGAGGTGAAAACAGATGACCCCGAGAAGAAATCCGAATCGGCTCGAGCCTCAGCGAGCCGTCAAGGAAAAGTCAGGAATGCCCGCGAGCACACGCAGATGTGTTCGCATGGACGCACGATGATACGCCCGGATCAACCCGCAGGTGGCGTGTCACAGTCGGCAAGACGGAGAGATGCTGTTCCTGAAAGCGTAAGAGGAGATGCGTAAACCGGAGAGATACGAAGCCATCAATCGCGAGGTAGAAAAGTCACCGAAAGTGGATTCATACGGAGGTGTCCTACCCCGAACGGATCTCGAATGCGGTGCCGTGAAGAAAGCAAATGGGAAATGGAGAATGTGTGTTGATTTCACAGATTTGAACAAGGCCTCGCCCGAAAGATAGCTTTCCACTACCAAAGATAGACTCAACCGGTGGACTCTACTAGCAGGCACTGGTCGCTTAGCTTCATGGATGCATTCTCGTGATATAACCAAATTCCCATGCACCAATCGACGAGGAGTGTATAGCTTTCATCACCAATCAGGGTCAGATTACATAAGGTCATGCCTTTCTACCTAAAGAATGCAGGGCAACGATCGTAGGTTAGTGAATAAGGTTTTCAAGCCATTGATCGGCTCTGACTATGGAGGTATATGTAGATGACATGATCACCAAGTCTAGAGACGCGAGGAGCATGTAAAGCATCTAGAGGAGACCTTCGCCTCCCAAGGAAGTACCGAATGAAGTTAAACCCCAAAATGTGCTTTGGAGTGAGTTCGGAAAATTCCTAGGCTTTACGGCGAGTCACGTGGGATCGAAGCCAATCCCGAGAAGATCGTAGCAGTTGATAGAAATGAGGTCCCTCAGAACCTCAAGCGAGATACAGTAGTCCGACCGCAAGCTGGCGCCCTCAACAAAGTTCATATCCCGAGCCACTCGAGCAATGCCGAGTCTTCTTCCGTGAAACGGAAGAAGGCGTGAAGACGAAATGGACGCCTGAACGCGAGGAGGCTGCCCAAAGAATCGAAAGAGTATTTGCTGAAAGTCTGCTATTGTCAACACCTCGAGCAGTGAGAGGTACTCGCTTCAGACTTGGCCAGATCCCAACGGGCAACGAGCTCGGCCTGATAAGTGGAGGAATCGTGAGTACAAGATCCCGTGTATTACACGAGCAGATAGCGTCACGGAAGCGTAAACCCCAGATCCAACCATGGAGTATGGGCTCTAGCCTCGGTCACTACGGTCCGAAAGTCGAGGCCTTATTTTCAAGCACATCTCAGGCGAGTATCGACTAACCAGCCCTCGTGCAAACTCTACACAAGCCTCGAGACCTCCGAAGGTCAGGTTAAATGGTCGCTGGAGTTGAGCGAGTTTGACCTTAATTACCAACCCCGAAGCAGCCATAAAAGCATAATCTTTAGCCGACTTCGCGGGTCAAGTGCACGCGAGGGAAAAGAGATGCAGAGCTGAACCTCGCCGAGCTCCTGTGCTCAACCAAAACATGGGTAGTCACAGAGATGGATCCCGTGGAAGTCGTGAGCAGGAGCAGGAGCGGTGCTCAAGGTCCGTAGGGGCGGAGATGCAATACGCGTGAGATTAGAGTTCAAGTCACCAACAATCAGCCGAATACGGTCAGTAATAACGGGCTCAAGCTCGCCTCAGTAGTAAGAGCAGAGGAGATAAAGCTTAGAACCGACTCCCAGCTGATAACCAATCACCCCGACGAGAGCTTGTGCAAAGCGGGAGAAGATGGATGCCTACCTTCGTAGGTAAGGCACCTAATGAAAACTTCCGAGCCGCCGAGGTGGAACAGATCCCGAGGGGAAGAATTTTCGAGCAGACATGATAGCTCGCATGGCAGCCACCTCTGACCCTAAGTTTCCAAAATCTATCCCTCTCGAAGTCAAAACCCGCCGAGTATCGAAAGCAGAGGACGAGGTGATGAACCTAACAACGAAGCAACACCGGATGCAACCGATCATCTCCTACCTCAAGGAAGGGACAAGGCCAACCGACAAGAAACAGCAAGGAAATTGAGGTGCAAAGCAGCCTGTGCACACTCTCATCGACTGGGTCTTATATAGACGGGGTACACTCTCCCTCGCTGCAGTGCTTAGACCAAGAGGAGGCCGATTACGCCCTCCGAGAGATACACGAGGGAGTCCGTGGAAATCACTCCTGGCTCGAGGTCCTTGGCTTTCAAGGCCTCGAGGCAAGCGGTATTTTTGGCCCCGCATGCACCAAGATGCTCGTGAGAAGACGAGAAGTCGCAAGAGTCGCCAAAGCTTTGCTAACCACCGACTCACCTCCGGAGAACCTTACGACGATGAATTCGCCATGGCCATTTGCTCAGCTGGGAATAGATTTGATCGAGCCACCGCCGAAAGCGAGAGCATCCGCCACCCATGCTATAGTCGCGATTGATTATTTCACCAAACGGGTCGAAGCTGGAGCCTCGAGCAAAGATCACGTAGGTAAAACCACCGATTTCATTCGAAGAACGTGATTTGCAGTGTACGGGATTCCTCATGCATTGGTCACCGATAACTGGAGGCGCTTGATAATGGCAAGTTCGTAGACTTCGCCGTAACCCGGAATAGAGTCAAGTTTTGCTCTCCTCACACCCACAAAGCCAACGGGCAAGCAGAGGCCGCGAATAAACTATAAAACGCCTCAAGACAAGGCCAGGCGAGCAAAAGTGGGCTCGGTGGACGAGCTGCTCGTGTCTCGTGGGCCTACGTAACCACACACAAAACGGCCACCGGAGAGACCCCATTCTCCTTGGCATTTGGACACGGGCAGCTGGTTCCTGCCGAGATAGGAATCGGGACACACTCGGACGTAGCACTTCAACGAGGAGCAAAACAACGAGCAGATGCGTGCAGC
The DNA here is from genome assembly GCA_025617385.1 of Murraya koenigii. NCBI lineage: Eukaryota > Viridiplantae > Streptophyta > Magnoliopsida > Sapindales > Rutaceae > Murraya > Murraya koenigii. The sequence continues at coordinate 36,785,896 of CM046813.1, forward strand.
TTCGACTCACTGGAAGAAAAAGAGAAAGGATAGCCGCCAAGATCTCGTAATATCAACAAAGTGGTGGCTCTTTATTACAATCGGGCGTACACATTCGCCGATTCCGTGCGGGTGATTGGGTATCGAGGAAAGTCAACCAGTAGTACAAAAGACCCAAGACAAGGTGTACTTGGACCAAACTGGAAGCGTCCATATCGAGTCACTCAACCGGCAGTGACCCGGAGATACCGTACCGGCTCATCCAGATGGACGAGAGGTCAAGAGGCCATGGAACGCAGCAACTCCCGAGGAAGTATTTTCAATAGGTTTTCTTGTATTGCAAATGTTAATGTAAATATTTCATCCCAAGACGGGATATGTAAAAGTACAAATGTATGTAAAATAAGAACAAAGATTTATAATGCAAGTTCAAAATAAAGCAGGGAAGAAGACCTCCTGCCGAAGTCCCAAAGCCTAACTCATTAAAGTGACGACGGCCAAGCTCTCAAGTTATATGAAACCAGAGCAGGAGTATTATCAAGACCTCGGTCAATTAAAGTGCTCGAGCGTAAGAAGACCTCCTGCCAGAAGTCCCAAAGCCTAACTCATTAAAGTGGATTGCGCCAAGCTCCAAGTTATATGAAACCGGAGCAGTGAGTATTATCAAGACCCTGGTCAATTAAAGGCTCGAGCGGTAAGAAGACCTCTCGCCAGAAGTCCCAAAGCCTAACTCATTAGTGCGGACTGGCCAAGCCTCGAGTTATCTCGAAACCGGAGCAGGAGTGTCATCGTAAGCTCTGGTCAATTAAAAGGCTCGAGGAGAAGAAGAGCTCCTATGCACGAAAGTCCCAAAGCCTAACTCGTTAGCGGATCGCGCCAAGCTCTAGTTATTCAAAACCGCAAGCGGAGTGTCATCAAGCCTCGGTCAATTAAAAGGCTCGAGCGAGAAGAAGAGCTCCTACGCACGAAGTCCCAAAGCCTAACTCATTAGGCGTGATTGCGCCAAGCTCCAAGTTATTCAAAACCAGAGCATGAGTGAATCGAAGACCTCGAGTCAATTAAAAGACTCGAGCGTAAGAAGAGCTCCTGCCGAAGTCCCAAAGCCTAACTCATTAGCAGGACGTGCCAAGCTCGGGTTATTTGAAAACCGTAGCAGTGAGTAGTCATCGTAACCTCGAGTCAATTAAAAGACTCGAAGCGTAAGAAGAGCTCCTATGCACGAAGTCCCAAAGCCTAACTTATTAAAGTGACGATGCCAAGCTCAGTCAATTATAGTCTCGAGCAGGATTCAAAGGAACCCTTGTCCAAAAGTCCCTAGCCTAAGTTCGAGGCGGACGCTGTTCAGCAAGAGCCAAGTGCAGCTCGAGCAAGTCAAATAAGCTCGCAAAATTAGACATAAGGCTTATTCAGCCTAAGTCGTGAGCAAAACTCTACTATGCATTCATAAATAAAGAATGTACAACACTTAGAAAATTTTTACCGGGCAAGCACATTCAAAGTTAACTCAACGTAGAAGATGTAAATGAATGTACACTAAGCAAATAATAGAATTGTTGAAAACACGTGTCTCTTTATTTCAAGCCCAAGATTACATATGTATAAAAAAAAAAAAAAAAAAAAAAAGTGTCCAAGTTATTCAAAGAAGCAGGAACATCAGCCAGAAGCAGCAGGACCAACAAAGCAGGAGGAGCAGTGAGGAAGGACATCAACTGGAGCTTCAAGCAGGAGCTTCAAGCAGGAGCATCCGCAGTGAGGGAGGTCACCAGCAGGAGGGCACCGGAAGAAGAGGGAGCCGCCCACCGACCACACCTCGGGCTCGATGAAGCATAGCATGTGGTCGCTTATGTATCTAGCAACATACCCTTCAACCGTGGACATGTCTGGCCTGTGGTATGCCTTGCCAAAAGCATACATCAGCAACAGAATGGAGTCCCGCCTCATGTTGTACTCAAGTGGCGAGTCGGACCTTCGTGAGTATCTATTTGCTCTCGAAGACGAGCAGCTTCTCCTCCACGAGCTGCTCAGAATAAGACTTCGAAGTGTCCGTGTCTTTCCGAGCATGCTTCACCGCCTCGACCTCACCCAACTCCCTTCGAGCCTGTGAGACCTTCGAGTCTGCACCACTGCTTTCTCTCGCAAAATTTATATTTTCCTCCAAGCAGCCTTCTCGATTCTCCTCCTTCGCTCATTCAAAGCCCGCCTCCAAGCTCGAACCTTTGCACTGAGTTCTTCCCTGAACTCGTAGTAATCTCATCGAGCCCGGTCGCAGATACCAATGCCCTGTAGGAGAGTCACTGAAGATACCGCACAACGCCCGAGGAGAACAGGATTCTATCTCATCGAGAAACCCGCTTGGCCGCCTCTTCATTAAAAGCCTTCCGATAAGTGCTCTGAGCGACCGGCCGACTCGCCTCCACACACCGCCGGCTCGGGGAATAGCCCTCCGCCTCCCGCGAGGAGGACCTCGCTCGCACGCCGACCGCCGAGCCAAGAAGGAGCGAAGCTCGAGCCGCTGAGGCGGGCACCTCCTGCCTGTGGTCTTTTGAGGTACCGCAGCCTTCAGCTGTCCCCACGCTACCGGCAACAACCGCGATCCCGCCACCATTTCTTCACTTGGAACTAGATCGACTCTAAAAGCTCGAGTTGTCAACAGCCCTCGCACGAGCTTATGCTTGTAAGAGCAACCGCACACGTGCTTCAAGTCGATCGTTAATCGAATAAGAAGCACCTGCGAGGCTCGCAAAAACAACCGTAGCAAGACAATGAAAACAGACGCAACAGAGGAACTAAAATGAAATTCACAAGGCGTATAAATGACCTGAATGCATAAATGCCGCGAATCTGAGGAACTCCTCGCCACGGTGCAACAGGCCCCCACTCTCCCCAACGGGAAGAATTTGCTCTTCCAGCTGCCACCGGAGGTAGGGAGATCAGCTGATGGGCTTTTACCCTTCAGCCGGAGGTAAGATAATACCAACCAAAGATCCTTCGGGCTACACTTAAGCTCGGTAGAGGTGTCCGATTTCCCTACCAAGGGCTCATCCAGATCGCAACTGCTTCCACAAAACGAAGAGTCCTGAAAGGACTCTCCACCCATTCGGGTTCAGCTGCCTGCAGGCCGATCGAAACCCGCACAAAACCCTACCAAAATAAGGTCGAGAGGCAACCTAACCCCCATCCGAAGCACTCCAAATAAGGTCAGAACCCACGGGGGCGACCGGGATTTCACCCGCCCGCAACCTCGTAATTACACCATCTGGAACGCGGTAAGTTTCCTAAGTCCTGCTCAACTCGATCGAGTGGTTTGACATTCTAAGTAGTCAACGGGTATTCCCCACGCCGACCTCCGGCCGGCCCTCACTCTCACGACGCTACCGGGTCTCACCATGGTAACTCCTCCTGGACTAGAATCCCTCACTGGATTATACTCGTGAGGTCAGGCCTCACTGTAAGAGGAAGAGTCCTCCTGGACATCCTACGGGTCACTGGGATCCGACATTTTTAAGCGGTATGGAATAACAAGATGCAGAGGAAGAAACAGAGTGGTGAAATGGAAAATCGAGCGGTACCGGACACAAAAGGAAGTGCTGGTAGCCTAAGCCGCCTGACAGTAAAAGAAGACCGATAAGTGCGGAGAGCGTATGAATTTTGAATTGAACGGTAAGTAAGCAACAGAGGGAACAATGAAGAAGTTCGGGATTTTTAAAGAGGAAGACGCTGTCCTTTCGAAAGTGGCGGCAGCAGGCTTCGAGGGACACGACCTTTTAGTCGCTGTCCTTTCAAATTTCAAACACGCTGCGGATCAACCCACGTGTCCCGGCCTTAAATGAGAAATGATTCAAGTGGCGCATACTGGAAGCATGGAAGTTTAAAAGGCCGCGAACTCGCCTATCATTATCGAGTTTCCAGCCTTATCTCGCCTCACTCAAAAGACTAGAAACCTGGGACCGGTGTTCGGGTAAATATCAAACAGCCCCTAAAAGCCCTTCCCGGTTTACGGGTAAACATCGACAAACCCTCAAGCCCTTCCTACCAAGCAAGACTCGATGGTAACCTAGCCCGAGCAACCACTCGCGTCAAGGTCGAGCTCCTCGCCCGCCGAGGTCATCCTTCCGTCAAAGCCGGTCAAGCGTCGAGAGCCCTCGCTCGCCGAGGTCATCCTTCCGTCAAAGCCGGTCAAGGTCGAGCCCTCGCCCGCCGAGGACATCCTTCCGTCAAAGCCGGTCAAGGTCGGAGTCGAGCACATCGCCTCCCGCCGCAGATCCACGAGCACACCGGACGAAACCCGACCTCAGACAACCCGACCCGTTATCTCGTAATCCCGCACACCTTTCGATGTCTCGACAGCGGTCCCATACGGCGGAGAGATGACATCGCTGTCTGCATGGCTCGAGACGCGCCACCAAGCGTGTCATCATTCCCCGCACGCTGCCCGACACGGTGATCCGCCACGCATCGGACAGTGGAACAACCGCCATCCCTGTGGAATATTCCGCCAAACCCGACCGCCGTAGGGATTCCAGATACTACTAGCGGGAGTGGACAACCTGGAAAGGAAAAGAGAGGGAAAACAGAGTATAAAAGGAAACGAAGGAGAACGGCACAAGTGGTTGGACTTCGACACACAAGAGGTTGGTATTTCGAATTCACGTAAATGTAAATTGAATTCTCCAGAATCGGACAATGTGTTCTTCCTTTCTAAATTTCTCTCATCCGATTCTCTCAAAAAGACCATACTTATCCAAAAAGCGGGGCGATATAATACCCTTTCATCTTCCTGGCCTCCCTCACTAGCGGAGATACCAAAAAGAAAACCAGACATCGACTTGATCGTCGGAGTTTCACGGACACGCCCACGACCCCGACCGGCTTTCAGTGAGTACAGTCCGGAGATCACCGCTCAAGAAGACAAATAAACCGCATAAAGGAGGCACTCGCCGAGCTCATCGCGAGCGTAAGATCCGGCATCGCTTAAACCGCGAGCAAAGGTTCGACGCTCCGCCGAGCGTTGAGGTATCTGAAGGTCGCACCGCTGAGCACGCGAAAGTCGCATCAACAATGAC
>CM046813.1:36791037-36802709 GCA_025617385.1 Murraya koenigii
AAACCCCTCGAAGCCCTTCCGGCCAAGCAAGACTCGATGGTAACCCAGCCCGAGCAACCCTCGTGTCAAAGCCGGTCAAGGTCGAGAGCCCTTGCCCGCCGAGGTCATCCTTCGTGTCAAAGCCGGTCAAGGTCGAGAGCCCTCGCTCGCCGAGGTCATCCTTCCGGTCAAAGCCGGTCAAGGTCGAGAGCTCCTTGCCCGCCGAGGTCATTCTTCGTGTTAAGGCCGGTCAAGGTCGAGAGCCGAGCACATCGCCTCCCGCCGCAGAGATCCACGAGCACACCGGACAAACCCGACCTAGACAACCCGACCCGTTATCTCGTAATCCTCGCACACCTTTTGATGTCTCGACAAGTGGTCCCACATGGTGGAGAGATGACACCGTTGTTTGCTGGCTCAAGACGCGCCACCAAGGTGTCATCATTCCTCGCACGCTGCCCGACACGGTGATCTCGCCACGCGCATCGGACAATGGAACAACCGCTCATCCCTAGTGGAATATTCCGCCAAACCCGACCGCCGAGGGACCCGTGATACCATTAGCGTGGAGTGCACAAACTGGAAAGGAAAAGAGCGGAAAAAAAGAATATAAAAGGAAACGAAGGAGAACTAGCACAAGGGTTGGCATTTCAATTCACAAAAAGAGAAGTTGGATTCTCTCAGAATCGGACATGTGTTCTTCCTTTCCAAATTTCTCTCATCCGACTTTCTAAAAACACCATTTACATCCAAAAAGGGGGCGAAATAATACCCTTTCATCTTTCCTGGCCTCCCTCACTAGCGGAGATACCAAAAAGAGAAACCCGACATCGACTTGAAGCGTTTGAGGGTTTTCACGGAAACGCCCTACGACCCCCGACCTTGTTCATGGAGTGCATGTCCGGAAATCAATGTTCAAGAAGACAATGGATCCTGACAAAGGAGGCAATCCCGCCGAACTTATCGCGAGCGTATGGATCGGCATCGCTTAAAACCGCGAGCGTAAGGTTCGGACGCTCTCAGCGAAGCCGCTTGGAGGTACTGCTGGAAGGTTCAAGCACCGCTGAGGCACGCGGAAAATCGTGATCAACATCTTTGGCGCCGTCTGTGGATCGCAGACAAAAGCCCGATTTCCTAATACATCAAGACACACAAAACACAACGACGAGGGAAACAACCAAGAGGTGTAAGTCCTCAAGAATCGATGACTCGAGAGAAGTGGCCAATGAGGCCTGTAATAGTGAGATCCAGTGAAAGGATGGATCTGATGGAAAACAGATCGAATTATGACCTCCCTGCTATAAGAATTCAGTGAAGGACAGAGAAAGCCTCGCAACGATGTCCCTGAGTCCAATGAGGGAATGCTCATGTTCGAGAAAATGCGGAGATGAAGCCCAAAGACCTCGGGCAACCGAATGTTGCAGTGAGAGAAGAAACAAACATGGAGGAAAGTGGGGTCACGCCAACATTTGCAGGAGATGACCCCAACCTCTCGTAAGTGAGGAGTTGAGGGAGAGGTACGCAGATCGGCGCAAGTGGTGGAAGATCTTCTGGGAACCGAAAGAGTCCAAGTCAGCGAATAATGCCGACAACGAATCTCCTCTCTCCTGAGATTACGGGTGTCACGATCTCACGTGACTTTCGCTTCCTGGATCCGCAATATTCGGGAAAGAGTGACCCATTAATACACATAGAGCGGTTCAATGACCCGACAGGGTGCAAGGTCTGCCGCAAGACAGAGGTGCATGGCCTTCCGCCACTCGAGGAAGGGCGAGAATGGTACCGCAGTTCTCACGGGAAGTATCTCGAGTTTGAACAGATGTGCAGGAGTTCACGGAACAATTTCGGGCGCAGTGAACCCCGAGGATGACATGATGGAGTCACGAGGTGAGGCGTAAAGAAGGGAGTCCCTCCGGAGTTTATCAAAAGATACCATAGATCGGTCCCAGATCTTGGTGCGCTCAACCATCCCCAAGCTCTAAGGGATTAAAAGAGGGTGTCTTGATGGGGAGACCATGGTATAACCTCGCGAAGTCCTTCGATCCGCTCATATTCTGGACGCTGCATTTAACAAATAAAACCGGACATGGTAATCAAGAAGAAAAGGTCGCTAAGTTCGAGGAGCGAACAAGTCACCGGAGCAAGACTGAAGGAGAAAGTGGAGTCCCGCCTGAGGGACACAGCTCCAAAGGCGCAGAAGGGACCGGGCAGCCTCAGCACAACCCGTGATCGTAGAGTTCCCCACCGCTGGATGGTTCCTCAACCACCCCGCAGTCTCCGTGCCGGATCACAGAGAATACCGCGCCACGATGGCCATACATCCCGCAACCACCCACCGAGTAGACTCGAGTGAGCCATAACAGGGTGATCGCCATCGCCACCCCCACCAAGAAGCTTCCCGAGGGATAGGGCAGCCCAAGTAGTGGAACAGAGCCCCGCTACGCACAAGATAATGAGTTGAAGGTATCTCTCAAGAGATACTCAGTGGTCGAGGAGCGTGGATCGCCGAGCCCTCCAACGCCGATGACCACGCCACCAAGCAAGTGAGCAAGGGGCGCTCGCTGCTTCCATGGAGACCATGGTCACACCACATCACGGCGCGTGATTTGAAAAACCGTGTAGAAGATTTAGTCGTAAATCGATACCGGATGAGTTTGTAGGCGAGGGCACCCTTGAGTTGAACAACAGTCGAGGAAGGTGACCATGCCTATGAAATAGATACGTAACCGCCATCCACGAGAGTAATTTCGTGTGGTCCAACGATGGCCTAAGTTCTAACAGTGCCCGAAAAATTATTGCAGATATGCCACCGCCGCCGAGAAGTCCTGCTTCATCGCCTCCCGCGGCCAAGGCTAAGCGTTCGGCAAAGCCAATCATGTGGATGTATGAAGATGAAGAGGGGGTGCCAGACTCCACCGAAGATGCCCCGTGGTTAAAGCCAATGTAGCTAATAAGGAAGTTGACCGAATATTGGTTGATTCGGGAGCTCTGTAGATATTCTTTTAAATCCACACTCGAGGATTTAGGAATAACATGCGCGAGCCTCGAGCATACGAGCACTTCCTCGAAGGGGTTCGGGAGGAAAGCTAATACCTCTAGGAATCATCAAGTCAGGCAGAACCATGGGCTCAAACCTTTCGAGAAGAACATGATGCCGGATTTCGTGGTGGTAGATGAAATCAACCTCATATCAAAGCGATTCTGGGAGGCCATTTACGAGGATCACCAATGCGTGGTGTCCACCCATTACCTAGCCCTAAAGTATCGAGTAAACGGGGCTATAGGGTCGTGAAAGGCAGCCAAAGTGGTGGCGAGGAGTCGCTATGCAAGAGCCGCCAAAGAAACAATGCAGATCACCTCGCTAGACACGAGGGCGTAATCGAGGAACCAAGGCAAGAGCCGCAGAGAAGCTCGGAGGAGCTCGAGGTGAGAAATGATGACCCCGAGAAGAAGATCCGAATCGACCGAGCCTTAGCGAGCCGCTGAAGGAAAAGTCAGGAATGCCCGCGAGCACACGCAGATGTGTTCGCATGGACGCATGATGATATGCCCGGATCAACCCGAGGTGGCGTGTCACAGTCGGCAAGACGGAGAGATGCTAAGTCTGAAAGCGTAAGAGGAGGTGCGTGAACCGTGAGAGATACGAAGCCATCAATCGCGAGGTTGAAAAGTCACTGAAAGCTGGATTCATACGGAGGTGTCCTACCCCGAATGGATCTCGAATGTAGTGCCAGTGAAGAAAGCAAATGGGAAATGGAGAATGTGTGTTGATTTCACAGATTTGAACAAGGCCTCGCCCGAAAGATAGCTTTCCACTACCAAAGATAGACCAACCGGTGGACTCTACTAGTAGGCACCAGTTGCTTAGCTTCATGGATGCATTCTCGTGATATAACCAAATTCCCATGCACCAATCGGACGAGGAGTGTACAGCTTTCATCACCAATCGTGGTCAGATTACATAAGGTCATGCCTTTCGCCTAAAGAATGCAGGGCAACGATCGTAGGCTAGTGAATAAGGTTTTCAAGCCATCGATCGGCCTGACTATGGAGGTATATGTAGATGACATGATCACCAAGTCTGAGACGCGAGGAGCATGTAAAGCATCTAGAGGAGACCTTCGCCTCCCAAGGAAGTACCGAATGAAGTTAAACCCCAAAATGTGCTTTGGAGTGAGTTCGGAAAATTCCTAGGCTTTATGGCGAGTCACAGTGGGATCGAGGCCAATCCGAGAAGATCGTAGCAAGTTGATAGAAATGAGGTCCCTCAGAATCCTCAAGGAGATACAGTAGTCTCGACCGCAAGCTAGCTGGCCCCTCAACAAGTTCGAGATCTCGAGCCAATCGAGCAATGCCGAGTCTCTTCCGTGAAATGAAGAAGGGCAGAAGACGAAATGGACGCCCGAATGCGAGGAGGCTGCCCAAAGAACCGAAAGAGTATTTGCTAAAAGTCTGCTATCGCCAACACCTCGAGGCAGAGAGGTATCTGCTTCAGACTTGGCCAGATCCCAATGGGCAACAAGCCCGGCCTCGATAGGGAGGAATCGGAGTACAAGACTCGTGTATTACACGAGCAGAGAGCTGTCGGAAGCGTAAGCCCTCAGATCCAACCATGGAGAAGTGGGCTCTAGCCTCGGTCACGGCGTCCGAAAGTCGAGGCCTTATTTTCAAGCACATTCAGCGGTGGTATCGACTAACCACCCTCGTGCAAACTCTACACAAGCCTCGAGACCTCCGGAAGGTCAAGTTAAATGGTCATGGAGTTAAGCTGAGTTTGACCTTAATTACCAACCCCGAGCACCCATAAAGCACAATCTTTAGCCGACTTCGTGGTCGAGTGCACGGCGAGGGAAAAGAGACTGAGAGCGAACCTCGCCAAGCTCCCGTGCTTCAACCAAAACATGGGTAGTCACAGAGATGGATCCTGCGGAGTCGTGGAGCAGGAGCAGGGTGGTGCTCAAGGTCCGTGAGGGGCTGAGATGCAATACGCGTGAGATTAGAGTTCAAGTCACCAACAATCATGCCGAATACGAGTTGTAATACTGGCTCAAGCTCGCTTCTAGAGTAAAAGCAGAGGAGATAAAGCTTAGAACGGACTCCCGCTGATAACTAATCACCTCGACGAGAGCTTCAGCAAAGCGGAGAAGATGGATGCCTACCTTGTAGGTAAGGCAACTAATGAAAAATTTCCGAGCCGTCGAGGTGGAACAGATCCCGAGGGGAAGAATTTTCGAGCAGATATGATAGCTCGCATGGCAGCCACCTCGACCCCAAGTTTCCAAAATCTATCCCTCTCGAAGTCAAAGCCCGCCTAAGTATCGAAAGCGAGGACGAGGTGATGAACCTAACAACGAAGCAACACCGGATGCAACCGATCATCTCCTACCTCAAGGAAGGGACAAGGCACACCGATAAGAAACAGTAAGGAAATCGAGGTGCAAAGCAGCCAGTACACCTCATCGATGGGTGTTATATAGACGGGGTACACTCTCCCTCACGCAGTGTTTAGACCAAGAGGAGGCCGATTACGCCCTCCGAGAGATACACGAGGGAGTCCGTGGAAATCACTCCGGCTCGAGGTCCTTGGCTTTCAAGGCCTCGAGGCAAGGGTATTTTGGCCCCGCATGCACCAAGATGCTCGTGAGAAGACGAGTAGTCGCAAGAGCCGCCAGAGCTTTGCTAACCACCGACTCACCTCCGGAGAACCTTACAACGATGAATTCGCCATGGCCATTTGCTCAGCTGGGAATAGATTTGATTGGCCATCGCCGAAGTGGAGAGCATCCGCCACCCATGCTATAGTCGCGATTGATTATTTCACCAAACGGGTCGAGTGGAGCCTCGAAGCAAGATCACGTGATGTAAAACCACCGATTTCATTCGAAGAATGTGATTTGCAGTGTACGGGATTCCCATGCATTGGTCACCGATAACGGGAGGCAGCTTGATAATGGCAAGTTCGTAGACTCGCCGTAACTCGGAATAGAGTCGAAGTTTTGCTCTCCTCACACCCACAGCCAACGGGCAAGCAGAGGCCGCGAATAAACTATAAAACGCCTCAAGACAAGGTCAGGCGAGCAAAAAGGGCTTGGGTGGACGAGTCGCTCGTGTCTTGCGGGCCTACGTAACCACACACAAAACGGCCAATCGGAGAGACCCCTTCTCCTTGGCATTTGGACACGAAGCAGCTGGTTCCTACCGAGATAGGAATTGGGACACACCTGACGTAACACTTCAACGAGGAGCAAAACAACGAAGCGACGTGTGCAGCTCGACTTGCTGGAAGAAAAAGAGAAAGGATAGTCGCCAAGATTTCGTAATATCAACAAACAAAGGCTCGTTATTACAATCGAGCGTACACATTCGCCGATTCCGCGTGGGTGATCGGTATCGAGGAAAGTTAACCAGAGCACAAAAGACCCAAGGCAAGCGTGTACTTGACCAAACCGGAAGGTCCATATCGAAGTCACTAACTAGCAGGACCCGGAGCATACCGTACCGGCTCATCCAGATGGACGAGAGGTCAAGAGGCCATGGAACGCCAGAACTCCCGAGGAAGTATTTTCAATAGGTTTTCTTGTATTGAAATGCTAATGTAAATATTTCATCCCACGACGGGATATGTAAAAGTACAAATGTATGTAAAAATAAGAATAGCATTTATAATGCAAGTTCAAAATAAAGAATGGAAGAAGAAGAGCTCCACTCAAGATGAAGTCCCGCAGCCTAACTCATTAGAGTGATTTGCGCAAGCTCCAAGTTATTTGAAAACCGTAGCAGTGAGTATTATCGTAAGACTCACACAATTAAAAGGCTCGAGCGTAAGAAGAGCTCCTCGCCGTAAGTCCCAAAGCCTAACTCATTAAGTGGATTGTGCCAAGCTCCGGTTATTTGAAACCGTAGCAGTGAGTATTATCGAAGACCTCGAGTCAATTAAAAGACTCGAGCGTAAGAAGAGCTCCACTGCATGAAGTCCCGTGAGCCTAACTCAATAAGGCGGATCGGTGCCAAGCTCGGGTTATTTGAAAACCAGAGCAGTGAGTGTTATCGTAAGACCCCGGTCAATTAAAAGGCTCGAGCAGTAAGAAGAGCTCCTCCGCCGAAGTCCCAAGCCTAACTCATTGAAGTGATCTGCCAAGCTCCGAGTTATTTGAAAACCGGAGCAGTGAGTGTCATCAAGCTCCTGGTCGATTAAAAGGCTCGAGGACAGAAGAACTCCTGGCCAGAAGTCCCAAAGCCTAACTCATTAGGACGTGATTGTGCCAAGCTCCTAGTTATTTGAAACCAGAGCAGTGAGTATTATCGTAAGACCTCGAGTCAATTAAAAGACTCGAAAGTAAGAAGAGCTCCACCGCATGAAGTCCCGCAGCCCAACTCATTAGGGCGGATTCTGCCAAGCTCCAAGTTATTTGAAACCGGAGCAGTGAGTGTTATCGTAAGACCCTGGTCAATTAAAAGGCTCGAAAGGTAAGAAGAGCTCTCACCGTAAGTCCCAAAGCCTAACTCATTAGACGGACTGTGCCAAGCTCTCAAGTTATTTGAAACCGTGAGCAGGAGTGTCATCGTAGCTCGGTCGATTAAAAGGCTCGAGGTAAGAAGAACACTCTGCCGAAGTCCCAAAGCCTAATTCATTAGGCGGATTGCGCCAAGCTCCAAGTTATTTGAAAACCAGCAGCAGTGAGTGTTATCGAAGACCTCGAGTCAATTAAAAGGCTCGAGCGTAAGAAGAGCTCCTCGCCGTAAGTCCCAAAGCCTAACTCACTAGTGCGGACTGCGCCAAGCTCCAAGTTATTTGAAACCAGAGCAGGAGTGTCATCGTAGCTCCTGGCCGATTAAAAGGCTCGGTAGAAGAAGAACTCCACTCGCATGAAGTCCCGCAGCCTAACTCATCGAGTGATCGGTGCCGAGCTCCGAGTTATTCGAAAACCGTAGCGTGGGTGTTATCGAAGACCTCGGTCAATTACAGTCTCGAGCCGGGTTCAAAGGAACCCTTGTCCAAAAGTCCCTAGGCCTAAGTTCGAGGCGGACGTTGTTCAGCAAGAGCCAAATGCAGTGCTCGAGCAAGTCAAATGAGCTCGCAAAATAGACATAAGGCTTATTTAGCCTAAGTCAGAGCAAAACTCTACCATGCATTCATAAATAAAGGATGTACAACACTTAGAAAATTTTTTACTCGGCAAGCACATTCAAAGTTAACTCAACGTAGAAGACGTGAATGTATGTACACTAGCAAATAATAGAATTGTTGAAAACATGTGTCTCTTTATTTCAAGTTAAAAGATTACATATGTAAAAAAAAAAAAAAAAAAAAAAGAAAAAAGTGTCCAAGTTATTCTAAGAACAAAGTAGGGGAAGAGCAAAGATCGCAAGCTAGGAACATCAGCCAGCAGCAGCAGGACCAACAGCTAGGAGGAGCAGGGAGGAAGGACACTCAACGTGAGCTTCAAAGCAGGAGCTTCAAAGCAGGAGCATCAGCAGGAGGGAGGTCACCAAGCAGGAGTGGCACTCGAAGAAGAGGGAGCCGACCACCGACCACACCTCGGGGCTCTGATGAAGTAGCTGCTGTGGTCGCTCATGTATTCAGCCTACATACCCTTCAACCGTGGACATGTCTGGCCTGTGGTATGCCTTGCCAAAAGCATACATCGGCAACAGAACTGGAGTCTCGCCTCATGGTTGTACTCAAGGGCAAGTCGGACCTTCAGAGTATCTATTTGCTCTCAAGACGAGCAGCCTTCTCCTCCACGAGCTGCTCAGAATAAGACTTCTCGAGTGTCCGTGTCTTTCCGAAGCATGCTTCACCGCTCTTGACCTCGCCCAACTCCCTTTCAAGCCCGTGAGACCTTCGAGTCTGCCACCACTGCTTTCTCTCGCAGAAATTTATATTTTCCTCCAAGCAGCCTTCCGATTCTCCTCCTTCGCTCATTCAAAGCCCCGCCCAAGCTCGAACCTTGCTCTGAGTTCTTCCCTGAACTCGTGAGTAATCTCATCGAGCCTCGGTCGCAGATACCAATGCTCGAGAGGAGAGTCACTGAAGATACCGCGACAGCTACCGAGGAGAACAGTGATTCTATCTCATCGAGAAACCCGCTCGGCCGCCTCTTCATTAAAAGCCTCCGTAAGGCTCTGAACTGCCGGCCGACTGCCTCCCGCACACCACTGGTTTGGGGAATAGCCCTCCGCCTCCCACGAGGAGGACCTCGCTCGCACGCCGACCGCCGAGCCAAGAAGCGAGCGTAGCTCGAGTCGGTGGAGGTGGGGCACCTCCTTCGCTCGTGGTCTTTTGAGGTACTCGCAGCCTTCGCTGTCCCCACGCTACGCAGCAACAACCGCGATCCCGCCACCATTTCTTCACTTGGAACTAGATTGACTCTAAAAGCTCGAGGTGTCAACAGCCCTCGCACGAGCTTATGCTTGTAAGAGCAACCAGCACACGTGCTCGAGTCGATCGTTAATTGAATAAGAAGCACCCGTGAGGCCGCAAAAACAACCGTAGCAAGACAATGAAAACAGACGCGAATAGAGGAACTAAAATGAAATTCACAAGGCGTATAAATGACTCGAATGCGTAAATGCCACGGATCGGAGGAACTCCTCGCCACGAGTGCAGCAGCGCCCCCACTCTCCCCAACGAAGAAGAATTTGCTCTTCCAGCTGCCACCGTAGGTAGGGAGATCAGCTGATGGGCTTCTACCCTTCAGCCGGAGGTAAGATAATACCAACCAAAGATCCTTCGGGCTACACTTAGCTCGGTAGAGGTGTCTCGATTTCCTACCAAGGGCTCATCCAGATCGCAACTGCTTCCACAAAACGAAGAGTCCTGAAAGGACTCTCCACCCATTCGGTTCAGCTGCCTGCAGGCCGACGAAACCCGCATAAAACCCTGCCAAAATAAGGTCGGAGAGGCAACCTAACCCCCATCCAAGCACTCCAAATAAGGTCAGTAAACCCACGGGGCTACCGGATTTCACCGCTCGGCAACCTCGTAATTACACTATCGGAATGCGGTAAGTTTCCTAAGTCCTGCTCAACTCCGATCGAGTGGTTTGACATTCTAAGTAGTCAACGGGTATTCCCCACGCCGACCTCCGGCCGGCCTCACTTCTCCGACGCGACCGGGTCTCACCATGGTAATTCCTCCTGGACTAGAATCCCTCACTGGATTATACCTGCAGGTCAGGCCTCACTGAAGAGGAAGAGTCCTCCTATGACATCCTACGGGTCACTGGGGTCCGACATTTTTAGCGGTATGGAATAACAAGATGCAGAGGAAGAAACAGAGTGGTGAAATGGAAAATTGAGTGGTACTGGACACAAAAGGAAGTGTGGTAGCCTAAGCCGCCTGACGTAAAGAAGAAGACCGATAAGCAGCGGAGAGCAGTATGAATTTTGAATTGAATGAGAAGTAAGCAACAGAGGGAACAAAGAAGAAGTCGGGATTTTTAAAGAGGAAGACGCTGTCCTTTCGAAAGTGGCGGCATGATGTTCGAGGGACACGACCTTTAGGTCGCTGTCCTTTCGAATTTCAAATACGCTGACCGGATCAACCCACGTGTCCCGGCCTTAAATGAGAAATGATTCAAGTGGCGCATAACCGGAAGCATGGGAAGTGTAAAAGGCCGCGACTCGCCCATCATTATCGAAGTTTCAGCCTTATCTCGCTCACTCAAAAGACTAGAAACCTGGGACCGTGTTTGGGTAAAATATCGACAGTGCCCCTAAAAGCCCTTCCCGGTTTACGGGTAACATCGACAAACCCCTCAAGCCCTTCCTACCAAGCAAGACTCCGATGGTAACCTAGCCCGAGCAACCCTCGTGTCAAAGCCGGTCAAGGTCGAGAGCCCTTGCCCGCCGAGGTCATCCTTCAGTCAAAGCCGGTCAAGGTCGAGAGCCCTCGCCCGCCGAGGTCATCCTTCCGGTCAAAGCCGGTCAAGGTCGAGAGCCCTTGCCCGCCGAGGTCATTCTTCGTGTTAAGGCCGGTCAAGGTCGAGAGCCGAAAGACATCACTCCCCGCCGCAGAGATCCACGAGCACACCGACAAAACCCGACCTAGACAACCCGACCCGCTATCTCGTAATCTCGCACACCTTTTGATGTCTCGACAAGGGTCCCATATGGTGGAGAGATGACATCGTTGTTTGCTGGCTCGCGACGTGCCACCAAGGTGTCATCATTCCTCGCACGCTGCCCGACATGGTGATCCGCCACGCGAATCGGACAAGGGAACAACCACCATCCCTAGGGAATATTCCGCCAAACCCGACCGCCGAGGGACCCGTATACCATTAGCGGGAGTGCATGACTGGAAAGGAAAAGAGCTGAAAAAAAGAATATAAAAGGAAACGAAGGAGAACCAAGACAAGGGTTGGCATTTCAATTCACAAAAAGAGAAGTTGGATTCTCTCAGAATCGACACAGTGTTCTTCCTTTCCAAATTTCTCTCATCCGACTTTCTCTAAAAACACCATTTACATCCAAAAAGGGGGGCGAATAATACCCCTTTCATCTTTCCTGGCCTCCTCACTAAGCGGAGATACCAAAAAGAGAAACCCGACATCGACTTGAAGCGTCGGAGGGTTTCGCACGAAACGCCCGACGACCCTCGACCCGCTTTCTGGAGTGCAGTCCGGAAATCACCGTTCAAGAAGACAGATGGATCCTGACAAAGGAGGCAATCTCGCCGAACTTATCGC
>CM046813.1:36802809-36814309 GCA_025617385.1 Murraya koenigii
TGTTGTAAATATCGATGTGCCCCTAAAAGCCTTTCCTGCTGTATGCGGTAAATATCGACAAACCCTCAAGCCCTTCCGACTCAAGCAAGACTCGATGGTAACCCAGCCCGAGCAACCCTCATGTCAAAGCCGGTCAAGGTCGGAGCTCCTTGCCCGCCGAGGTCATCCTTCCGTCAAAGCCGGGTCAAGGTCGAGCTCCTCGCCCGCCGAGGTCATCCTTCCGGTCAAAGCCGGTCAAGGTCGAGAGCTCCTTGCCCGCCGAGGTCATCCTTCCGGTCAAAGCCGGTCAAGGTCGAGAGCTCCTTGCCCGCCGAGGTCATCCTTCGTGTTAGGCCGGTCAAGGTCGAGAGCCGAGCACATCGCCTCGCCGCAGCAGATCCACGAGCACACCGACAAAACCCGACCTAGGACAACCCGACCCGTTATCTCGTAATCCCGCACACCTTTGATGTCTCGACAAGGGTCCCACATGGTGGAGAGATGACATCGTTGTTTACGGCTTCAGCACGCGCCACCAAGGTGTCATCATTCCTCGCACGCTGCCTCGACATGGCGATCCGCCACGCGATCGGACTAGTGGAACAACCGCCATCCCTAGGGAATATTCCGCCAAACCCGACCGCCGAGGGACCCGTATACCATTAGCGTGGAGTGCACAAACTGAAAGGAAAAGAGCTGGAAAAGAAGAATATAAAAGGAAACGAAGGAGAACTAAGACAAGGGTTGGCATTTCAATTCACAAAAAGAGAAGTTGGATTCTCCAGAATCGGATACATGTGTTCTTCCTTTCCAAATTTCTCTCATCCGACTTTCTCAAAAACACCATTTACATCCAAAAAGGGGGCGAAATAATACCCTTTCATCTTTCCTGGCCTCCTCACTACGGAGATACCAAAAAGAGAAACCCGACATCGACTTGAACGGTCGGAGGGTTTTCACGGAAACGCCCACGACCCCCGACCCGGTTCATGGAGTGCAGTCCCGGAAATCAATGTTCAAGAAGACAATGGACCCTGACTAAAGGAGGCAATCCCGCCGAACTTATCGCGAGCGTAAGGATCGGCATCGCTTAAAACCGCGAGCGTAAGGTTCAGACGCTCTCAGCCGAAGTCGCTTGGAGGTACCGCTGGAAGCGTTCAAGCACCGCTGAGGCACGCGGAAAATCGCGATCAACATCTTTGGCGCCGTCTCGGGGATCGCGACAAAAGCCCGATTTCCTAATACATCAAGACACACAAAACACAACGATGAGGGAAACAACCAAGAGGTGTAAGTCCCAAGAATCGATGACTCGAGAGAAGTGGCCAATGAGGCCCGTAATAGTGAGATCCGTGAAAGGATGGATCTGATGGAAAACAGATCGAATTATGACCTCCCCGTTACAAGAATTCGTGGAAGGACGAGAAAAGCCTCGCAACGATGTCCCTGAGTCCAATCGAGGGAATGCTCATGTTCGAGAAAACGCGGAGACGAAGCCCAAAGACCTCGGGCACCGAATGTTGCAGTGAAGAGAAGAAACGAACATGGAGGAAAGGGGTCTCGCCAACATTTGCAGGAGATGACCCCAACCTCTCGTAAGTGAGGAGTTGGAGGAGAGGTACGCAGATTGGCGCAAGTGGTGGAAGATCTTCTGGGAACCGAAAGAGTCCAAGTCGGCGAATAATGCCGGACAACGAATCTCCTCTCCTGAGATTACGGGTGTCACGATCCCATCGTGACTTTCGCCTCCTGATCCGCAATATTCGGGAAAGAGTGACCCATTAATACACATAGAGCGGTTCAATGACCCGACAGGGTGCAAGGTCCGCTGCCAAGACAGAGGTGCAGTGGCCTTCCCGCCACTCGAGGGAAGGGCGAGAGAATGGTACCGCAGTTCCTACCTGGGAAGTATCTCGAGTTTTGAACAGATGCGCGGAGTTCATGAATAATTTCGGGCGCAGTGACCCTCGAGGATGACATGATGGAGTCAGCCGAGGTGAGGCAGTAAAGCAGGGAGTCCCTCCGGAGTTTATCAAAAGATACCATAGATCGGCCCTAGATCTGGTGCGCTCAACCATCCCCAAGCTCTAAGGGATTAAAAGAGGGTGTTCTGACTGGGAGACCATGGTATAACTCGCGAAGTCCTTCGATCCGCTCATATTCTGGACGCTGCATTTAACAAATAAAACCGGACATGGTAATCAAGAAGAAAAGGTCGCTAGTCCGAGGAGTGAACAAGTCACCGGAGCAAGACGGAAGGAGAAAGGGAGTCCCGCCTGAGGGACACAGCTCCAAAGGCAGCAAGTGGACCGGCAGCCCTGCACAACCCGTGACGTAGAGTTCCCCACCGCTGATGGTTCCCCAACCACCCCGCAGTCTCCGTGCCGGATCACAGAGAATACCGGCCACGATGGCCATACATCCCGCAACCAGCCACCGAGTAGACTCAGGCGAGCCATAACAGGGTGATCGCCATCGCCACCCCACCAAGAAGCTTCCCGAGGGATAGGGCAGCCCAAGTAGTGGAACAGAGCCCCGCTTACGCATAAGATACATGAGTCGAAGGTATCTCTCAAGAGATACTTCGTGGTCGAGGAGCGTGGATCGCCGAGCCCTCCAACGCCGATGACCACGCCACCAAAGAAGTGAGCAAGTGGGCGCTCGCTGCTTCCACGGAGACCATGGTCACACCACATCACGGCGTCGTGATTTGAAAAACCGTAGTAAGATTTAGTCGTAAATCGATACCGGATGAGTTTGTAGAGCGAGGGCACCCGTGAGTTGAACAACAAGTCGAGGAAGGTGACCGTGCCTATGAAATAGATACGTAACCGCCATCCACGAGAGTAATTTCAGTGGTCCAACGATGGCCTAAGTTCTAACAGGCCCGAAAAATTATTGCAGATATGCCACCGCCGCCGAGAAGTCCTGCTCATCGCCTCCCGCGCCAAGAAGGCCAAGCGTTCTGCAGAGCCAATCATGTGGATAGTATGAAGATGAAGAGGGGGTGCCAGACTCTCAACGAAGATGCCCCGTGGTTAAAGCCAATGTAGCGAATAAGGAAGTTGACCGAATATTGGTTGATTCGGGAGCTCTGTAGATATTCTTTTAAATCCACACTCGAGGATTTAGGAATAAGCAGCGCGAGCCTCGAGCATACGAGCACTTCCTCGAAGGGTTCTGGGAGGAAAGCTAATACCTCTAGGAATCATCAAGTTAGGCAGAACCATGGGCTCAAAACCTTTCGAGAAGAACATGATGCCGGATTTCGTGGTGGTAGATGAAACCACCCCATATCAAGCGATTCTGGGAGGCCATTTACGAGGATCAGCCAACGCGTGGTGTCCACCCATTACCCAGCCCTAAAGTATCGAGTAAACGGGGCTATAGGGGTCGTGAAAGGCAGCCCAAAGCGGTGGCGAGGAGTCGCTACGCAGAGCCGCCAAAGAAACAATGCAGATCACCTCGCTAGACACGAGGGCGTAATCGAGGAACCAAGGCAAGAGCCAGAGAGAAGCTCGGAGGAGCTCGAGGTGAGAACAGATGACCCCGAGAAGAAGTCCGAATCGGCCGAGCCTTAGCGAGCCGTCAAGGAAAAGTTATGGAATGCCCGCGAGCACACGCAGATGTGTTCGCATGGACGCATGATGATATGCCCGGATCAACCCGAGGTGGCGGTCACAGTCGGGCAAGACGGAGAGATGCTGTCTGTAAAGCGTAAGAGGAGGTGCGTGAACCGGAGAGATACGAAGCCATCAATCGCGAGGTTGAAAAGTCACTGAAAGCTGGATTCATACGGAGGTGTCCTACCCCGAATGGATCTCGAATGTGGTGCCAGTGAAGAAAGCAAATGGGAAATGGAGAATGTGTGTTGATTTCACAGATTTGAACAAGGCCTCGCCCGAAAGATAGCTTTCCACTACCAAAGATAGACTCAACCGGTGGACTCTACTAGCAGGCACGTGTTGCTTAGCTTCATGGATGCATTCTCGTGATATAACCAAATTCCCATGCACCAATCGACGAGGAGTGTACAGCTTTCATCACCAATCGGGTCAGATTGCTATAAGGTCATGCCTTTCACCTAAAGAATGCAGGGCAACGATCGTAGGCTAGTGAATAAGGTTTTCAAGCCATTGATCGGCTCTGACTATGGAGGTATATGTAGATGACATGATCACCAAGTCTAGAGACGCGGAGGAGCATGTAAAGCATCTAGAGGAGACCTTCGCCTCCCAAGTGAAGTACCGAATGAAGTTAAACCCCAAAATGTGCTTGGAGTGAGTTCGGAAAATTCCTAGGCTTTATGGTGAGTCACAGGGATCGAGGCCAATCCTAGAAGATCGAGCAGGATAGAAATGAGGTCCCTCGAACCTCAAGGAGATACAGAGTCCGACCGCAAGCTAGCGCCCTCAACAAAGTTCGTATCTCGAGCCACCGATAATGCCGAGTCTCTTCCGTGAAACGAAGAAGGCGTGAAGACGAAATGGACGCTCGAATGCGAGGAGGCTGCCCAAAGAAATGAAAGAGTATTTGCTAAAAGTCTGCTATCGTCAACACCTCGAGCAGAGAGGTATCTGCTTCAGACTTGGTCAGATCCCAACGGGCAACGAGCCTCGGCCTCGTAAGTGGAGGAATCGTGAGTACAAGATCCTGCGGTATTACACGAGCAGAAGCTGTCGGAAGCGTAAACCTCAGATCCAACCATGGAGAAGTGGGCTCTAGCCTCGGTCACTACGGCCCGAAAGTCGAGGCCTTATTTTCAAGCACATTCTAGGTGGTATCGACTAACCAACTCCTCGTGCAAACTCTACACAAGCCTCGAGACCTCCGGAAGGTCAAGTTAAATGGTCAGTGGAGTTGAGCGAGTTTGACCTTAATTACCAACCCCGAGCAACCATAAAAGCACAATCTTTAGCCGACTTCGTGGTCGAGTGCACCGCGAGGGAAAAGAGACTGAGAGCTAACCTCGCCAAGCTCCTGTGCTTCAACCAAAACATGGGTAGTCACAAGAGATGGATCCCGTGGAAGTCGTGAGCAGGAGCAGGAGTGGTGCTCAAGGTCCGTAGGGGCGGAGATGCAATACACGTGAGATTAGAGTTCAAGTCACCAACAATCAGCCGAATACGAAGTCAGTAATACGGGCTCAAGCTCGCCTCAGTAGTAAAAGCAGAGGAGATAAAGCTTAGAACCGGACTCCCAGCTGATAACTAATCACCTCGACGAGAGCTTTCAGCAAAGGGAGAAGATGGATGCCTACCTTCGTAGGTAAGGCACCTAATGAAAATTTCCGAGATCGCCGAGGTGGAACAGATCCCGAGGGGGAAGAATTTTCGAGCAGACATGATAGCTCGCATGGCAGCCACCTCTGACCCCAAGTTTCCAAAATCTATCCCTCTCGAAAGTCAAAACCCGCCGAGTATCGAAAGGTGAGGACGAGGTGATGAACCTAAGCAACGAAGCAACACCGGATGCAACCGATCATCTCCTACCTCAAGGAAGGGACAATGCCACCGATAAGAAACAGTAAGGAAATTGAGGTGCAAAGCAGCCTGTGTACACCTCATCGATGGGGTCTTATATAGACGGGGTACACTCTCCCTCGCTGCATGGCTTAGACCAAGAGGAGGCCGACTACGCCCTCCGAGAGATACACGAGGGAGTCTCGTGGAAATCACTCCTGGCTCGAGGTCCTTGGCTTTCAAGGCCTCGAGGCAAGGGTATTTTTGGCCCCGCATGCACCAAGATGCTCGTGAGAAGACGAGAAGTCGCAAGAGTCGCCAGAGCTTTGCTAACCACCGACTCACCTCCGGAGAACCTTACGACGATGAACTCGCCATGGCCATTTGCTCAGCTGGGAATAGATTTGATTGGGCCACCGCCGAAAGGGAGAGCATCCGCCACCCATGCTATAGTCGCGATTGATTATTTCACCAAACGGGTCGAGCTGGAGCCTCGAGCAAAGATCACGTAAGGTAAAACCACCGATTTCATTTGAAGAATGTGATTTGCGGTGTACGGGATTCCCCATGCATTGGTCACCGATAACTGGAGGCGCTTGATAATGGCAAGTTCGTAGACTTCGCCGTAACTCGGAATAGAGTCAAGTTTTGCTTCCTCACACCCACAAGCCAACGGGCAAGCAGAGGCCGCGAATAAAACTATAAAACGCCTCAAGACAAGGTCAGGCGAGCAAAAGGGGCTTGGGTGGATGAGCCGCTCGGTGTCTTGCGGGCCTACGTAACCACACACAAAACGGCCACCGGAGAGACCCCATTCTCCTCGGCATTTGACACGAAGCAGCCGGTTCCCACCGAGATAGGAATCGGGACACACCTGACGTAGCACTTCAACGAGGAGCAAAACAACGAGCAGATGCGCAGTGCCTCGACTTACTGGAAGAAAAAGAGAAAGGATAGCCGCCAAGATCTCGTAATATCAACAAAGAGTGGCTCGTTATTACAATCGAGCGTACACATTCGCCGATTCCGTGTGGGTGATCGGGTATCGAGGAAAGTCAACCAGAGCACAAAAGACCCAAGACAAGGTGTACTTGGACCAAACTCGGAAGGTCCATATCGAGTCACTCAACTAGCAGGACCCGGAGATACCGTACCGGCTCATCCAGATGGACGAGAGGTCAAGAGGCCATGGAACGCATGAACTCCCGAGGGAAGTATTTTCAATAGGTTTTCTTGTATCGAAATGCTAATGTAAATATTTCATCCCAAGACGGGATATGTAAAAGTACAAATGTATGTAAAATAAGAACAAGATTTATAATGCAAGTTCAAAATAAAGAATGGAAGAAGAAGAACTCCTCAGCATGAAGTCCCAAAGCCTAACTCATTAGGCGTGATCGTGCCAAGCTCCAAGTTATTTGAAAACCGGAGCAGTGAGTATTATCGTAAGACCTCGAGTCAATTAAAAGACTCGAGCGTAAGAAGAGCTCCTACGCATGAAGTCCCAAAGCCTAACTCATTAGGCGTGATTGTGCCAAGCTCCAAGTTATTTGAAAACCAGAGCAGTGAGTGTCATCGTAAGACCTCGGTCAATTAAAAGGCTCGAGGTAAGAAGAGCTCCTCGCCAGAAGTCCCAAAGCCTAACTCATTAGGCGGACTGTGCCAAGCTCTAGTTATTTGAAACCGTAGCAGTGAGTGTCATCGAAGCTCCGGTCGATTAAAAGGCTCGAGAAGAAGAAGAACTCCACTGCATGAAGTCCCGCAGCCTAACTCATCAGGTGACTGCGCCGAGCTCCAAGTTATTTGAAAACCGAGCAGTGAGTATTATCGAAGACCTCGAGTCAATTAAAAGACTCGAGCGTAAGAAGAGCTCCTACGCATGAAGTCCCAAAGCCTAACTCATTAGAGCGGATCGGCCAAGCTCCAAGTTATTTGAAAACCGTAGCAGGAGTGTTATCAAGACCTCGGTCAATTAAAAGGCTCGAGCAGTAGAAGAGCTCTCTGCCAAAGTCCCAAAGCCTAACTCATTAGAGCGGATGCGCCAAGCTCCAAGTTATTCGAAACCGAGCAGGAGTGTCATCGAGCTCTGGCCGATTAAAAGGCTCGAGTAGAAGAAGAACTCCACTAGCATGAAGTCCCGTAGCCTAACTCATCAGGTGATCGGCCGAGCTCTAGTTATTTGAAAACCGAGCAGGGTGTTATCAAGACCTCGGTCAATTACAAGTCTCGAGCCGGGTTCAAAGGAACCCTTGTCCAAAAGTCCCTAGGCCTAAGTTCGAGGCGGACGTTGTTCTAGCAAGAGCCAAATGCGTGCTCGAGCAAGTCAAATGAGCTCGCAAAATAGACATAAGGCTTATTTAGCCTAAGTCAGAGCAAAACTCTACCATGCATTCATAAATAAAGGATGTACAACACTTAGAAAATTTTTACCGGGCAAGCACATTCAAAGTTAACTCAACGTAGAAGACAGGAATGTATGTACACTAGCAGTCAATAGAATTGTTGAAAACATGTGTCTCTTTATTTCAAGTTAAAAGATTACATATGTAAAAAAAAAAAAAAAAAAAAAAGAAGAAAAAGTGTCCAAGTTATTCTAAGAACAATAGGGGAAGAGCAAAGATCGCAGCAGGAACATCAGCAGCAGCAGCAGGACCAACAGCAGGAGGAGCAGGAGGAAGGACACCAACGGGAGCTTCAGCAGGAGCTTCAGCAGGAGCATCAGCAGGAGGGAGGTCACCAGCAGGAGGGGCACCGGAAGAAGAGGGAGCCTACCACCGACCACACCTCGGGCTCTGATGAAGTAGCTACATGTGGTTGCTCATGTACTCAGCCTACATACCCTTCAACCGTGGACATGTCTGGCCTGTGGTATGCCTTGCCAAAAGCATACATCAGCAACAGAACTGGAGTCCGCCTCAATGTTGTACTCATGGCAAGTCGGACCTTCAGAGTATCTATTTGCTCCTGAAGACGAGCAGCTTCTCCCTCCATGAGCTGCTCATAACAAGACTTCTGAGTGTCCAGGTCTTTCCGAGCATGCTTCAGCCCGCTCTTGACCTCAGCCAACTCCCTTTCAAGCCCGTAGACCTTCGAGTCTGCCACCACTGCTTTCTCTCGCAAAATTTATATTTTCCTCCAGCAGCCTTCCGATTCTCCTCCTTCGCTCATTCAAAGCCTCGCCCAAGCTCGAACCTTTGCTCTGAGTTCTTCCCTGAACTCGTAGTAATCTCATCGAGCCTCGGTCGCAGATACCAATGCTCGAGAGGAGAGTCACTGGAAGATACCGCACAAGTCACCGAGGAGAATAGTGATTCTATCTCATCGAGAAACCCGTCTGGCCGCCTCTTCATTAAAAGCCTTCCGATAAGGCTCTGAACTGCCGGGCCGACTCGCCTCCCGCACACCACCGGTTTGGGGAATAGCCTCCGCCTCCACGAGGAGGACCTCGCTCGCACGCCGACCGCCGAGCCAAGAAGGAGCAGGCTCGAGCCGGCGGAGGCGGGCACCTCTTCCTGCCGTGGTCTTTTGATGTACTCGCAGCCTTCAGCTGTCCCCACGCTGCTGCAGCAATACCGCGATCCCGCCACCATTTCTTCACTTGGAACTAGATCGACTCTAAAAGCTCGAGGTGTCAATCAGCCTCCGCACGAGCTTATGCTTGTAAGAGCAACCAGCACACGTGCTCGAGTCGATCGTTAATCGAATAAGAAGCACCCGTGAGGTCGCAAAAACAACCGTGAGCAAGACAATGAAAACAGACGCAATAGAGGAACTAAAATGAAATTCACAAGGCAGATAAATGACCTGAATGCGTAAATGCCGCGGAACCGGAGGAACTCCTCGCCACGGCGCAGCAGGCCCCCACTCTCCCCAACGAAGAAGAATTTGCTCTTCCAGCTGCCACCAGCAGGTGGAGATCAGCTGATGGGCTTCTACCCTTCAGCTCGGAGGTAAGATAATACCAACCAAAGATCCTTCGGCTACACTTAAGTCGGTAGAGGTGTCCGATTTCCCTACCAAGGGCTCATCCAGATCGCAACTGCTTCCACAAAACGAAGAGCCCTGAAAGGACTCTCCACCCATTCGGTTCAGCTGCCTGCAGGCCGACGTAAACCCGCACAAAACCCTACCAAAATAAGGTCGAGAGGCAACCTAACCCCCATCCAAGCACTCCAAATAAGGTCAGAAACCCACTGGGGCGGCCGGATTTCACCGCCTCGGCAACCTCGTAATTACACCATCGGAATGCGGTAAGTTTCCTAAGTCCTGCTCAACTCCGATTGAGTGGTTTGACATTCTAAGCAGTCAACGGAGTATTCCCCACGCCGGACCTCCGGCCGGCCCTCACTCTCCGATGCGACCGGGTCTCACCATGGTAATTCCTCCTGGACTAGAATCCCTCACTGGATTATACTCTGAGGTCGCGGCCTCACTGAAGAGGAAGAGTCCTCCAGTGACATCCTACGGGTCACTGGGGTCCGACATTTTTAAGCGGTATGGAATAACAAGATGCAGAGGAAGAAACAGAGTGGTGAAATGGAAAATTGAGTGGTACCGGACACAAAAGGAAGTGCTGGTAGCCTGAAGCCGCCTCGATGTAAAGAAGAAGACCGATAAGCAAGGAGAGCGGATGAATTTTGAATTCGAATGAGAAGTAAGCAACAGAGGGAACAGTGAAGAAGTCTGAGATTTTTAAAGAGGAAGACGCTGTCCTTTCGAGTGGCGGCAAGTAAGTTGAGGACACGACCTTTAGGTCGCGTCCTTTCGAATTTCAAACACGCTGACCGGATCAACCCACGTGTCCCGGCCTTAAATGAGAAATGATTCAAGTGGCGCATACCGGAAGCATGGGAAGTGTAAAAGGCCGCGAATTCGCCCATCATTATCGAGTTTCCAGCCTTATCTCGCCTCACTCAAAAGACTAGAAACCGGGGACCGTGTTTGGGTAAAATATCGACAGTGCCCCTAAAAGCCCTTCCCGGTTTACGGGTAACATCGACAAACCCCTCAAGCCCTTCCTGCCAAGCAAGACTCCGATGGTAACCCAGCCCGAGCAACCCTCAGTCAAAGCCGGTCAAGGTCGAGAGCCCTCGCCCGCCGAGGTCATCCTTCGCGTCAAAGCCGGTCAAGGTCGAGAGCCCTCGCCCGCCGAGGTCATCCTTCCGTCAAAGCCGGTCAAGGTCGAGAGCCCTTGCCCGCCGAGGTCATCCTTCGTGTTAAAGCCGGTCAAGGTCGAGCCGAGCACATCGCCTCCGCCGCAGAGATCCACGAGCACACCGGACAAAACCCGACCTAGGACAACCCGACCCGCTATCTCGTAATCCTCGCACACCTTTGATGTCTCGACAAGCGGTCCCACATGGTGGAGAGATGACATCGTTGTCTGCTGGCTCGGCACGCGCCACCAAGGTGTCATCATTCCTCGCACGCTGCCCGACATGGTGATCCGCCACGTGCATCGGACAGGGAATGACCGCCATCCCTAGGGAATATTCCGCCAAACCTCGACCGCCGAGGGACCCGGATACCATTAGCGTGGAGTGCACAACTGGAAAGGAAAAGAGCGGAAAAGAAGAATATAAAAGGAAACGAAGGAGAACGGCACAAGGGTTGGCATTTCGAATTCACAAAAGAGAAGTTGGATTCTCCGAATCGGACAATGTGTTCTTCCTTTCCAAATTTCTCTCATCCGACTTTCTTTAAAAACACCATTTACATCCAAAAAGGGGGCGAAATAATACCCTTTCATCTTTCCCGGCCTCCTCACTAAGCGGAGATACCAAAAAGAGAAACCCGACATCGACTTGAAGCGTCGGAGGGTTTCACGGAAACGCCCACGACCCCTCGACCCGTTGTCAGGAGTGCAGTCCGGAAATCAATGTTCAAGAAGACAATGGACCCTGACTAAAGGAGGCAATCCCGCCGAACTTATCGCGAGCGTAAGGATCGGGCATCGCTTAAAACCGCGAGCGTAAGGTTCGGACGCTCTTAGCGAGCCGTTTGGAGGTACTGCTGAAGGTTCAAGCACCGCTGAGGCACGCGGAAAATCTGCATCAACA
>CM046813.1:36817358-36829279 GCA_025617385.1 Murraya koenigii
AAATATCGACAGCCCCTAAAAGCCCTTCCCGATGGTAACCTTGCCCGCCGAGGTCATCCTCGTGTCAAAGCCGGTCAAGGTCGAGAGCCCTCGCTCGCCGAGGTCATCCTTCCGTCAAAGCCGGTCAAGGTCGAGAGCCCTTGCCCGCCGAGGTCATTCTTCGTGTTAAGGCCGGTCAAGGTCGGAGCCGAAAGCACATCACTCCCGCCGCAGAGATCCACGAGCACACCGACAAAACCCGACCTAGACAACCCGACCCGCTATCTCGTAATCCCGCACACCTTTCGATGTCTCGACAAGCGGTCCCACACGCGGAGAGATGACATCGCTGTTTGCTGGCTCGCAGACGCGCCACCAAGCGTGTCATCATTCCTCGCACGCTGCCCGACATGGTGATCTCGCCACGCGAATCGGACATGGAACATACCGCCATCCCTGTGGAATATTCCGCCAAACCCGACCGCCGAGGGACCCGTATACCATTAGCGTGGAGTGACAGTACTGAAAGGAAAAGAGCGGAAAACAGAGTATAAAAGGAAACGAAGCGAGAACTAGGACAAGGGTTGGCATTTCAATTCACAAAAGAGAAGTTGGATTCTCTCAGAATCGGACAATGTGTTCTTCCTTTCCAAATTTCTCTCATCCGACTTTCTCTAAAACACCATTTACATCCAAAAAGCGGGGCGAATAATACCCTTTCATCTTTCCTGGCCTCCTCACTAGCGGAGATACCAAAAAGAGAAACCCGACATCGACTTGAAGGTCGGAGGGTTTTCACGGAAACGCCCGACCACCGACCCGGTCAGGAGTGCAGTGTCCGGAAATCACCGCTCAAGAAGACAACTGGACCCTGACAAAGCGAGGCAATCCTCGCCGAACTTATCGCGAGCGTAAGGATCGGCATCGCTTGAAACCGCGAGCGTAAGGTTCGTGACGCTCTCAGCCGAAATCGCTTGGAGGTACTGCTGAAGCGTTCAAGCACCGCTGAGGCACGCGAGAAAATCGCGATCAACATCTTTGGCGCCGCCTCGCGGATCGAGACAAAAGCCCGATTCCCTAATACATCAAGACACGCAAAACACAACGACGTAGGGAAACAACCAAGAGGAGTAAGTCCTCAAGAATCGACGACTCGAGAGAGTGGCCAACGAGGCCCGTAATGTGGAGATCCGTGAAAGCGATGGATCTGATGGAAAAACAGATCGAAATTATGACCTCCCGTTACAAGAATTCGTGGAAGGATGAGAAAAGCCTCGCAACGATGTCCCGAGTCCAACCGAGGGAATGCTCATGTTCGGAAAACGCGGAGACGAAGCCCAAAGACCTAGGCACCAAACGTCATGCAGTAGAGAAGAAACAAACATGGAGGAAAGTGGGTCTCGCCAACATTTGCAGGAGATGCCCCCAACCTCTCGTAAGTGAGGAGTCGGAGGAGAGGTACGCAGATCGGCGCAAGTGGTGGAAGATCTTCTGGGAACCGAAAGAGTCCAAGTCGGCGAATAACGCCGACAACGAATCTCCTCTCTCCTGAGATTACGGGTGTCACGATCCCACGTGACTTTCGCCTCCTGATCCGCAATATTCGGAAAGAGTGACCCATTAATACACATAGAGCGTGTTCAACGACCGACAGTGGGTGCAAGGTCCGCCGCCAAAGACAGAAAGGCAGTGGCCTTCCCGCCACCTCGAGGGAAGCGGCGAGAGAACGGTACCGCAGCTCCCACCTGGAAGTATCTCGAAGCCTTGAACAGATGTGCAGGAGTTCATGAACAATTTCGGGCGCAGTGACCCCGAGGATGACATGACGGAGCTCGCCGAGGCAGGCAGTAAAGAAGGGAGTCCTCCGGAGTTTATCAAAAGATACCATAGATCTGGCCCCAGATCTCGTGCGCTCAACCATCCCCAAGCTCTAAGTGGGATTAAAAGAGGGTGTTCTGACTGGGAGACCATGGTATAACCTCGCGAAGTCCTTCGATCCGCTCATATTCTGGACGCTGCATGTAACAAATAAAACCGGACATGGTAATCAAGAAGAAAAGGTCGCTAGTTCGAGGAGCGAACAAGTCACCTGAGCAAGACTGAAGGAGAAAGTGGAGTCCCGCCTGGTGGACACAGCTCCAAAGGCAGCAAGTGGACCGGCAGCCTCAGACAACCTGTGACGTAGAGTTCCCCACCGCGGATGGTTCCCCAACCACCCCGCAGTCTCCGTGCCGGATCACAGAGAATACCGGCCACGATGGCCATACATCCCGCAACCGACCACCGAAGTAGACTCAGGCGAGCCATAACAGTGGTGATCGCCATCGCCACCCCACCAAGTTAAGCTTCCCGAGGATAAGGCAGCCCAAGTAGCGGAACAGAGCCCCGCTTACGTACAAGATAATGAGTCGAAGGTATCTCAAGAGATACTTCGTGGCCGAGGAGCGTGGATCGCCGAGCCCTCCAACGCCGATGACCACGCCACCAAGAAGTGAGTAGCAGGGCGCTCGCTGCTTCCACGGAGACCATGGTCACACCACATCACTGTGCCGTGATTTGAAAAACCGTAGAAGATTTAGTCGTAAATCGATACCGGACGAGTTTCAGGGCGAGGGCACCCTAGAATGAACAACAGTCGAGGAAGCGTGACCGTGCCTACGAAATAGATACGTAACCGCCATCCACGTAGAGTAATTTCATGTGGTCCAACGATGGCCTAAGTTCTAACAGGCCCTGAAAATTATTGCAGATATGCCGCCGCGCCGAGTAAGTCCTGCTTCATCGCCTCCCGCGCCAAGGCACAAGCGTTCTGCAGTGCCAATCATGTGATGTATGAAGATGAAGAGGGGTGTCAGACCTCACCGAAGATGCCCCGTGGTTAAAGCCAATGTAGTGAATAAGTGAAGTCGACCGAATATTGGTCGATCTCGGGAGCCTTGTAGATATTCTTTTAAATCCACACTCGAGGATTTAGAATAAGCAGCGCGAGCCTCGAGCATACGAGCACTTCCTCGAGCGGGTTCGGGAGGAAAGCTAATACCTCTGTGAATCATCAAGTCAAGCAGAACTACGGGCTCAAAACCTTTCGAGAAGAACACGATGTCGGATTTCGTGGCGGTAGATGAAATCACCCATATCAAAGCGATTCCTGGGAGGCCATTTACGAGGATCACCAACGCGTGGTGTCCACCCATTACCTAGCCCTAAAGTATCGAGTAAACGGGGCTATAGTGGTCGCGAAAGGCAGCCAAAGCGGTGGCGAGGAGTCGCTACGCAGAGCCGCCAAAGAAACAACGCAGTACACTCGCTAGTACACGAGGGCGTAATCGAGGAACCAAGGCAAGAGCCGAGAGAAGCTCGAGGAGCTCGAGGTGAGAACAGATGACCCCGAGAAGAAGTCCGAATCGGCCGAGCCTTAGCGAGCCGCTGAAGGAAAAGTCAGGAATGCCCGCGAGCACACGCAGATGTGTTCGCACGGACGCACGATGATACGCCCGGATCAACCCAGCAGGCGGCGTGGTCACAGTCGGGCAAGACGGAGAGATGCTGTTCGTGAAAGCGTAAGAGGAGGCGTGAACCGTGAGAGATACGAAGCCATCAATCGCGAGGTTGAAAAGTCACTGAAAGTGGATTCATACGGAGGTGTCCTACCCCGAACGGATCTCGAATGCGGTCAGTGAAGAAAGCAAACGGGAAATGGAGAATGTGTGTTGATTTCACAGATTTGAACAAGGCCTCGCCCGAAAGATAGCTTTCCACTACCAAAGATAGATCAACCGGTGGACTCTACTAGCAGGCACGGGTCGCTTAGCTTTCACGGATGCATTCTCGTGATATAACCAAATTCCCATGCACCAATCGACGAGGAGTGTACAGCTTTCATCACCAATCGTAGGTCAGATTACATAAGGTCATGCCTTTCACCTAAAGAATGCAGGGCAACGATCGTAGGCTAGTGAATAAGGTTTTCAAGCCATCGATCGGCCTGACTACGGAGGTATATGTAGATGACATGATCACCAAGTCTGTAGACGCGAGGAGCATGTAAAGCATCTAGAGGAGACCTTCGCCTCCCAAGCGAAGTACCGAATGAAGTTAAACCCCGAAAATGTGCTTGGAGTGAGTTCGGAAAATTCCTAGGCTTTACGGCGAGTCACAGTGGGATCGAGGCCAATC
Source organism: Murraya koenigii (assembly GCA_025617385.1). Taxonomy (NCBI): domain Eukaryota; kingdom Viridiplantae; phylum Streptophyta; class Magnoliopsida; order Sapindales; family Rutaceae; genus Murraya; species Murraya koenigii. The sequence continues at coordinate 36,821,514 of CM046813.1, forward strand.
CGAGAAGATCGTGAGCAGATGATAGAAACGAGGTCCCCTCAGAACCTCAAGCGAGATACAGTAGTCTCGACCGCAAGCTAGTGGCCCCTCAACGAGTTCAGTATCTCGAGCCACTCGACAATGCCGAGTCTCTTCCGTGAAACGGGCAGGGCGGAAGACGAAATGGACGCCCGAATGCGAGTGAGGCGCTCCAAAGAACTGAAAGAGTATTTGCTAAAAGTCTCACATCGCCAACACCTCGAGCAGTGAGAGGTACTGCTTCTCAGATTGGCCGTATCCCAACGGGCAACAAGCCCGGCCTGATAAGCGGAGGAATCGTGAGTACAAGACTCGCGTATTACACGAGCAGAAGCGTCACTGAAGCGTAAGCTCCAGATCCAACCATGGAGTATGGGCTCTAGCTCCGGTCACTGGCGTACCGAAAGTCGAGGCCTTATTTTCAAGCACATTCTAGCGCGGTATCGACTAACCAAACTCCTCGTGCAAACTCTACACAAGCCCCGAGACCTCCGAAGGTCAGGTTAAACGGTCATGGAGTTGAGCTGAGTTCGACCTTAATTACCAACCCCGAGCAGCCCATAAAAGCACAATCTTTAGCCGACTTCGTGGTCGAGTGCACTGCGAGGGAAAAGAGACTGAGAGCTGAACCTCGCCAAGCTCCCTGTGCTTCAACCAAAACACGGGTAGTCACAAGAGACGGATCCCGTGGAAGTCGTGGAGCAGGAGCAGGGCGGTGCTCAAGCGTCCAGTAGGGGCTGAGATGCAATACGCGCGAGATTGTAGTTCAAGTCACCAACAATCAGCCGAATACGAGTCGTAATACTGGCTCAAGCTCGCCTCAGTAGTAAAAGCAGAGGAGATAAAGCTTAGAACTGACCCCAGCTGATAACTAATCACCCCGACGAGAGCTTCGTGCAAAGCGGAGAAGATGGATGCCTACCTTCGTAGGTGCAAGTCTAATGAAAAATTTCCGAACATGCCGAGGTGGAACAGATCCCGAGGGGGAAGAATTTTCGAGCAGAGCATGATAGCTCGCATGGCAGCCCACCTCTGACCCCAAGTTTCCAAAATCTATCCTCTCGAAAGTCAAAACCCGCTCGAAGTATCGAGCAGGAGGACGAGGTGATGAACCTAGCAACGAAGCAACACCTGGATGCACCGATCATCTCCTACCTCAGCGAAGGGACAAGGCCACCGACAAGAAACAGTAAGGAAATCGAGAGCAAAGCAGCCTGTGTACACTCTCATCGACTGGGTCTTATATAGACGGGGTACACTCTCCCTCGCGCAGTGCTTAGACCAAGAGGAGGCCGATCACGCCCTCCGAGAGATACACGAGGGAGTCTGTGGAAATCACTCCGGCTCGAGGTCCTCGGCTTTCAAGGCCTCGAGGCAAGGGTATTTTTGGCCCCGCATGCACCAAGATGCTCGTGAGAAGACGAGAAGTCGCAAGAGTCGCCAGAGCTTTGCTAACCACCGACTCACCTCCGGAGAACCTTACTGCGATGAACTCGCCATGGCCATTCGCTCAGCTGGGAATAGATTTGATCAGGCCACCGCCGAAAGCGGAGAGCATCCGCCACCCATGCTATAGTCGCGATCGATTATTTCACCAAACGGGTCAGGCTGGAGCCTCGAGCAAAGATCACGTATGTAAAACCACCGATTTCATTCTGAAGAATGTGATTTGCAGTGTACGGGATTCCCATGCATTGGTCACCGATAACTGGAGGCGCTTGATAATGGCAAGTTCGTAGACTTCGCCGTAACTCGAATAGAGTCAAGTTTTGCTCTCCTCACACCCACAAGCCAACGGGCAAGCAGAGGCCGCGAATAAAACTATAAAACGCCTCAAGACAAGGTCAGGCGAGCAAAAAGTGGCTCGGTGGATGAGTCGCCTGTGTCTCGCGGGCCTACGTAACCACACACAAAACGGCCACCGGAGAGACCCCATTCTCCTCGGCATTTGACACGGGCAGCTGGTTCCCACCGAGATAGGAATCGGGACACACCTGACGTAACACTTCAACGAGGAGCAAAACAACGAGCGATGATGCGCAGCTCGGACTCGCTGGAAGAAAAAGAGAAAGGATACCGCCAAGATTTCGTAATATCAACAAAGAGTGGCTCGTTATTACAATCGGGCGTACACATTCGCCGATTCCAGCGGGTGATCGGGTATCGAGGAAAGTTAACCGGAGCACAAAAGACCCAAGACAAGGTGTACTTGGACCAAACCGGAAGGTCCATATCGAGTCACTCAACCAGCAGGACCCGGAGCATACCTACCGGCTCATCCAGTATGGACGAGAGGTCAAGAGGCCACGGAACGCCGAACTCCTCGAGTGAAGTATTTTCAATAGGTTTTCTTGTATCGAAATGCTAATGTAAATATTTCATCCCAAGCACGGGATATGTAAAAGTACAAATGTATGTAAAATAAGAACAACATTTATAATGCAAGTTCAAAATAAAGAATCGAAGAAGAAGAGCTCCACTCAAGATGAAGTCCCGTAGCCTAACTCATTAGAGCGGATTCGTGCCAAGCTCAAGTTATTTGAAAACCGGAGCAGTGAGTGTCATCGAAGACCTCGAGTCAATTAAAAGGCTCGAGCAGTAAGAAGAGCTCCTACGCATGAAGTCCCAAAGCCTAACTCATTAGAGCTGATTCGCGCAAGCTCCAAGTTATTCGAAAACCGTAGCAGTGAGTGTCATCAAGACCTCGAGTCAATTAAAAGGCTCGAGAGGCAAGAGCTCTCTACCAGAAGTCCCAAAGCCTAACTCATTAGAGCGGATTCTGCCAAGCTCCAAGTTATTTAAAACCGGAGCAGTGAGTGTCATCGTAAGACTCGAGTCAATTAAAAGGCTCGAGCAGAAGAAGAGCTCCCTGCCGAAGTCCCAAAGCCTAACTCATTAGACGTGATCGTGCCAAGCTCCCAAGTTATTCGAAACCGGAGCAGTGAGTGTCATCGTAAGCTCGAGTCGATTAAAAGGCTCGAGAGTAGCAAGAGCTCTCGCCGTAAGTCCCAAAGCCTAACTCATTAGTGACGGATGCCAAGCTCCAAGTTATTTGAAAACCGGAGCAGTGAGTGTCATCGTAACCTCGAGTCAATTAAAAGGCTCGAGCGTAAGAAGAGCTCCTCGCCAGAAGTCCCAAAGCCTAACTCATTGAAGTGACGTGCCAAGCTCAAGTTATTCGAAACCGTAGCAGTGAGTGTCATCGAAGCTCTGGCCGATTAAAAGGCTCGAGTAGAGTAAGAACTCCACTGCACGAAGTCCCGTAGCCTAACTCATCATGGATCGTGCCGAGCTCCAAGTTATTCAAAACCGTAGCAGGGTGTTATCGTAAGACCCTGGTCAATTACAAGTCTCGAGCCGGGTTCAAAGGAACCCTTGTCCAAAAGTCCCTAGCCTAAGTTCGAGGCGGACGTTGTTCTAGCAAGAGCCAAATGCAGTGCTCGAGCAAGTCAAATGAGCTCGCAAAATAGACATAAGGCTTATTTAGCCTAAGTCGAGCAAAACTCTACCATGCATTCATAAATAAAGTGATGTACAACACTTAGAAAATTTTTACTCAAGCAAGCACATTCAAAGTTAACTCAACGTAGAAGATGTGAATGTATGTACACTAGCAATCAATAGAATTGTTGAAAACACGTGTCTCTTTATTTCAAGTGAAAAGATTACATATGTAAAAAAAAAAAAAAAAAAAAAAAAAAGAAGAAAAGTGTCCAAGTTATTCTAAGAACAAGTAGGGGAAGAGCAAAGATCGCAGCTAGGAACATCAGCAGCAGCAGCAGGACCAACAAGCAGGAGGAGCAGGAGGAAGGACACCACTGGAGCTTCAAAGCAGGAACTTCAAGCAGGAGCATCAGCAGTGAGGGAGGTCACCAGCAGGAGGGCACCTGAAGCAAGAGGGAGCCTACCACCGACCACACCTGGGGCTCCTGATGAAGTAGCTACTGTGGTCGCTCATGTACTCACCACATACCCTTCAACCTCGGTCATGTCTGGCCTGTGGTATGCCTTGCCAAAAGCATACATAGGCATCAGAATGGAGTCTCGCCTCAGTAGTTATACTCATGGCAAGTCGGACCTTCAGTAGTATCTATTTGCTCCTCAAGACGAGTAGCTTCTCCTCCACGAGCTGCTCAGAATAAGACTTCCGAGTATCCAGTGTCTTTCCGAGCGTGCTTCACTGCTCTGACCTCACCCAACTCCCTTTCAAGCCTGTAGACCTTCGAGTCTGCCATCACTGCTTTCTCTCGCAAAGTTTATATTTTCATCCAAAGCAGCCTTCCGATTCTCCTCCTTCGCTCATTCAAAGCCCGCTCCAAGCTCGAACCTTTGCACTGAGTTCTTCCCTGAACTCGTAGTAATCTCATCGAGCCTCGGTCGCAGATACCAATGCTCTGGAGGAGAGTCACTGAAGATACCGCGACAGTCACCGAGGAGAATAGTGATTCTATCTCATCGAGAAACCCGCTTGGCCGCCTCTTCATTAAAAGCCTCCGATAAGTGCTCTGAGCTACCGGGCCGACTCGCCTCCCGCACACCGCTGGCTTGGGGAATAGCCCTCCGCCTCCCGCGAGGAGGACCTCGCTCGCACGCCGACTCGCCGAGTCAAGAAGCGAGCGTAGGCTCGAGCCGCTGGAGGCGGGCACCTCCTTCGACCGTGGTCTTTTCGATGTGCTCGCAGCCTTCGCTTGTCCCCACGCTACGGCAACAACACGCGATCCCGCCACCATTTCTTCACTCGAACTAGATTGACTCTAAAAGCTCGAGATGTCAACAGCCTCGCACGAGCTTATGCTTGCAAGAGCAACCGCACACGCGCTCGAGTCGATCGTTAATCGAATGAAGCACCCGCGAGGTCGCAAAACAACCGTGAGCAAGACAATGAAAACAGACGCTAATACAGGAACTAAAATGAAATTCACAAGGCGTATAAATGACCTGAATGCGTAAATGCCGCTGGACCGAGGAACTCCTCGCCACGGAGTGCAGCAGGCCCCCACTCTCCCCAACGAAGAAGAATTTGCTCTTCCAGCTGCCACCGTAGGTGGGAGATCAGCTGATGGGCTTCTACCCTTCAGCCGGAGGTAAGATAATACCAACCAAAGATCCTTCGGGCTACACTTAGTTCGGTAGAGGTGTCCGATTTCTACCGAGGGCTCATCCAGATCGCAACTGCTTCCACAAAACGAAGAGCCCTGAAAGGACTCTCCACCCATTCGGTTCAGCTGCCTGCGGGCCGATCGAAACCCGCACAAAACCCTGCCAAAATAAGGTCGAGAGGCAGCCTAACCCCCATCCAAGCACTCCAAATAAGGTCAGAACCCACGGGGGCTACCGGATTTCACCCGCCTCGCAACCTCGTAATTACACCATCTGGAACGCGGTAGGTTTCCTAAGTCCTGCTCAACTCGATCGAGTGGTTTGACATTCTAAATAGTCAACGGGTATTCCCCACGCCGACCTCCGGCCGGCCCTCACTCTCCGACGCTACCGGGTCTCACCATGGTAATTCCTCCTGGACTGGAATCCCTCACTGGATTATACTCTGAGGTCAGGCCTCACTGAAGAGGAAGAGTCCTCCTGGACATCCTACTGGGTCACTGGGTCCTGACATTTTTAGCGGAATGGACTAACAAGATGCAGAGGAAGAAACAGAGTGGTGAAATGGAAAATTGAGCGGCACCGGACACAAAAGGAAGTGTGGTAACTTGAGTCGCCTCGATGACAGAAGAAGACCGATAAGCGCGGAGAGCAGATGAATTTTGAATTCGAATGAGAAGTAAGCAACAGAGGGAACAATGAAGAAGTCGGGATTTTAAAGAGGAAGACGCTGTCCTTTCGAAGTGGCGGCAGCAGGCTTGAGGGACACGACCTTTTAGGTCGCTGTCCTTTCGAATTTCAAACACGCTACCGGATCAACCCACGTGTCCCGGCCTTAAATGAGAAATGATTCAAGTGGCGTATACCGGAAGCATGGGAAGTGTAAAAGGCCGCGACCGCCCATCATTATCGAAGTTTCCAGCCTTATCTCGCTCACTCAAAAGACTAGAAACCTGGGACCGGTGTTTCGGTAAAATATCGACAGCCCCTAAAAGCCCTTCCTCCGACTGGTAACCTTGCCTCGCTCGAGGTCATCCTCGTGTCAAAGCCGGTCAAGGTCGAGAGCCCTCGCCCGCCGAGGTCATCCTTCCGGTCAAAGCCGGTCAAGGTCGAGAGCTCCTTGCCCGCCGAGGTCATTCTTCGTGTTAAGGCCGGTCGTGGTCGGAGCCGAAGCACATCGCCTCCCGCCGCAGAGATCCACGAGCACGACCGACAAAACCCGACCTAGACAACCCGACCCGCTATCTCGTAATCCCGCACACCTTTCGATGTCTCGACAAGGGTCCCACATGGCGGAGAGATGACATCGTTGTTCTGCTGGCTCAAGACGCGCCACCAAGCGTGTCATCATTCCTCGCACGCCTGCCCGACATGGCGATCTCGCCACGCGAATCGGACTAGGGAATGAACCGCCATCCCTAGTGGAATATTCCGCCAAACCTCGACCGCCGAGGGACCCGTATACCATTAGCGTGGGAGTGGACAGACTGGAAAGGAAAAAGCGGAAAAACAGAGTATAAAAGGAAACGAAGGAGAACTAGCACAAGGGTTGGCATTTCAATTCACAAAAGAGAAGTTGGATTCTCAGAATCGGATAATGTGTTCTTCCTTTCCAAATTTCTCTCATCCGACTTTCTCTAAAAACACCATTTACATCCAAAAAGGGGGCGAAATAATACCCTTTCATCTTTCCGGCCTCCTCACTATGGAGATACCAAAAAAGAGAAACCCGACATCGACTTGAAGCGCTCGGAGGGTTTTCACTGGAAACGCCCACGACCCCGACCCGGTTGTCAGGAGTGCGGTCCGGAAATCACCGTTCAAGAAGACAGCTGGACTCGGACAAAGGAGGCAATCCTCGCTCGAACTTATCGCGAGCGTAAGGATTGGGCATCGCTTAAAACCGCGAGCGTAAGGTTCAGATGTTCCTTAGCGAAGTCGCTTGGAGGTACTGTTGGAAGGTTCGAAGCACTGTTGAGGCACGCGAGAAAATCTGCATCAACAAGATTGGAGGTTAGGTAAATTATCGTTAACAGTGTTTTTCTCAATGGAGATTTATTTGAGGATGTCTACATGGCATAACCTGAGGGGTTTACTTTTAATAAGGGATATAAATGCAAGCTGAATAAAGTTCTACATGGGTTAAAGTAAGCTCCAAGAGCTTGGACGGATAAACTCAAGTGTTGTTTCACTACATGGCAGTTCTTCAACACTAAAGCTGATACATCTCTATTTATTAAACATGATACCATAGGATTTATTATGGACCTGATTTATGTATATAATATCTTAGTTACTGAACTTGACTCTACCTTGTTGGAAGACTTCATTGCTAAACTCAGTAAAGTTTTTGCTCTAAAAAACTTGAGGCCGGTTACTTATTTTCTTAGTATAAAGGTTTGTTATACAACTCATGGAATGCATCTCTCAAACCAAATACATAAATGATCTATTGAGTAAAGATTTTGTGCAAGACCATAAAAAACTGATACGCCTTTTAGTACAGGTCTCAAGTTGGAAAGAATAGTCAAAGGCCTTTTAAGACAAAAATTTGAAGATCCACATTCTATAAAAGCATTGTTAAAGGCATTCAATGTCTAATATTAATAAAGCCAGATATTGCCTAGCTATTATGTTCATAAACTCAG
>CM046813.1:36837737-36971160 GCA_025617385.1 Murraya koenigii
CAATTGATGGTAATCGTGATTTATAGAGAAACTTAAATGTGGTGTAAACAATTGCAAAGAAAATTGACACAATAATTTACGTGGTTGGGCGTAAAGCCTACATCCACTGGCAAAGACCGGAAGATAATTTTACTAACAAATGAGAATTTACAAATTGGGAAAACTCACAAAACCCAATACCCCAATACACCCAAATAAATTCTCCTAGAACTCAAGTGGAAGCTTTTCTCAACTCTCTCAATTGCTTCACTTGCAATTGCTCTCAATTTTGGGATGCCTTAACAAATGAAGAGCATTAGCTATTTATAGGAATGCATGGTAGCACTATTTCACTCAAACCATTAAAATTGTCAAAATTTGGTTGGTGATTACCTAATTTTTGCCAAATTTTGAACAATTTAGCTTTGAATTTGAATTTTTCAACAATTCTCCACCTCGGTGAAGATTTATCCAAACCGAGCCGACTCACTAACGAACCATCATTCCCAAAGTGGCTTGCATCTTTGTGAACTTCCTTGTATAAAATGATCCTCCAATCTCTACCCTTCTCATCTGCTTTTAAACTTTCGGGATATTAATCAAGTTTAGACAATGCTCAAACTTGATCGTTGTCACCACCTTGGTCAACATATCTCATGGATTCTCTGCAGCCTTGATTTTATGATGAAGAATCTTCCCTCATCAATAATTTCCGCACAAAGTGAAATCAGACGTCAATATGCTTCAGTACGAGCATGATAAACTTGATTCTTTGCTAAGTGGATAGCACTTTGACTCGTCACAATACAAGTTAACATGCTCCCGGATCAATCCCAAGTTTCCAAGCAAGCCTCAGTAACCAAACAGACCTCTTTAATAGCCTCCGTAATTGCCATATACTCGGCCTCGTGGTTGATACAGCAATCAGACCTAGTAGTGATTTCCAACTAATTGGCCCTTTAGCAAGAGTAAATACATATCCGTGGTTGATCATCGCTTGTCTATATCACCAGCATAATCCGAATCAACGTACTCCAATCACACCTTGACCAAGTGTGTCATTTCGCTCAAACAAGAAACCAACATCAATCGGTTTTCGAATGTACCGTAAAATCCATTTCACAACTTGCCAATGTCCTTTACCGTGATTATGCATATATCTCGCTCACCATACTAATCGCTTGTGAAATGTCGGCCTTGTACACACCATTGCATACATCAAGCTACCAACTATATTTGAATACGGAACTTGCAACATGTATTCTTGTTCCTCATCCGTCAAGGAGATAATTGTGCAGTAAAGCTTGAAATGAGAAGCCAATGGGTACTTACAGTGTTTTGTCCGATCATTCATGCCAAACTGCTGTAATACCTTCTTCAAATATTGCTTCCGAGACAAGTCGACTTTACCACGAGCTCTATCTCCGCGATATCTCCATGCCAAGAATCTTCTTAGCTTCACCTAGATCTTTCATCTCAAATTCTTGATTGAGTTGAGTTTTCAACTTCTCAATCACATCTTTGTTCTTAGATGCTATTAGCATATCATCGACATACAAGAGCAAATATATGAAAGATCCTTCTCAGAGCTTCATGAAAATACACACAATGATCAAATTTATTTCTGTGTACCTTTGCTCTTTCATAAACCGATCAAATCGCTTGTACCACCGCCTTGAGATTGTTTCAATCCATAAAGCGACTTTGTCGACTGCAAACCCAATTTTCTTTTCCAAAGAACTCTAAATCCATCCGGTCGAGTCATGTAGATTTCCTCTTCCAAATCACCATGCAAGAATGCAGCTTCACATCAAGTTGAACTAGCTCCGGATCATATTGCATGCAACAATGGCTAGCAAAATCCGAATAGACGAATGTTTCACAACCGGAGAAAATACCTCATTGTAGTCTATTCCTTCTCTCCGAGCGTAACCCTTCGCTACCAATCTAGCCTTGTATCGAATTTTATCCTTTCGAGGAAATCCATCATTTTTGCATATACCCATTTGCACCCAATTGCCTTTTTGTCTTTAAGCAGTGTAACTAACTTCCAAGTTCCATTTTTTCAAGAGACCGCATTTCTTCATCCATTGCTTGCTTCCACCGTGACATTTTCGTGGCTACTTATCGCTTCTCCGTAAGTGGAAGGAACATCACCATCTACAATTGAAGTGCATAGGCCACCATATCAACAAAGCGAGCAGTGTCTACGAATCTCTCTCCGCTGCCTTCTATATGCAATCGAATCTTGTTGCTTCTAAAGGTTCTCGAGTCGAACCTCTTCTTCATCTTCGGTTGATTGAGAATCATCCGCCTCTTCAACACTAAATGGATCATCTTTAACCTTTTCAAGCTCCACCGTCATGAAGTACTACTCGGTGTTGTCATCCTTTTGTGAATCCTTTTGTTTTAACATGGCTAATTCATCAAAAGTCACATCTCTCACTGAAAATGATCTTCTTTGTATCCGGACACCATAAACGGTATCCTTTTACTCCACCAGCTATACCCATGAACAATGTTTTCTTCACTCTGGTCTAACTTAGATTCCTTTACATGATAATAAGCAAGTGGAACCAAAGACATGTAAAGTATCATAATCGATGAGCTGGTTTACCAAATTCACATTTCCATGGGTGTTTTGCCCTCAATTGCAATCGATGGCAAACGATTAATCAGATGGCACGCATATACAATGACCTCAAATTCAAAATTCCTTGCCCAATCCAAAGATTGGACAACATACACCGAACTTTCTCCAAGATAGTTCTGGCTCATGCTCTGCCACCCCATTCCGTCTGTGGTGTACCTTGAACGAATGAAGTGTCGCACAATGCCCTCATCTCTAGCATACTTCTAAAATGGATCATTCTTGTACTCACCACCATTATCTCGAGCGAAGTCTTTTAACCTTTCGACCGACTCGAGTTTCCACCATCTTCTTCCATTTCGAAAATATACTCAAAACTTCATTTTGTTCTTCATCAATACACCCATACTTTTCTTGAATAATCATCAACAAAGTAATAAAATAGTGCATACCTCCCAAAGAAGCTACCTCGGTAGGTCCCCACACATCACCGTGAACATAGTTCGTAATCCCTTTGTATCGTGAATCATCGAGCCAAACTTTACTCTTGTTTGCTTGCCCGTAACGCAATGTTCACAAAATTCCAATTTGCAAGAATTTGCACCTTTCAATAAGTCTTGCTTAACCAAAGTCTCGCAAAGCTTTTTCACCGGAATGTCCCAAACGCATATGCCACAACTTGGTTGCCTCTCGAATCTGCATCCTTTCTCGAAACTGCTGATGCTCGATCCAATAACTGCATTCCTTGGAAATAGTACAAGTTATTCCTTCTTGTGCCCTTCATCATCGTCGATGCACCAGCCTACTACCTTCAAGAACCCATCTCTCATAGTGATTGTAAGCCCTTTGGATTCTAGGACTCCTAATGAGATGAGATTTTTCTTTAAGCTTGGTACATAGCGAACTTCCATCAAGACATGGATTGAGCCATCGTGATTCTTCAATTGATTGAACCTATTCCTATGGTTTTACAAGCATTGTCATTGCCCATAAAAACAACTCAACCATCTAGCTCCTTGAAACTAGAAAACCAACTCTTATTAGGACACATATGATAAGTACAACCCGAATCCAAAATCCACTCATCCGATTGACATGTCAATGTCATGCCAACCAGACTAAATTCGACTCCTCATCATGCTCTGGCTACACATGCATCGAAATAGCCTTGCCCTTTGTAACTTAGGACAATTTTTTTCCAATGCCCTTTCTCGCGACAAAAGCACATTCATCTTTGGCGAGCCTACCTTTAGACTTGCCCTTTTCCGTGTTCACGGCTTAGTGAACGACCTCTTGCTGTCAATACTTCTGCAACCGTATCTCCGTGATCCTTTTATCTTTCTTTCTCGGTCTCAAGATTATATAGTGCACTACATACAAGATCAAATGTGACACTCGTCCTTCCCATGAAGCAAAGTGGTGGTGAGATGGTCATATTCATCGTGAAGTGAATTCAACAAAGAACAATGCCTTATCTTCATCTTCAAATTTCTCATCCAAATTTAGCAAATCCGCTAATATTTTATTGAATGAGTTCACGTGGTCATTCATCGACATACCAGTGCATGCGTGAATCGATAGAGTTTATTTTTCATATAAAGCTCTGCTTTCAAGGCTTTTCTTCATATATTTTCTTCCAAGTGTCTTCCACAAATTCTTTCATCGATGTCTCCCTCATGACAGTAGTACTTCGATCTTTAGCCGACATAGGCGTAATAGTACCACATGCCCTGCCTATTGATTTTTGTCCACTCATTGTCATCCATCTTTTCGTGCTTTTCTTCTATAGCGAGATCCAGCTCTTGTCGACATAAGACATCCAACACCTCACATTGCCACATACCAAAATTATTGGTACCATCAAATTTCTCCACTTCAAACTTTGCATTAGTCATCAGTAGTCCTTGCCGACGAAGACGACGACGACGCTTCGCCATCCTCTCAACCTCAAATAATCGCTGCCTTCAACAACTATTTACACTTGAAAAGCAGTCTCTATGATGTTTATTTCGTGTGAATAAATGCACCGAGAAAGTTCCTGTGAGAATGGAGGGTCACAATAGTCCCACTTAAAACCCGGACTCCTTAGACTCTTATCGCCTTGTTGATGTAACTTTCCTAGACATGCAAAAATACACACTACTTACAATAGATCGTTCTCTAAGTGCAAATGGTCGTATCCAAGACTCAGTATATGTGAATAGTATTGTATACCCCAAGTACGAACCTTCTACTCGATACCAATTGTTGTGCTGAAGCGTAGGTTGAGCAAATTACCAATTGATGGTAATCGTGACTTATAGAGAAACTTAAATGTGGTGTAAACAATTGCAAAGAAAATTGACACAATAATTCACGTGGTTCGACAGTAAAGCCTACATCCACCGGCAAAGACCGGAAGATAATTTTACTAACAAATGAGAATTTACAAATTGGGAAAAACTCACAAAACCCAATACCCCAATACACCCAAATAAATTCTCCGAGCACTCAAGTGGAAGCTTTTCTCAACTCTCTCAATTGCTTCACTTGCAATTGCTCTCAATTTTGGGATGCCTTAACAAATAAAGAGCATTAGCTATTTATAGGAATGCATGGTAGCACTATTTCACCAAACCATTAAAATTGTCAAAATTTGGTTGGTGATTACCTAATTTTTTGCCAAACTTTGAACAATTTAGCTTTGAATTTGAATTTTTCAACAAAAATAGCTATTGCTGGAACCCCTGGATACCTTGACCCTGAGTAAGTAGCTAGACCCATTCTGGTTACCCCTATAAATATTTATATAATAACTATGAATTTCAGCTGAAGTTTTAATTTTATTTCACTCACACTCATTTTCTGCCTGCAGGTACTACGTATCAAACAGGTTGACTGAAAAAAGTGATGTGTACAGTTTCGGAGTGGTTCTCTTGGAGATAATCACAAGCAAACCTGTGATTGAGAGAACCCATGAGAGGACTCATATAACTCAGTGGGTAAGTTTCATGCTGGGAAAGGGGGATATTAAAAATATTGTGGATCTAAGATTACATGAAGATTTTGATATCAACTCTGTCTGGAAGACTGTAGAAATAGCTATGGCATGTGTTTCTCAAGCTTCCACCAAAAGGCCAACCATGAATCAGGTAGTGATGGAATTGAACGAGTCTTTAGCAATTGAAATTGCTCGTATGAAGGCTGCAGGCAAGGAGTATGAATCAAAAGATCCTATCGAATCAATCAGTGTGAATCTGCAGAGTGAATTATCTCCCTTGGTTAGATAGTAATTTCTCAAAATTCGTTCAGTATATGTGTGTGTAAAGGTAAAATAATGTACGCCAGTGTTTTTTTTTTTTTTTTTGACCTTCGAGAGGGCAAAATGGGAAACAAGATCGTGCCTACTTTGGTTCATGAATGGATATTTTCACGTAAATTTCGTTTTATATATGTGCTTAGAATCATTTTCGGAGAGATTCTTGGTGCTCTGATTAAATTGCATCAATTTTCGTTTTATGTATATTAATGTTTTCATAATTGATTTAGAGATACAAATGAGCTTAGAGGACCGAATGCAAACTCGGGTTATCTAATATGTTTTTTCCATTAAATTTGTTTTATTTGTTCTAATAAGAGAAGAAATCCTAAGTTTTGTAATCGAATCAAGACTTAAAGCTCGATCAGAACACCCCAAGCTCTTGATTGACGACTACAAGATCAAATCGAGTTGTTGTAAAAGTAGCTCCAAGCAATGACGAATTCAAAGATAGCACTTCGAAGAATAAGGGTATGTTTGGGATTGAGGTTGGACAGCTATAGCTTTTAAGCTACTGTAATTAAAGTGTTTAGTAAACACTAGTCGCTATACATGACTATGTTAATATGATTTTTTCACTTGTATAATGTAAAATCTATTATATTTTTAATAATTTTGTTAAAATTATTATTTAAAAATTATATTTAATACATATTATTAACTTTTATTTTATAATTACAGTTTTTTTCCACAGCAGCTATAACTTAAAAGCTACAAAGATCCTAATCCCAAACATACCCTAAGTACGTAACAATGATGACTTCATTGACTTGAGTAAATCACGTGCGCTGCACGCGAGAGACAAGGGTAATCAGAATGATCAGAGCAAATCTAACGTACGATTGTAAGACTTGATTTTGTTGACTTTGATTGAATTAATAATAAACGATTAATCAAAATGTAAATATCCATAGAGATTGAAAATCTCCTAATTAAATAACGGATTCCTGGCAAAATCTGTCCCTACAAGAAGGCGTTGAGTGGGCTCCAACTCTTTATTTAAACAAAGACTCGAAATTAGTAGACAAGCAATTGTCGCTTCGCAATTATTGAGATATATAATTGCTTCCAAGCACTGTATTGACATTTTCTTTGAATTTGACATGTTCATATATGGTTAAACTTGTTTAACCTGACATTTAATAAGTAGAATCACTTGAAATGAAGCATTAGTTAACTACAATTTGTTCTTGGTGAGCCATTAAAATATATAGCTTGGCGGTACTTAAATTCAATCATATGTTTTATAGTTTTGGTGGACTTTCTTCTTGCACAATCGCTTGTTTATTAAAAAAATTAACGAATTATGTATATAGTTATTATGACGAGAATGAGGCAGACATTTACCAAATAGCTGACTAAAACTAACCCGATCTTTTAGACATGTTATAATCGGACGGGACAAAATGTTCTATATTATCTGTTATTTTTCTGTATAGATATTTGAAATTCATAATTAGTTGACAATATTATTATTATTATTATTATTGGTTGTTTTTAACTAGGTAGCTAGATATCTAAATAAAGATAAGAGATTGGGTAAAGCTTAAATTTATTTTTTAATCTTAATTTGAGTAATTTATTTAAATAAAGTTACTTGAAAATCACTCCATCAAACTTATAAGAGCTGAGGATGGGGCTCCACAGCTAAATATAGTTAATATACAAAAGTTTGATGTGCCCACAAATTTCTAGATTGAAGTATTAATTTTGTAAAACTTCATAAAGCCAATGGATTGGACCAATTATTTTCATAACTTTTAATTGATATGTAACGTAAGTCTTTTTATTATATAGATCAAGTTGGCGATTTAACTTTTCTTTCATAAAGACTAAAAGTCTTCTATAACTTGGTCGTATTTATGGTAAAAAGACATTTGAGTTGACATTTCCCTACTGTATCATCATAAATATGCATGACAGAAACATTTGAGTAAAAAACGTATATGATGATTTTCTTGTGGTATCAGTCTCACAGTTATATGAAAAATTGAATGAATTCTAACTTAAATTACTTATTAGATCATCATACTATTCAATTAATGAATATCATCTTATCGTCTTAAGTACAATCATAAATGCCACTCTATTTGAAATGGACAAAGATACCGAAAGAACTAAAAGTTTAAGGCACTAATAACTAAGGAACCAATAATTATATTAAAAATAAGTAATAGACCTCATAAAAGTTCTAATAATAGTACTAAGACACTTCTTAATTTAATAGACACTCAAAGCTCATAAATGGAAGGATTTGAAATTATTAAAATTGAGTTTGCATTTAGAGAGATAAATTGGAGACTTAAGTCTAATACTACATTAGAGAAACTATTTTAACCAAAAACTTAAGCTAATGGATCTAAACTTATATAGTTAGCCCAAAATTATTCTCAACTAATGCAAGATTTTTTTCCGATCATATGCAGGTGCACACTGGTCATTTTGAGCCATGTAATGTAGAAAAGTAGTGTGAGCTCTACTCATTGATGAGTTGGCTCTAATAAATCATGAATTGAGGGTTGCTAAAACTTATATACTTAGCCTGAGGACTATTCTCATTTAATAACATGAGATTTTCACCTTTAACAGGATAATGCCTAGAAAGTATAATATTATTCTAAAAAGGTTCTGTTGATTATTATAATATACTGGCTGTATAAATTGAATGATGACTGCCTCTTCTAAACCCAGATCGAGCTAGTAGAGAGTGACATGGCTGTGATGATGATGTTAAAATATTTGCTACCTGCTTTTTTCGGTATCATTATGGTTCATGCTCAGAATCAATCAGGTTTTGAATAGCGCAATTTTGAAAACCAATTTTCATATGATTAATCGTATATTCACTAATTTTACAGTATAATGTTTTTTCTTCTCTTCTTATGTTTCAGGCTTTATTAGCATTGATTGTGGAATATCACAGGACTCTAGCTATACCGACGGGATAACAGACATAAATTACATTTCAGATTCAACCTTCATAGGGACTGGTGTAATCAATAACATATCATCCGAATACAGCAGCAATAAGACCCTTGGGCGACAATTTTTAAATGTGAGAAGCTTCCCTGAAGGAATAAGAAATTGTTACACCCTAAAACCCTCAAGTGGCGATGTAAAGTTTTTGATCAGAGCAAGATTTATGTATGGTAATTATGATGGCCAAAACATAATACCAAGTTTCAGTCTTTTTCTTGAAACTGATTTGTGGGATTCAGTGAATTTGAAAAATGCATCGAGGATTTTTTACTAAAGAGATCATCCATGCTCCAAAGAAAAATTATATATACGTTTGTCTTCTGAACACAGGCACCGGAACACCTTTCATATCAGCTTTAGAACTAAGGCCTCTGAAAAATTCCACTTACGAAACTCAGTCAGGATCATTACTTCTGCATGGGAGGTGGGATGCAGGTTCAACGACCAGTAAAGCAATCAGGTAATTGTCACGTTAATTATATATCATCAACTAAGTTTGATTAAGATGAATCTTGGTTGCTAATTGAAATTGTACATGTAAATTCAGGTACCCAGATGATGTTTATGATCGCATATGGTGGCCCTATCGCTCCCTCAATTGGGAAAGTATTACTCGTCTCTCAGACAGTACTTTCTTCGAGGACGATTGGCAACTACCGCTCACAATCATGAGGACGGCCGTCAGGCCAGCAAACGCTAGCAGCAACTCTTTGAGTTTTTATTGGAAGACTCTTACTCCCGAATCTCAATATTATATCTTTTCTCACTTTGCTGAAGTTGAAGGGAGACAAGAAAACCAGACTAGAGAACTGAGCATCTATTCAAATGGATAGTTATGGTATGGACCTTTCGTTCCTTATACCTTTTTCACAACAACTCTTGTCAGCATTTATCCCACGAAAGGATCAGAAAGAATTGATTTCTCTGTTGTGCGGAAGCGTAGGTTGAGTAGATTACCAATTGATGGTAATTGTGACTTCTGGAGAAACGTAAATGTGATGTAAATAATTACAAAGAAAATAGACACAATAATTTACGTGGTTCGACGTAAAGCCTACATCCACGGGCAAAGACTGGAAGATAATTTTACTAACAAATGAGAATTTACAAATTGGGAAAAACTCACAAAAACCCAATACCCCAATACACCCAAATGAATTCTCCTAGCACTCAAGTGGAAGCTCTCTCAACTCTCTCAATTGCTTCACTTGCAATTGCTCTCAATTTTGGGATGCCTTAACAAATGAAGAACATTAGCTATTTATAGGAATGCATGGTAGCACTATTTCACCAAACCTTTAAAATTGTCAAAGTTTGGTTGGTGATTACCTAATTTTTTGCCAAACTTTGAACAATTTACCTTTGAATAATTTTGGCCAAACTTTGAACATGTGCTTTGCCAAACTTTGAATAATTTGGCTTTGAATTTGAATTTTCAACATTCTCGATCAACAAAACTGAGAACTCAAGAACTCAACACTATTGCCCATTCTCAACGCTGTGGAGATATATCTGGCAAAGGAATTCCCAAGTTTACTAACAAGCCAACAAGATGGTATATTTGGCTTTTTCCTTGAATAGTTTGGTCAATTAAAATTTTTCAAAATACTGAGTAAATGGTTTTTCAACATATACGAGTTTTTGAGGATTATCCGGATCAAGCTTTTTAAGATAATCTTTAGTCACCTGCAGATTAATGAATGTGCATCATTGCATGTAATTAAGATTTAATTTGCTTTTACATCTTATTTGATAACCACTGATATATACCCACCATTTTCTTTAAGAATTTTTGTCTTTTTATTAACAAAACTCTTAACTCGTATTACTACTGGTTTATGCATGTAAAAATTTAAGTTGATACTATCATGAGTATCAATAAAAGTATGGAGTGAAAAAAATTGGCAAGGAGATCCATGTGCCCCTAAAGTTTACTTGTGGCAAGGTCTTAATTGCAGCTACGATGGTAATGAACTCCCAAGGATCATATCACTGTAAGTTAAGTTGACATCTTTAAACAAGCTTCTTAATCGGCCTCTATCTAATTATTAACTCTGATACGAAGTTATTAATTGGGCATGCAAGCAGGAATTTATCATCGAGTGGCATTTCTGGCGAGATAATTACTTACATATTCAGTCTCACTTCCCTACAAACTTTGTAAGCATCTCAATCTCACGTGATGAGCCTTTAAATTGTCAACATAAATTAATGACATGGAAACTAAGTGATATTTAAACATCACCATTTCAGGGACCTTTCAAACAATAGTTTAACAGGTTCAGTGCCCGAGTTTCTTTCAGAGCTACAGTCCCTGAGATTGCTGTCAGTTATTCATGGACTTAGGATGAATAAGAGTAGTTTATCATGGGTCATTATGAAAACTAAGGCTATCTTTTTTCGCAGAAACTTGACTGGAAACAACCTCGAAGGTTCAGTCCCAGCCGGACTTCTTGAAAAAGCAAAGAACGGTTTGCTGTCACTAAGGTTACTTCTAATCCTAAAGCCATGCAATTTGAGGCTTCGGAAGTGACATTTTTTGTTTTCTCATTTCCATATATATTTGTTCCATTACTTGTGCGATTATATGGATACACACACTCTTAATTACACTTAATTTTAACATTTCATGTCATTAATCCATTAAATCCTGACTGTAGATAAGCTTTAAATCTAAGGCCTAAAACTAGTGTAAAATTAAGTATAATCTTTGGGCTCTTCATCCGCCCGATAATAAATATAATGAAAAAAATTGTAAACAAAAAACATAAAATCCAGACCTAAAAAACTCATATTAAAAGTCTTAGCCAATTACTGGGCCGAGCCTGGCTGAGCATGTAAAAATCGTGTCCAAGCCCAACCTAGTATTTTACCACCCCTAGTTTAAGATGGTGAGAGGGTCCTGTGAGTTTAAAAATACAAGAAATGGTTAATTTTGTCAACAAGTGACAGTCTTGGCAGAGCAGTCATTCTCTCCTATACACCAAAAGAAATCAATAATAATAATATGTGAACAAAAAGCAATAGAAAATATAATACATTATCACTAGAAGATAAAAAAATTAGTTATAGAACAAAAAATTTACTACAGGAGAAGAATTTTTCTTGTTTTTTGTATTATTATCAGTACATATATCATTATCGAAAATAAATTAGAAATCGTTTAAATAATTGGTTCAAATAAAATAATAAATGATTTTTGCATTTTATTTTATTTTACTTGTGAGATCAATTTTTTTAACATATACGTAAAAAGAAATAATTATTCATTGAAATAAATTAACAATAGTAGCTAGCTACTGCTCAGCCTCTTATGTACTTTAGACACTTTAAAACAAAATATATATATATATATATACTTCAGCATATGAAAACTTGTTAGGTAGGTTGCACTTTAAAAGTTTGGTTGAAGGCTTGAAGCACGATAGTCCCAAACATACCCATCAATATATTAACTCACAATGTAGTAGCCCTACCAATCAGTTCGTGATTATAGTTTAAAGAATCTCTTACCATTTTATAATTTGCCAATTCTAGTGTGGAGGGGAACCCGAGACTATGCCATACGGCTTCATGCAACAAAAAGCAAAAAAACAAGTCTATTGTTCCTGTTGTAGCATCCGTTGTTTCGCTTTCTAGCCTCATAACTGCTTTGGCAATTTTATGGAATCTGAAAAGGAGAAAGCAAGGTATTAAAACCACTACAAGATTTATTCCTTGAAAAAGCATGCGTTAAAATTTTCCTATACTAAAGAATTCATACTTGTATTGAACTTTAATTGTAACCTACCCAGCCCGGAAGAAGAAGGATTCATGGGAGCTGAAAAATAGGAAATTCTCATACTCTGATGTGGCGAAGATAACAAATAACTTTGAGAAGGTTCTTGGGAAAGGAGGATTTGGAACAGTTTACCATGGTTACTTGGAATCTAATGGCACTCAAGTAGCTGTGAAGATGCTCTCTGCATCATCAGTTCAAGGGTATAAGCAATTTCGAGCCTAGGTACATAATATATACACGCACAAATTAAATAACTTTGTACAATCGTTTTATACTATTTTACATATACGTATATAAAGATGTGCACTTTCTGACAGGTGGAACTTCTTATGAGAGTTCATCATAAAAACTTGACAACCCTTGTTGGGTATTGCGATGAGGACACAAACATGGGACTGATCTATGAGTTCATGGCGAATGGTAACTTAGAAGAGCTTCTCTCAGGTTATTTTTAATCCGCAAATCCTTTTCTAGTATAATAGCGTTAACATTAATTGTTATAGGATAATTCAAACAGAAGGAAATGATTAAAATACCATGCTGTTTGTGGAAACTAATCACTTCTCTGCTCATGTTTCAATATCCTCTTACCGGTAAAAAGAGTCGACTGCAGTTTGTAAAAATTAAGACACAAAACTCAAAGTTAACATAATTTTTTAACTCCAAGGGATTCTGACGAGCTTAAAATATGAGAGAAAAATTATTAATTTACTGAAACAACAAGGGTGGTTTTTTTATCATTTTCCCTCAAAATGTGGAGTTGTAGATTATCTTACTTTTTTTTCAACGAAAATGTAACAGAAGGTGTAAATACATTGACATGGGAAACAAGGCTTCGAACAGCAACAGAGGCAGCTCAAGGTAAGGAAATTAATGACATTTTAGCTTCTATAGTCTGTGATTTATAATATTTTATTTTAAATGTCGATACATGGTATGATATACATTGAATAATGAATTGTAGGACTGGAGTATCTCCACAGTGGTTGCAAGCCACCCATAGTACACAGAGATGTCAAATCAACAAACATCTTATTAAATGAAAAATTCCAGGCCAAATTAGCTGATTTTGGCCTCTCAAGAATTTTTCCGGTTGAAGGCGGAACTCACGTGTCAACAACAATTGCTGGAACCCTGGATACCTTGACCCTAAGTAAATAGCCCTGTTCTTATTACACCTATCTATTATCATATCTATGTGATTCAAAGCTAATTTCAAATAAAGCTTTAGGATCTATTGGAAACCAATTACTTCAATGTCTAATGCTTTTAATCTCGTTTTTTATTTGGCCCTGCAGGTACTATATTTCGAACCGGTTAACCGAAAAAAGTGATGTGTACAGTTTTGGAGTAGTTCTCCTGGAGATAATTACAAGCAAACCTGTGATTGAGAGAACCCAGGAGAGGACTCATATAACTCAATGGGTGAGTTTCATGCTGGCAAAGGGGGATATTAAAAATATTATAGATCGAAGATTACATGGAGATTTCGATATCAACTCGGTCTGGAAAACTGTAGAAATAGCTATGGCTTGCGTCTCTCAAACTTCCACCAAAAGGCCAACCATGACTCAGGTAGTGATGGAATTGAACGAGTCTTTGGCAATTGAAATTGGTCGTACGGAGGCTGGAAAGGATAGTGATGAATCAAAAGTTTTAATAGAATTGATCGGTGTGAATCTGCAAAGTGAATTGTCTCCCCTAGCTAGATAGTAATTCTCTACTATCTATTTAAAAGTTTTGAATGTATTTATATTTTATGTTTGTGTGCTCCAGGGTTTAGACGTTTTCTGTTTAGTTTTTATTTACTCTTAAAAATTAATTAATACAAACCATATGTATATATAAAACGTTCAGATACAAAGTTCTTATAATATAGGAGTGGTTGTAAGTATAGGTGAAGTAGGCGGCTGCCTAAGGCATTGTATTTTGGGAAGAGCACATTTGTTTTTTTTGGTATTTATTTAAGAATACTTAAATTAGTAAATTTTTTAAGTTAGGTACAATAGGAAAGCTTATTTTTTAGACATCTCTCTAATTAATAATTATCCTACAATTAATTTTTTCTATACAAATTCTATAAATTATAACCTTAATGTTTAGGAATTATAATTAGTGATATTGAACTGTTAATTCATTCATTATTATTTTTCCTAGACAAAAATTAATTAATTAATTATTTATTTATTTTACATTAAAAAATTTCTTATGCTCTTCTCTGCAAAGAAAATTAGTACATTTATTGACTTACTTTTGAAATGAAAAAAAAATAGATTCTTGAAATAATAGTTCTAAACGAAGTAAAAAAGGTAACTTCTTGATTATTTTTCTTATTTGAAATTTCTTGGGATCTGGTTGGTTATTGTTGAAAATTAAGATATAGTTAGAGATTAATTGAATTTTAAACTCTTTTATATTCATTTGAGTGTTGAAGTTGTTGAATATAAGAATGTCTCACAAAAAATTTTCGCCTAAAGCCCGGATTGCTCTAAGGCTGGCCTTGCACATGGACAAACATAGATATGATTAATTATTTAATTAGTCTTGATCACATACAAGAGATTTATGAGTACAAACAACTAAAGTTAATCATAATTGTCATGCAAACTCATGAGCTCAATTGACCTTGCCTTATGATACATAAACATAACATATGTATAAATTATATTAAGCTTATACAACAATCAGTGGTGACTTTAAGTATAGGTGAATAAGGCAATTGTCTAAGGTCTCATATTTTGGAAATGTCTCATATTTTGAGTATTTTATTAATAATTCTCTAATTAATAAAGTTTTTTTAAAAGTACGTATTGTAGAAAAGGCTATTTATATTTAATAACTTTAATGTTAAAGAGAGATAATTAATAATATTGGCAAACCATTAATTCATTCATTATCAGTCTTTTCAAGAAAAAAAATTAAATTTTTTACCTTTTCAATTTCCTAAGAAAATTTAACATTTGAATCTTTGACTTTTAGTATTCCTTTTAATTTTATTAAAAACCTTATAATCTCTAAAATCAATGGATTAAAAAAACATTCTTGATATCTCATCCATAAAGAAAATTATTATATTTATTGGTTCATTTAAAAATGAAAAAATTAATTTCTTAAAACACAAGTCTATATCCATTATCTGATCTCAATTCATCATCTCAACTTTCTATGAGCTACATTTCTAAATATTCTATTGAAAAATAGTATTGTTCTTATTTATTTGTTTCATTTATTTTGGTAATGGTTCAAATGGAAGTAAAGAATATATCTTCTTCACTACTATTTTGGTTTTTTTTTTTTGAAAATTTTTAAGATGTTCTTGATTATTATTAAAAAATTCAAAAATTAAATATAGAATGAATTTTAAAATATTTTTTATTTCTTTGAGTATTAAAGTTGTAGAATTAAAATGGACCTCATAAAAATAATTTGCCTAAGGCCCCAACTTCTCTAATGCCGCCACTATTATAATAACTAAAGTGGTATCATTAATGGTCGATATTTATTATATAAGAATTATTTTTATTATTTCATATTTAATGGATCAACATTAAGTGTAAAATATAAATTATGTAAATGAAACAAAAGACTTGTAAATATAAAGTAAATCAAGTAAATTAACATATGAAGGTAAATTAGTGTATTATTAACAAACAAAACAAAAAGTTACAAATGTGACATAAAACTTATAAATCAACATTAAGTGTAAAATAAAACTTAATTATGTAAATGAAACATAAGACTTGTAAATGGAAGGTAAAACAAATAAATGAACATAGGAGTGCCAAAATGATGTATTATTGATAAACAAAACAAAAACTTACAGATATAACTTAAAATTTTTAAATCAAGCATTAACTTTAAAATAAAATACAAATTATGAAAATAGAACATAAGACTTGTGAATGAAATGTAAACAAGTAAATTAACATAGGAGTTGTTAATTGGTGTATCAATGATAAACAAAATAAAAACTTACAAATATGACGTAAAACTTATAAATTAACATTAAATGTAAAATAAAACAAGCAAATTAATATAAAAAACATTAAAAAAATAAAACTTATTATAATAATGATTACCTTATATATTTACTAATAGTTTTAAGTTTATATAATACATGTGATTGTATATGTGAAATTTTTTAAGGATAATACTTATTATCAAAATCAAATTTTAAAAAATTATTATTTTCATGTTTTTCAAAGCTATTTATCAGATAAGGTGATTTTGCATCCTTCTAAACTTCCATAACAACAACCCCAAATGATCTTAAAATAGAAGTAAGAAAAGTTTAAAAAGACATGAAGTAAGTAAAAAACTAAAAATTAGATCCCATTTTGTTGATATATCATATCTGTTTAATAAAATAAGAATATGTTTTTATCTTGTTTTGGCTTGATCCACATTAAAAATAATAATTTTGTTTAATTAACATGTGTAGTAAACAAATTCTATGATAGAAAATAAAAAAAAAATGTTTATAAATATCCTAAAATGTATATAGAATTTATGGTTAAATCAATTTAACAAAACTTATTTCAATTGATTTTGATATAATCTTTTTTATTTCAATTGATTAGTAATTTTTTATTTGTTTAATTTAATTTAAATGAATAAAATAATTTTTGTTTAATTTAGGTTTAATGTTGATTAACAAGTTTTATATTACTTTTACATGTGTTTGTTTTGTTTACAATTTTAAAACACCAATTTGTCACTCATATATTAATTTACTCATTTTACCTTTTATTTTCTAATCTAATATGTAATTACAAACTTTATGTTTATCACAATATTAATACAGTAATTTTAATCAAGGTATTCTAGAATTTTCTAAGGTATAATGACAAAGTTACAAATAGTTGGACAAACATCTACTTTGTATAATCTTAGTTGGTTTGCTTAATTATGTGACACGAAGAAAATGATTGGGTGAAGCCATCACATGGCCACGTAATATTATTTATAATGATTAAATGATTTAAATCTGTATTATTAAAAATGTACTTTTCTAACTATTTTTTTTATTAGAATCATGTATAATCCGGCCAAAAACTTAAAACATTTTCTACTATTGTTATAAAAGGCACAATTAGTAATTGTTGCTTAAGGCCCAAAATGTCCTTAAACCCGCTATGCAGATTGGAACCATAAAAATCGGTGTGACCAAGTCTTTGTAAACGTATTCTGTGTGTGTGCTCGAGTCTCCCAAGTCCCGACAGAAACCCCCAAGACTGGATTAACTTTATCTTTTAAGAAGTTGATTGCTTGGAGTAGCAGAGCTTGTATTCACTAACAGTCTCTGCAGAGTGCAATGGTAGTTAATTTGGAGAAAAGATAGACTATTAATTTACATCAATATAAAAAAGAATAGAAATATGAACTTTTCTCAATTTTTAAAATTGTGTACCATATATTAATATCTAATTAAAATTTAACTATTCTTATATTTTTACACAGTAAGACAATAATCACTAATCACCCATATACATTGTACTCGAGATAAACTTATAACGAAATCAATAAAGCCTTGACTCAAAATAAATCTCTGAATAATTAGTCAAAGAGTCAACTCCTGCCCCAGTATTTACTTTTTGAGACGATGAAGTCTTTCCCTGACGACATGCCCACTTGACACGTTTTTGTAAAACACCCTCGAAGTTGAAAATTCCGCTTTCAGCAAAAATAATTAATTCTACATGCATGCATGATAGTACGTTATGCCAACGTTTTGCAGAAGTAATTGTGGAAAATTTACTAGGTAGGGACACCATGTGACCATGTCCATGCAGTTACAAGGAAAATTTCAATAAATAATTCTGAGCATGGATAGTATAAATTGTAGGATTACATCTTGCTTCATCTCCAGAATAGAAAGTAGAAACCACTTAACAAGGCAAATGATGATTTTAGCGACTTTCATTTTTGCATTCCTGTGCATAGTTGCTCTTACAGCTGTGGTTCATGCCCAGAATCAATCGGGTTATTTAATGTCTCTTAACTGAGTTCTTTAAGTACCAATTTTTCAATGTTGTAAGAATATCTCTTTGTAACTGTTGTCTGTCTTTGTCTCTCTCAGGTAATTTTATAAGCATAGACTGCGGAATACCGGAAAATGAAAACTATACCGACAAAATAACGGGCATAAATTACTTTTCAGATGCAACCTATGTAGACTCGGGGGTAAGCCATAGCATATCTTCGGGATACAAGAAACCGTTGAGCGACAATTTTCCAATTTGAGAAGTTTCCCGGAAGGAATCAGAAATTGTTACACCCTGAAACCCAAAAGTGGCTATGTAAAGTTTCTGATCAGGGCGAGATTCATGTACGGTAATTACGATGGCCAAGATATACCGCCGAAATTTAACCTCATGCTCGAAGCAGATGTGTGGGACTCAGTGGAATTGCAAGATTCAGGGAGTACTGTTAGCAAAGAGATCATCCACATCCCCAAGAAAGAGTATATACACGTCTGTCTTGTGAACACAAACTCTGGGACACCTTTCATATCAGCATTAGAATTGAGGCCTTTATCAAATTCAACTTATAAAACTCAATCAGGCTCACTGTTGCGCTATTGGCGCTGGGATGTAGGTTCGACAACCAATGAAACATTCAGGTAATCACTAATTCTAATTAAACAAGAATTGTTTAATTGGTAAGTTGAATATTCTTAGTTGATTGCTTAATTAACTATCAAAACTCTGTATTGGTAATGGTGTAGATACCCAGATGACGTTTTTGATCGCCTATGGTATCCTTTTGGCTTCAAATTCTGGCCACCATCAGCACCTCGAGCAATGTCAATTCAACCGGCACCATTAATTTCTATCTGCCATCTACTGTCATGCAGACTGCAGTCATTCCAGCGAACGATGTCAGTTCCTTGAAGTTCCATTGGGAGCCTGTTGATCCTACTTTCGAGTATTATGTGTACATGCATTTTTCGGAAGTTGGAAGTCACCTAGCCAAAAACCAGACTAGAGAAATGAACATCTATTTAAATGGAGAGAAGTGGAATGGACCTTTATTTCCCTCGTACTTGGAAACTATTACCGTATATAGCACATCACCCATTACGAATGCTAACAGATATGATATGGAAATCAGAACCACAGACAATTCGTCACTACCCCCCATCTTGAATGCTATCGAGTTATATCAAGTAAAAGAATTCCTGCAATTGCTGACAAACCAACAAGATGGTATGTATTGTTCTTTTAGACATTCTTTTACTTTGTCTTTTTTCTCTTTGTATAAGATTTTGCTTTTAATAGTGATCAATGCCTATCTTTCTTTTCTGATTTATCTAGTTATCATAATTTTGTTCCTTTGCCTCTTTATGCGTGTAAAAAAATTAATTAGTGGATGCTATCGCTAATATCAAATCAAAATATGAGGTGAAGAGAGATTGGCAAGGAGATCCATGTGCCCCTAGAGGTCACTTGTGGCAAGGTCTTAATTGCAGCTACGATGATTATCTACCCCCAAGAATCATATCCCTGTAAGTTTTTTTTATTTTTTTTCCTTCAAATATGTTTAAATTGCAGAAAATTATTTAGGTCAAACAGTCTAGTGTACTGGTCCATGACTGTGCGCATGTCAGATTATCATTGGTGGGACTCTGCCACAGCACACCAAATAATAATTTCACATACGCGCAGTCGCACACCAAATTACCACTCATCAAATCATTATTAAAAATTTTCTCACAACAATAAATTTGCTTTAACAGTCATTTGACAAATAATCAATATCCGCAGCACCCAAAATTTTCTCCTCACTCTTCCATAAAATCATAAATTCCAAGTGGCCTCATAAATGCCAGTGCGAAGGCATTAAATTAGTTACAGTACATTGTCAAGGATATTAGGTGCTTGGCCGAGTAGTTTTTAAATAATTTTTTTTATTAATTATTTAATATTATTTTCTCTGTATTAACGTGGTAACTTCAAATTTGGAGTCATAACTGAAAATAAAAATAAAAATAATAATAATTTATCAGATGTAATTAAAATATAAAAACCGAAACCGAAAGAAAAATATAAATTAATAAGAATTAAAATCTCTCTTGATTCCCTTAATCCTAAATAGAGTGCATATATGATGTGTGATATGGATAATCTGCACGCACTGACCTCCAATGCTCGTACACTCCATTTATATCCTTGTATGCATTTCTTGATTTTTACTATTTTATCTATTACTCATTAATATCTGCCAAAATAATTGGGAATGCAAGCAGAAACTTATCATCAAGTGGAATTACCGTGGGAGATAGTTCCTTACATATTCAGCCTTACATGCATTGAATCTTTGTAAGCCATCAGTCTCATATGAACCAGCAACTTATCAGCTTATATTAATGAGGAAAACCAAGTTAGCTAAGCTGATATTCTAAATATCACCATTTCAGGGACTTATCAAACAATAGTTTGACCGGGTCAGTGCCAGACTTTCTAGCAGAGCTAGAATCACTGACAGTGCTGTAAGTTATCTGGACTTATGGTGAATATATAAGAGCAATTTCTCAAGGTTACAAAAGATATTAAATGCCACTATTATTTTGCATGCAGAAACTTGAGTGGTAACAACCTCCAAGGTTCACTTCCAGCTGGACTCGTTGAAAAAGCGAAGAATGGTTCCCTGTCATTAAGGTTTAATTACTTTCCTCCTAAAACATTCTTTAGCGTCTGTAGATATATATAAGAGCAGAAAATGTTCTGTTTTTTCATTTTCATTTCTCCCATTACCAAAAAATAAAAATAACAATAATAATAAAGCGTCAAATATCTAAAAGCTACTAAAGGCTACTAAATTAACTATTAATTATTTTCAGGTCCAGGTATCCTCATTTTTTAAAATGTAGATTCGGGATAGTACAATATTGTAAAAAGCTTTTACAACGATATAAACTATTGAGAAATCTGTTTCCAATATTTTTTACAATGTTGTAAAACTCCAAATCAATATTTTAAAAAATACAGGCGCTCACGTAAAAGAATGACTCTACTAACTATATTTATAAATATATGTTAGCATTGCTAGAATTTTTTTTATCATTGTTTCTAGACTTAACATTGGTCATCATCTATTGATTCTAGCGTTGAGAGGAATCCCAACCTCTGTTTTTCGGATTCCTGCAAAAGGAAGAACAAAAAGTTTATTGTTCCCGTGCTAGCATCCTTTGTTGCGCTTTCTGTTTTCTTAGCTGCATTGGCAATTTTACAGAACCTTAGAAGGAGAAAACAAGGTACGCAAAATCACACATAAATTTACTGTATATATATATATAAGATTAAGGTGCCGTGTATTTTAATCAACATCTACTGTGCTTTTATAGTTAAGCTGAAGCACAACAACCTCAAATACACCTTTATTTGATGTTTCTACACTTGCATTTAAAATTTTCCTCTAATTGAGAATTGATTATATTAAGAGCCTTGTCCGTTTAATAAGAAGAAGGGTTCATTGGAGCTCAAAAATCGGAAATTCTCATACTCTGATGTGCTAAAGATTACCAATAACTTTGAGAGGATTCTTGGGAAAGGAGGATTTGGGACTGTTTACCATGATTACTTGGACGACAAGCAAGTAGCTGTGAAGATGCTCTCTCCATCATCAGTTCAAGGGTATAAGCAGTTTCAGGCTGAGGTACATTGACCTACATAAATATAATGTAACTTAATTAGTACAAACTTTTTCACCTATTTCATATATATTTTATATGGATTTATTTCACAGGTCGAACTTCTTATGAGAGCTCATCATAAATACTTGACAATCCTTGTTGGGTATTGTGATGAAGGCACAGACATGGGATTGATCCATGAGTTCATGGCTAATGGAAACTTACAGGCACATCTCTTAGGTTCGTTTTTCTTTTCCTTCATCTTCATTTTAACGTTTATTCAACGTGGTACCACAACTGGCAATTTTGCCTATCGATGCAGAAGATAAAGCGGATATTTTGAGCTGGGAAGGAAGACTTCAGATAGCAACGGATTCTGCACAAGGTTCGGCACTAGACAATTTATATGATTATTGAGACTTGTCTTTAATAGTAATGTTGACCCTTTAGTTTGAACTTTTGTGGTCTCTTTATATCCACATGGTCTTAAATTCGAATGCACACATTTTTCGCTCCTAATCTATAATAATTTAATCTAACTTCTAAATTGCTTTCCTACAATTAATACTTGAACTAAGATGTATGCTTTAAATTTTTAACTGTAGGATTGGAATATCTTCATAGTGGTTGTAAGCCACCCATAGTACACCGGGATGTGAAGTCCGCAAACATCTTACTGAATGAAAAATTCCAAGCCAAATTAGCTGATTTTGGCCTTTCCAGAATTTTCCCAGTTGAAGGAGGAACTCATGTGTCAACAACGGTAGTTGGAACTCCTGGATACCTTGACCATGAGTAAGTGTCCTCATTCTTCTATCAATAATCACTTGCGTGGTAGATTTTAATCAACAGTGTGGGTGGGTATGCGGTAACATTAGCTCCTAAATTTTTAAAATGAAACAAAAGAACATGTTCTTATCACAAACATACCTGAATCATGTATTTTGACCTTGCAGATACTATATATCAAACAGATTAACAGAGAAAAGTGATGTTTTCAGCTTTGGAGTAGTTCTCTTAGAGTTAATCACAGGTCAACCTGTGATTCAAAAAACTCCTGAGAGAACTCACATAAGTCAGTGGGTAAGTTCCATGCTTGCCAATGGGGATATTAAAAATATTGTTGACCAAAGGTTACAAGGAGATTTTGACACAAACACTGTCTGGAAAGCTATAGAAATAGCTATGGCTTGTGTTCATTCCACTTCCACTAGAAGGCCAGCAATGAATCAGGTTGTGATTGAACTGAACGATTGTTTAGCAATGGAAATAGCTCGTACTAAGGTGCATAAGGCTGCACCAAGTGAAACTTCTGATGAATTGATGATGGATTTGAACCTGGAAAGTGAAGTATTTCCCTTAGCTAGATAGCAATTTGCTCTATATATAACCTGCTTCAGTTTCTTTTTATTTTGTATTTAATCATGTCTATGTTTGTGACCCTCTTATTTCTGTATTATAGTGTACCTTAAAGAGTAGCAGTGATTTTAATTTTTAGTTTGGTTAATGTACCTCTTATCAAAGAATGAATAACACTATTATGCCTGCATCAAGGATCATAAAAAATATTTCACGAAGAGACACATTAGTGGAAGTAGGGCGAAGCCAGAACAAAATTTATGGGAGGGTTGAATTTTATCTAAGTTTAAATATTGTCTCAATTAAAATTATAAATTTTAAAGAAAAATTCATTAATACATAATAAAATACATCGAATTCAATTGCAATTAAATACTATTTAAGTTGTGCCTTGTGACACTTTCGAAAATTAAATTCATCTATTATCGAATTTGAATCGATAGCATTTATAAATTCTCTTTCAATGTAGATAATCATACAATGTGATAGAAATTCCTTCTCCATCTTATTTCGAAGTGCTATCTTGATAAGTTTCATAGCTGAAAATGCTCATTCGGTTGTTGCAGTCGAAACAAGAAGAGTCAACAATAAACGAATAAATCTGTTTATCAAGAAGTAAATTTGAGACTTTCTTGCTCAATTAATTGTTGACATAATTCAGAAAGTGAAGAAATACCCTGAAACTCGGCAAGATGAAGCGCATCAATATGAAAACATTCTAACTATCTTCTCAAAACAAGTATCTCAAAATCAGTAAAATATCAAGGATTAAATCTTTCTGCAAGACTACAAATATCATCAAAATTAAATGATTTAAAAGAATCAACATAATTCAAAGTAGAGCTCAGAGTAAGAAGTTTCACCGTCTGATTTGTAAATCTATTATACAACTCCATCAACTAAAAAACTATTACAGTATTAATCAAATCAATTCGATAATAATGCTCCACTGTAACATAATCTTTCTGCTGATAAGAATGCATTGTACCTTTCATATGGCAATCATTCATTCTTGGAACATCACTATGATGACTTTCACAAAATGATATCACACTCTTAATAAAAGTATCCCAACCACTCTCCCTTAAGTTTTGAAGAAGTGATTTTGTAGCTGATACAAAATGCATAGCATTCAAAATGTCTTTGAGATTTCATTTGTAATGCTTGACAAAGTAAATCACTTATCCCTAAAACCTTAGCCATACTGTGATATGGATTAAGGCCCCCTTCATGATGCAAAAAAGAACATCTCTCTCCATTATTAATCCTCTTCCAACTCCTAAACCCTTCAATTGTAAACTTAGGATATTTTGCTTTTTTTTCATCAAATAGAAAACATGCAAAACAATATGCACCATTGATTTCTTTAGAATACTCGAGCCAAGGAAATTGTGCATACCAACTATATTGAAACCGACGAAATTGTTGCCCATCAAATGAAGGTGGAAATTCTTCTAACTTTGGTTGATATAGACCCATATTGATATACATTCTCCTAACATCATCCTATTGATTAACAAGATATGTCCATATTGGTTTGCGTAACTTCGGATCACGTTCTAATGAAGCATTGTCTTCACATTGAGCTTCAACTCTTTGAGACTTAGATGTGGGTTGCTCATCTAGTTTAGAATCATCTCACATGAAATCTCACTTGATGACGACTACCATATTTTTTCTTAAAAAATGCAAGAAGTGTTTTTCTAGGCTTTAATGATTGATTGTTTGCCATTAATGAACACCTTAAAATTAAAAAAAAAAAAGTAAAAATATAAAAGAATTTAAAATAAGCAATCAAAAATAAGTTTAATTGACAAATTAATATTATACATAATCAATTAGATTGAATCTATGATCTATCTCTAATCTATCAATAATCAATTTAAAAGTTTAAATGTTAGAATTCAATGGCTAAATTCAATATAATCCCATTCCCAAAAATTAATTAACCAAAATTCAATATAATCACATTCCCAAAAATTAATATTCGAACATGATTAATTAATTAAGCCTTAATTCTCTTCTCCAACAAAATTAATTAACCAAGATTCAATATAATCTTTGTTTGGGTAAATATCAGACAGGCCCCTCGAAGCCCTTCCAGGTGTATTGGGCAAATATCAGACAGACCCCTCGAAGCCCTTCCAGCTCGAGCAAGACACCCCGAGGACAGCCTAGCCCGAGCAGCCCTCGGTCAAAGCTGGTCAAGGTCGAGAGCTAAGCACTCCTTGCCCGCCGAGGTCGTCCCTCAGTCAAAGCTGGTCAAGGTCGAGGCTAAGCACTCCTTGCACGCCGAGGTCGTCCCTCGGTCAAAGCCGGTCAAGGTCAGAGCTAAGCACTCCTTGCTCGCTCGAGGTCGTCCCTCGTGTCAAGGTCGAGGCCGAGCACATTTCTCCCGCCGCAGAGTTCCACGAGCACATCGGGCAAGACCCGAGCCAGGCAACCCGACCCATTTTCTCAAAACCCAGACACACCTTTTAATGTCCGACTAGGGTCCCACATGGTGTAGTGGTAATCATCATTGCGGTGGTCGGCACATGCCTCCAAGGTGTAATAATTCCTAGCGCACTTGCCCGACATGATGATCTGGCCACGTGAATCGGGTCAAGGGGACAACCGCTCATCCCTAGGGAATATTCCGCCAAACTTGGCTGTTAGAGGGACCCATATACCACTAGCGTGGGAGTGGACAGCCTGGAAAGGAAAAGAGCGGGAAAAATGGAGTATAAAAGGAAACGAAGGGGAACGTTACAAGGGTTGGACTTTCTAATTCACAGAAAGGTTGGAACTTCTGATTCAGAAAGGATCTGTAACTTGATACAGGTTCTTCCTTTTCAAATTTCTCTCATCTGACTTTCTCTAAAAACACCATACTTATCCAAAAGGGGCGAAATAATACCCTTTCATCTTTCGGTCTCCCTCACTAAGGAGATACCAAAAGATAAACCCGATCATCGACTTGAGCGTCGGAGGGTTTCGCGGACACGCCTGGCGACCCCGACCCGGTTTCACGTGAATACGGTCCGGGAGATCACTGTTCCGAAGAAGACAGCGAACAGGACAAAGAAGGCCATCCTGCTCGAGATCTAGCTTGTCGCGAGCAGAAGGATCGAGGTACTGTTTGAAACCGCGAGCAGAAGGTTCAGACAGTCCTGCTCGAGCTGTTTGGAGGCACTGTTGGAAGGTTCGAAGCACTGTTGAGGCACGCGGGAAAAACTGCACCAACAATCTCATTTCGAAAAATTAATATTATTAATTAATTAGTCTTAATTCCCTCCTAGAAAATCAATTAACCAAAATTCAATATAATCTAATTCCTAAAAATTATTATTTTGCAGCTGCTGTGGACATGATTAATTAATCAGCCTTATTTGCCTTCTCCTACAAAATTAATTAACCAAAATTCAATATAATAATATTCCCAAAAATTAATATTGTGCAACTGTGGAAATCAGGACATGATTTAGTAACTAGCCTCAAAGAAATTCAAATATAATTAAGTGAATAAATAAATAAATACCTTGAGAATATAGACAAAGAAATCAAAATTGGAGAAGCTTGGTAGCCAGTGCATAAAGAACAATTGAAGAAGCCAGTACAAGTTGGTGATATTTGCAGGAAAGAAGGTAAGAGGTGCACGATCTAGAATCTTTGCAGGAAAGAGGAAACCTAAACAATTAAACAAATTCTATTTCTTTATTTATTTATATGAATGGCATTTTTGTAAATTAATTGATTGGTATCATTGTAAATAAGAATATAAAATAATAATAATTTTGTAATTTTAATATAATGACATTTCTGTAAATTTTTAAAAATTTTGGATGGACTACCGCCCATCTCTGCCCACACTAAGCCTCGCCACTGAGTAGAAGAGACAAAACAATAACAACATAGCCACATAAAAGTAAGAGTGGATAACATAAGATTATTGCAATATAATTTTTTTTTCAAAATGCCATATACATCCTATTCTCGGACCGACTATATATAATTAGAATCTCTTTTCACAGAAGAAATAACTATTTTTTAGGGCAATTGCCTTCCATTAATGATTTATTTGAATACTATAAAAATTCTGAATTCTGATGATTGGGCGGGCTAATC
Organism: Murraya koenigii; assembly: GCA_025617385.1. NCBI lineage: Eukaryota > Viridiplantae > Streptophyta > Magnoliopsida > Sapindales > Rutaceae > Murraya > Murraya koenigii. Next base: position 36,865,465 of record CM046813.1, read on the forward strand.
TTAGGGTCCTATGTCCCAAACAACTAAAGTGGGCTAGAGCCCATTTCGGGAAGCCGATGCGATGAAGTACACTTATTGTAGTTCAGATTTTATGATCCAATCAAGGACTTCTTCCCCCAGTAACCCAACCCAATAAAAAAAAAGTCCCACGCCAATTGACTTTATTTATTTATTTATTCAGAAATCTTTTAAGTTTCTCTGGGCATTTCCCTTTCATTAATGTTGCGTAGGTATTTGTATAGGAAATAGTCTACGCAAATGTGGTTCCAAAATGATAAGTGGGAAATCTCCCAAAAAACAAGTTCTCATGTAAAGCCTAACCAAAAAGTCCGATAAAATAAAAGCACAAGTGACAAACCCATGAAAAACGCAGCTAAAAAGTGCACCTACTGAACTAGTTTGATCGACAATTGGTTAGTGCCCAAAATCTCCATATCTTCCATCACTTCCCACTATCCTCAATAAATAAATAAATTATTTAATATTTAAATTTATAAAGTAAATGGGTATGCATAGCATAGGCGCATTGAAGTACGCGCGTTATGGTACCTAAAATTTTTTTGGAGGGAAAGACCGTTAGGTTTGAAACAGTAAGTTTTGAATGGTTGTTAGAATTTGAAAAATAATAATAATAAACAAGAATTTGAAAAATAATAATAATAAACACGTTCAGCGTTAAAAATGGCGCTTAACTTGTCGTGGCGAAAATTCCAACCAACGGTCAATAGCCAACTAAACTTTCATGTGTTCTTACACTCTCTCATTTGCCGAATTTTGCAATTTTAGTAAGTCCAAAATTACATGATCAGTGTACTTGATTTTATCTTATTGATTACATATGTATGATGAATTTTTGTTTCTCTATATACCATATTGGGAACATGTAAATTAATGTGCTGTTCTTTTAGCATGCAAGTGAGATTTTATACTTGGATTTGCAATTTTGCTTGTTGGGATCCATGTTCATTAGCACAAGTGGACAATAATTTACTTGTTTAGGATTTAAGCATTGTGGCTTTTAATCCACAACTTCATAGTGAAATCAAATCGTTAGCTTATATAGTGGGTATTATGATTTTTTTCTTTTTTGTCAAATTCAGTTTATAATGATTGGCATTCAAGCCTCATTCTCACAAGAAATATTTCATTTGAAGCCAGGTTGAGATTTTCAAGCTCCACTCATGTCTGAGGATCTTGAAAACCATTGCTTGATCCTGAGAATTTCAACCGTGAAGGAATTAATCTGGTAAGTTTTGCTCTACTGAAAAGTTCAATACTGATTACCTTTTTTTTTTTTCTTTTAAATGGTACTAAATTGTCAAACTCATTACTACAAAAATAATATTTACTGACACTTTATAAAAAGTGTCAGTAATTATGTACATATATACTATTTTCAATTTTTATAAATTAGGTATAAAAAATGATTGGTACTAGTGTATCAGTAATTTAAACATTAGAAATTACTGATACTAAAGTATCATAGATTAAAAAAATCATTAAAATTTGTAATTCTTTCAATTCGAACTTGAGAATTCTAAAATTTTAAATTTTTATGTTTGATCCATAGACCACAACACCCTATAATATTAAAACAAAAATAATATATTAAAAAAATAAAAACAAAAATTAAACAATAAAATCCCTAAATCATCTCTTTTCCCATTTCATCATATTGTGATTTGAATGGAAACTTTTAAAACAAATCCACCACCATGTCGGCGATTAAGGATAATAAAAAAGCCCAGCCCGAATTTTTTTGGCATTGGCAAGAATTTATGGGTCAAAATTCAAGCTCAGGCTCAGGCCTTATGTGGCCCGACCCGACCCGACACGATTAGTTAACAAATTAAAAAAAAATTATCAGTTATATACCCTTAAATATTACTAATATCATTTATGCTACAACATTTTTAACATGTATCACTCGTATACCATAAGTTGGTAAAACGTTTCAACCGTCCACCAATCTGTTATCAACCGTTAAAATATACTGATGTCATAGGAGTAGTATGGTTATTTAATATATGAGAAACTGTGATAAAAACCGACATGTTGTTCTCTTCTAGTGAAATGTGTTGTTTCTCGGATGACATGTCATTTTACTGGAATATAATTGTATGGCATGACATTTTACTCTAATATAACTGTATGACATGTCTTATTATTTAAGTGAAATGACAACGTTTATACAGATGACATGTCGTTTATCTTAAATCTTAAGGGATGACATGTCGTTTAATTGAAAGTTACTGGATGACATGTAGTTTAATGACTATAAAAACTAGTATAACAAAAGAAAACACGCACAACATACACGACCGAATCTTTTCTTTTTACACACACACTACACAAAAACAAAGGAGAAGTCGGTAGCATACTATGACAGCGACAGTACTTATGATCAGAGAGGACACGACAGACGTAGACGCAACCCCTTAACTTATATGATTAAGAATCTCTTTATGGGAAATTACTGTACATGTGTGAGTGTGATACCAGCTTCCCCTTTGCTTTTCTGTTTTGTGTGTGTGAAGAGAAGAAGAGAAATATGGTCATGTGTGTTGTGCGTATTTTTTTTTCACCATTTTTTTAAAGTTATAAGACGACATGTCGTCCGGATAAACGACATGTCGTCCGGATAAACGACATGTCATCTTTTAGTATTACAATAAACCAACATGTCGTTTGAAAAACGTTGTCATTTCACTTAAAACAAGATGACATATCATACAATTATATTATAATAAAACGACATGTCATAAATTTATATTCTAGAAAAACGACATATCGTCCTGAAAATAACACATTTCACTGGAAGAAAACGACATGTCGATTTTTATTACAGCTCTTTTATTTGTTCGAAGGGCAAAATCATCATTTTCCCAAAATTTTGTTAACTTCTTAACGGTAGCAAACGGTAAGGTGAACGACAGATATTTTTTGTCAACTTAAGGTATACGAGTAATACATGTTAAAAGTGTTATAGCACAAATGATATAGATGACATTTAAGGGCATATGACTAATAATTTTTCATTAAAAAAAAAATTCCTCTTGTACAATGCACATATTAGAGTAGTTTATTTTTTTCTTATGTTGGGTTGTGGAATAAATTGTGTGTTTTTATTTGTATAAGATATGAATTTTTATTTTTTATTTTTAATATTGGGTTATGTTATTGAATTGTGAAATTGTGTGTTTTTATTTGTATAAGACATGAGTACTATCTTTTTTCTTTTTTATGTTGAATCGTGGAATTGCGTGTTTTTGTTGAAAAATTCAAATTCAAAGCCAAAGCCAAAGTGTTCAAAGTTTGGCAAAGCACATGTTCAAAGTTTGGCCAAAATTATTCAAAGGTAAATTGTTCAAAGTTTGGCTAAAAATTAGGTAATCACCAACCAAACTTTGACAATTTTAAAGGTTTGGTGAAATAGTGCTACCATGCATTCCTATAAATAGCTAATGCTCTTCATTTGTTTTGGCATCCCAAAATTGAGAGCAATTGCAAGTGAAGCAATTGAGAGAGTTAAGAAAAGCTTCCACTTGAGTGCTAGGAGAATTTATTTGGGTGTATTGGGGTATTGGGTTTTTGTGAGTTTTTCCCAATTTGTAAATTCTCATTTGTTAGTAAAATTATCTTCCAGTCTTTGCCCGTGGATGTAGGCTTTACGCCGAACCACGTAAATTATTGTGTCAATTTTCTTTGCAATTGTTTACACCACATTTAAGTTTCTCTATAAATCACAGTTACCATCAATTGGTAATTTGCTCAACCTACGCTTCAGCACAACAATTGGTATCGAGTCGAAGGTTCGTGCTTGGAGAATCTGATACTAGATACGACCATTTGTGCTTGGAGAACAGATCTATTGTAAGTAGTGTGTATTTTTGCATGTCTAGGAAAGTTACATCAACAAGGCGATAAGAGTCTAAGGAGTCCGGGTTTTAAGTGGGACCATTGTGACCCTCCATTCTCACTAGGAACTTTCACGGTGCATTTATTCACCTGAAATAAACATCATAGAGACTGTTTTTCAAGTGTGAATAGTTGTTGAAGGCACTGATTATTTGAGGTTGAGAAGGATGGCAGAAGCGTCGTCATCGTCTTCGTCAGGAAGGACTACTGTGACTAATGCAAAGTTTGAAGTGGAGAAATTTGATGGTACCAATAATTTTGGTATGTGGCAATGTGAGGTGTTGGATGTCTTATGTCAGCAAGAGCTGGATCTCGCTCTAGAAGAAAAGCACGAAAAGATGGATGACAAGGAGTGGACAAAAATCAATGAGCAGGCATGTGGTACTTATTCGCCTATGTACGGCTAAAGATCGAAGTACTACTGTCATGAGGAGACATCGACAAAGAATTTATGGAAGACACTTGGAAGAAAAATATATGAAGAAAAGCCTTGAAAGCAGGCTTTATATGAAAAAGAAACTCTATCGATTCACGCATGCACCGGTATGTCGATGAATGACCACGTGAACTCATTCAATAAAATATTAACGGATTTGCTAAATTTGGATGAGAAATTTGAAGATGAAGATAAGGCATTATTCTTTGTTGAATTCACTTCACGATGAATATGACCATCTCACTCACCACTTTGCTTCATGGGAAGGACGAGTGTCACATTTGATCTTGTATGTAGTGCCATTGTATAATCTTGAGACCGAGAAAGAAAGATAAAAGGATCACGGAGATACTGATTGCGAAGTATTGACAACGAGGTCGTTCACTAAGCCGTGAACACGGAAAAGAGGCAAGTCTAAAGGTAGGCACGCCAAAGATGAATGTGCTTTTGTCGCGAGAAAGGGCATTGGAAAAGAATTGTCCTAAGTTACAAAGGGCAAGGCTATTTCGATGCATGTGTAGCAGAGCATGATGAGGAGTCGAATTTAGTCCGGTTGGCATGACATTGACATGTCAATCGGATGAGTGGATTTTGGATTCGGGTTGTACTTATCATATGTGTCCTAATAAGAGTTGGTTTTCTAGTTTCAAGGAGCTAGATGGTGGAGTTGTTTTTATGGGCAATGACAATGCTTGTAAAACCATGGGAATAGGTTCAATCCAATTGAAGAATCACGATGGCTCAATCCATGTCTTGATGAAGTTCGCTATGTACCAAGCTTAAAGAAAAATCTCATCTCATTAGGAGTCCTAGAATCCAAAGGGCTTACAATCACTATGAGAGATGGGTTCTTGAAGGTAGTAGGCGGTGCATCGGCGATGATGAAGGGCACAAGAAGGAATAACTTGTACTATTTCCAAGAGAGTGCAGTTATTGGATCGACATCAGCGAGTTTCGAGAAAGGATGCGATTCGGAGGCAACCAAGTTGTGGCATATGCGTTTGGGACATGCTTGGTGAAAAAGCTTTGCGGACTTTGGTTAAGCAAGGCTTATTGAAAGGTGCAAATTCTTGCAAATTGGAATTTTGTGAACATTGCGTTACGGGCAAGCAAACAAGAGTAAAGTTTGGCTCGACAATTCACAATACAAAAGGAATTCGGACTATGTTCACGAGTGATGTGTGGGGACCTACCGGAGTAGCTTCTTTGGGAGGTATGCACTATTTTATTACTTTTGTTGATGATTATTCAAGAAAAGTATGGGTGTATTTGATGAAGAACAAAAATGAAGTTTTGAGTATATTTACGAAATGGAAGAAGATGGTGGAAACTCGAGTCGGTCGAAAGGTTAAAAGACTTAGCTCGAGATAATGGTGGTGAGTACAAGAATGATCCATTTTAGAAGTATGCCGAGATGAGGGCATTGTGCGACACTTCATCGTTCGAGGTACACCACAACGGAATGGGGTGGCGAGCGCATGAACCGAACTATCTTGGAGAAAGTTCGAGTGTATGTTGTCCAATCTTTGGATTGGGCAAGGAATTTTGAAGTTGAGGTCGTTGTATATGCGTGCCATCTAATTAATCGTTTGCCATCGACTGCAATTGAGGGCAAAACACCCATGGAAATGTGGATTGGTAAACCCACTCATCGATTATGATACTTTACATGTCTTTGGTTCCACTGCTTATTATCATGTAAAGGAATCTAAGTTAGACCAAGAGCAAAGAAAACATTGTTCATGGGTATAAGCTGGTGGAGTAAAAGGATACCGTTTATGGTGTCCGGATACAAAGAAGATCATTTTCAGCAGAGATGTGACTTTTGATGAATTAGCCATGTTAAAACAAAAGGATTCACAAAAGGATGATAGCACCGATGAGTACTCACGCAGCGAGTGGAGCTTGAAAAGGTTAAAAATGATCCGGTTAGTGTTGAAGAAGCGGATGATTCTCAATCAACCGAAGATGAAGAAGAGGTTCGACTCGAGAACCTTTAGAGCAACAAGATTCAATTGCATATAGAAGGCCGCGAGAGAGATTCGTAGACACTGCTCGCTTTGTTGATATGGTGGCCTATGCACTTCAATTGTAGATGGTGATGTTCCTTCCACTTACGGAGAAGCGATAAGTAGCCACGAAAATGTACGGTGGAAGCAAGCAATGGATGAAGAAATGCGGTCTCTTCGAAAAATGGAACTTGGCAGATTAGTTACACTGCCTAAAGACAAAAAGACAATTGGGTGCAAATGGGTATATGCAAAAAGGATGGATTTCCTCGAAAGGATAAAATTCGATACAAGGCTAGATTGGTAGCGAAGGGTTACGCTCGAGAGAGAAGGAATAGACTACAATGAGGTATTTTCTCCGGTTGTGAAACATTCGTCTATTCGGATTTTGCTAGCCATTGTTGCGTAATATGATCCGGAGCTAGTTCAACTTGATGTGAAAGCTGCATTCTTGCATGGTGATTTGGAAGAGGAAATCTACATGACTCGACCGGATGGATTTAGAGTTCTTTGGAAAAGTAAATTGGGTTTGCAAGCTGACAAAGTCGCTTTATGGATTGAAACAATCTCGAGGCGATGGTACAAGCGATTTGATCGGTTTATGAAAGGGCCAATTAGTTGGAAGTCTACACTACGATCTCGATTGCCTTGATCAACCACGAGGCCGAGTTTATGGCAATTACGGAGGCTATTAAAAAGTTGTTTGGTTACTGAGGCTTGCTTGGAAACTTGGGATTGATCCAGGAGCATGTTAACTTGTATTGTGACGATCAAAGTGCTATTCACTTAGCAAAGAATCAAGTTTATCATGCGCGTCTGAAGCTATATTGACGTCATGATTTCACTTTGTGCGGGAAATTATTGATGAGGGAAGATTCTTATTCGGAAAATCAAGACTGCAGAGAATCCGCGATATATGTTGACCAAGGTGGTGACAACGATCAAGTTTGAGCATTGTCTAAACTTGATCAATATCCTGAATGTTTAAAATAGTGAGAAGGGTAGAGATTGGAGGATCATTTTATACAAGGAAGTTCACAAAGATGCAGCCACTTTGGGAATGATGGTTTGTTGGTGAGTCGGCTCGATTTGGGTAAATCTTCACCGAGGTGGAGAATTGTTGAAAAATTCAAATTCAAAGCCAAAGCCAAAGTGTTCAAAGTTTGGCAAAGCACATGTTCAAAGTTTAGCCAAAATTATTCAAAGGTAAATTGTTCAAAGTTTGGCTAAAAATTAGGTAATCACCAACCAAACTTTGACAATTTTAAAGGTTTGGTGAAATAGTGCTACCATGCATTCCTATAAATAGCTAATGCTCTTCATTTGTTTTGGCATCCCAAAATTGAGAGCAATTGCAAGTGAAGCAATTGAGAGAGTTAAGAAAAGCTTCCACTTGAGTGCTTAGGAGAATTTATTTGGGTGTATTGGGGTATTGGGTTTTGTGAGTTTTCCCAATTTGTAAATTCTCATTTGTTAGTAAAATTATCTTCCAGTCTTTGCCCGTGGATGTAGGCTTTACGCCGAACCACGTAAATTATTGTGTCAATTTTCTTTGCAATTGTTTACACCACATTTAAGTTTCTCTATAAATCACAGTTACCATCAATTGGTAATTTGCTCAACCTACGCTTCCGCACAACAGTTTTTATATGTATAAGAAATGAGTTTTTTTTTTTTTTTAAATGACATAAGTGTAAATCAAATTTTAAATATAAATTGTGGAATTGTGTCATTGTGTATTTTTATTTAAGTATTAAGTTTAAACTTGAGAGAGAAAATAGTGAATATACTTGAAAACAAATCAAACAATTAAAACAAAATAATATCTTATACGCTGTGTTAGTCTAGCCCGAAACAAAAGAAATTGGACATTGCATCGGACCGGGCCTTTGCTTGGAGTGGTCGGATCGGACTTGGGCTTGCCATCCGTACCGGCGACACACCTAAAACCTCTCCCGTCATTGCCGTCACTGCTTTCGACTAGCCACTGTGGTCATCTCCCGTTCACCGAAGTTGGGAATCCGCTGACGTGAGTCATGATCTTCGGTCGTCACCGGTAACAAATCCACTGCGATCATCACCGCCGTAACAACTTCCAGCCAGCAATACTCAGCCATTCATCGCCGGTAATAAACTCTCAGCCATTGTCTAGCCGCTGCAGTCGCTGCCGTACTACCTCAATCTCTGCCTTCTTCGTTTACTTTGTTTCACTGATCTTCTTTTCGTGCTCTCTTTCATTTTTATTTCACTACAATTTAAAATTTAATTAAGATTTATTTAAATAATTTTGTTATAATTATTCTTTGATCGCATTGCTAAACCTTTCATCTGCAGAGCCTCTTGTCTGGCCTTTGCAATTACGGAACATGACTGATCTTAATCCAGAGGCTAAACAACTGCTAGAGAAGGACTTAATGGAGAGAAATGAGGAGAGGGAGAAAGCCATTTTTAATGAGACAAACTGCTCAGTTCCATCAACTTCACCTTCTGATGCTGAGGTCGATGACAGGACCTCTGAGGCAAGTGATGTTCAGCTATGCTGCATATGCTTTGAAAATCTCTGCACAATTGAGATAAAACCATGTGGGCATCAAATGTGTGCTCATTGCACCCTAGCCTTGTGTTGCCACTAGAAGCCTGACATCATAACAGCTGTCCCAGAGATCCCTGCTTGCGTCTGCTGCTGCCAAAATTTTCAACTCTGCTACCGAACTGGACATTAGTCCCTCAAAACCTAGGAAATCAAGGAAGTCCTGGAATTCCAGCGAAGGAAGCAGCAGCAGCTTCAAGGGTTTATCAGCCATGGGCTCATTTGTGAAGATAACTGGCAGAAGTTCAGTAAAGGACGCAGCTGAATGCAATGAAGCCAGTAATAAGCTTTACACATGGATACCATGGATTCTCCCTCTTGCCATGTTAGTTGATGAACCAGCAGCGTTGCAACATTCAGATTGCTTTAAATGGTTCATTTGGGTAACTTTTTCAACCCTCCTTCCATTTGAATATTAAGCATATCTGATACAAAAATCAAGTAAATTATCCTTGTGCAAGTTTTGGTCAGTAGAATCCTGTCAATCGAGTCTGCTGCTCTTTAGATTTTACAAGAATCAAGTAAAATATCCTTGGGCAAGTATTATTATTATTATTATTTAAATATTGTCTATGATTATTGACAATTGTCTTTCTACAATTTTATTTGTCTACTAATTGTCTTGTTTGTTTGTAGTTGTCTTATTTTTTGTTGGGTTGCAATTTCTGGAATTGTTTCGAAGTTGCGGCTGGACCATTAAATATTTGCTGAGTTATTGTAATTATTGATAATATTGTAATTTCTTATTGTGTGAAGAAATTCAAATTGCTTAGGACTTTCTTAATTTTTCTAACATGTGCATGTAAAGAAATGCTTTTATTTTCTAGTTATTGTTAACTGTGAGCTTGAACCAATTAATATTCATTATTTTGCATTTGCTTATAGGCTGCAGATTGTTACTGTGAAAACTTACTTGTAAAACTCTTTGAAAACATTGAAAAAACATGGTGATCAATGTAGCATTAACCACTGGTTTAATTAGAAGGGAAACGATTTTATTTTACCTGTCATATGCTTCTATACTTTAAACGTGCATGTGTGCTTGTTCTGGATTTTTTTGTTTTAATTAATTGTTGCTTAAATTATCGTTTTTAATTTCATTTTGTGAATTTTAGAATTCTTACTCAGTGGCCTTGGTAATAGGAATAAAAAGTAAGATATTTTTTTTTGTTTTATTAAAGTTTACCTTTTATTTTGGGCTGCGCAACATTTGCCTATTCACTAACCATTTTTTATTTTTTCACTCGCTTGTAGTTCTTTGTTGTCGGAGGTTTGAAGAAAGTTTTGCCCTCTAAATAATATTACGAATCTTTCTATCTATTTTTGTTGAATATCCTTTTATATTCATTAATCACTACTAGAAAAATGGTCTTTAGTGATACTAAAATAGTGTCACTAATTACTTTTAGTGACACTTATTAATAGTGTCAGTGATCTGAGAGTCAGAAAAATACTGACACTTGAATGTGGTGTCAAGAATTACTATTACTATAGTATTACAAATTTTATGACATTATAATGTCAATAATTACTATTACTATAGTATCACGAGTTAATAATATCAGTAAAGCAATCACCCCAATAAAACTGATACTTTATGATACATTTTTAGTATCAATGACTTTTATTAATTATTATTGTCATTTTAAGTTTTGTCAATCTAATGATATTATTTAAAAAAGAATATTAGTAAACTGCTAAAATGAATAATTATATATAAAATTTCTAACAAAACATTATGGCTCTTTTGTTTGGCTTTCTTCACCGAACAATCTTAAAAGAGTTTGCTACTTAATTCTGTACACACCCCCAAATCATATGGGTTCTTTGACAAAATACCATTACTTTCATACACAAACAAATCATGCTCTCCATCTACAAATTTAAGGAAGATTAAAATATTAAAAAAAAAGAATAAAGACCATCCACATCGATAACGTGACAATAAAGCAGAAGCTAACTCAACTGGTTGTCGGCATCTTTCTACATCATAATTCATAAAAATGCTCTTGATCTTTCTTCAAAATCTTGCTTTACTGCTATGGAAGTGAGGGTGTGTATAGGATTGATGTGGTCAAGGTGTTTGGTTATGACTTTTACTCGACTGCAGAAGTTGATTGCAAGAAGATATGCTTGCTCTTCAATATCTAAACTTAAATGCAGATAGATATTTTGTTTAAAATATCCGTAAACCAAGTTGTGACGTAAGAATAAAAAAGAATTGAGAAAGAAAATAAAATTAATTTTTTTATCGAACTGCTACTTAATTTACCAAAAAACATTAACTTTTATTCTACATTTATAACTTTTATTTCATTATAACAATTGTAACTTAAAATCTATAAGACCTAACTACTAAATGCACCATTAACCCATCTTTATGTATTTTTTTCATATCAAAGTGGCTATCTCTTTAATTTAGGCATAAGAAAAATTGTACGTGAGATACACAAAAGTCTCAAGTAAGGGCCACTTGTTTAAATTCTGCTTATCTTTAAGCTTATAGAAAATTATACATTTCTTTTGCTTCAATAAAAGAAATTAAACGATTTGTGTCTTCAAACAGAAACGAATACTTGATAAGCTATTCACTTAAACCAGTTTGGAGATGAAATCAATAGGCTCCCAGTCGTCTTGGTCAAATGGATCTTCAATTGATACAATAGGATAATTAGAGATGAAAGACTTGTAGAGATCTTTGAGTGCATCTCCTGAGATCTTTTGTGAACCGTCATTGTTCCGCAAAAGAAGACCAAAAAATTAAGAAAACAGGAAAAAAAAATTAAGTATTTTACCAAAAAACATTGGGCACCTAAGGAGAAAGTTTATCATAATGTAATTACAAGAATAGCAATGGATAACCGGTTAATGAAAATCTCCAAAAGGTTTGGCTTAAATAATGCTTACAACCAATCAAAGATGATCGAGCAACAACTTCAAATGAATATGCAATCCGACAACAAATCATGATCACTAAACCAAACAAGTAGCTCATGCCAACTATCAATAACTCACCTCTTCCTTGAAGTTCGGATCATAAATCTTATCTCGAGCCATAAAATTCGAAGCAGCTGACATCCATTCCAATGACAACCTAACAACATGATGCAAATTTTATTAAATTTGTCAATCGTTATTATGTCCGAATACCCAAAAGCAAGAAGCATGCAGCTACCTCGGAGTATTGACAAGGAAAGACAGCAGACAGCAATGCAATTGCTGCTGTCGTAGAACAAGCGAGAACCGCAAGACAAGCGACTATAGCACTCGCAATCGGTGCGACTCGCTGCAGCTTGTTGCTGCAGATTATGCTGCAGCTTCGCTGCCGCAATCGCAATCGCTATTTGTTCTATAGCAAGCAAGAATTGCAGCTGCTGCTGCTGTGCTTTCCTTGTCAATATTCTAAGGTAGTGCTACTGTAAAATTTTCTTTACTCTCAATCCTCAGTGCAACTAATGTTGCAGCAGCAGAAACTGTAGCTACTGCTTGTGCTGCAGCAGCAGCAACTGTCTTAACAACATCAAAAGGGCCAGTGCATACTGCTGAAAATTAAAATTTTCCAGCACCAGTACTGTAACTTTGAAAAATCATAACAATTCATGCTTTAAGAATTTTTGAACATGAAACATATCAGCTGAAAGCTCAGGAAATCTAGTTTAAAACAATATAATTAGTTTCACATGAGTCTAGGTAAATCAAATGATATTCAGTGTAATATCCACACTGCTCCAGCATCTCAGGATTACTAACAACATCCAAAGGTTTTACAATTTCACATATGATCTTGACTTAAATCAATATTAACAATTTTAGAGGGATTGAAAACTAATAGAATACAAACAACATAAATATGCAACATTTTTCTTCCAAACATCACCTTTGCACTCACCTCTCGCTCCTGTGAGTATTATCCAAAGCCAAGAATCCAACACGCCGTCAGAAGAATTTGCAGCGCCAACTTCGAATAATTCTCTTGTCTGCACCAGCAGATAACACAATCTGCTTCTGCTGCATCCCAGCAACTCCCATAGCAGCTGAAGAAACTACAGAGCTGCAGTTGATCTAATTCTTCTAAGTCGGTTTCAGAAATCTGCGCTAACGTGTCATTTTCGACTACCTCAAGATCAAACAAGCTCAAGCACATTTGCTCAAGTCAATAGGATTTCAGCATCATATTAAGATACTCTAACAGAGTAATGCTAGTTAAAGCTAAAATAACAAATAATCCGCCAATCTCAAGCTCTATTTACAGCTACATTCAAATTCCAGCCAATTCAAGTGTCACATCAAAATCGACAACAAAAATATTTACTAGTCACTGCAAATCTATTATTTCACACATATCATAATATCTACTATTTACTAGTCACCGCAAATAGAAAAACAATACCTCATCCACGACTTACTAAAAGTACTCGAGTTGCCTTATTGAAATACTCCTTGGCCTCATCCCGGTCGGGAGTCAAAAAGCATGAGAAGTATGAGCATTTCCCAAACACCACAATGTGTCGTGGTCTCACTGGGTGTAACCATCAATGCCTCCTCCGACTTTGAAATTGCATCCGCACATCATTAAATTACCATTCCATATTAACAAACTCAACGAATCCAATAACCAAGATCCCATTAATCAAATGTATAGTTGTCGATTATTCAAACAAAAACGCATGACTTCAAAAAAATTAAATATAAATTTTTATAAGCACCTAAAATCATCTTCTTTGAATCTGGAACAGTTTGAAACCGAGACAACTCTAGAAGAGCACCGCCCCATCTCGTTAAATTCCGCACCAACAAGCCACAAAAACATTAAACGAAAAACTTTATATTGTTTTCCCGAATTTCTCGAAACCAAACAAGCCCGTGATAATGAAATTAAAATAAAAGGCGAAAAAGCAAAGGGCGGATCAAAGAAAATAATATAAACGAACATCGGCATCAAGAGGGTTCTTGGCGATGCAGCTTGGCTGGTTTTGCGAGCGTGCTCAAAGAAAAGCAATCTATCGAAGTCGCTTTGCATGTCCATGGCGTGTCTCTCTCTCTCAAGCCCTCTCTGTTTTGCTTTGTACTGACAGATGATCGAGATTAGTCTCTCTGCGTGTGTGTTCAAAGTTAGCTGAAACCCTAACTCGGTGCGAAACTGGCAGCGGAGACTTGGGGCAGTTCGCCTCCCTAAATGAGGGAGGCGAAGAGGTGGACGGGGAAAACATTGAGAGATGGGTAAGAGTTAGAGAGATCGAGCATTTGGGTTTTTTTTATCTTTTTTGTTATTATATTTTTGTTTTTTAAATCTTTAAAACAAACAAATTAAGTTAATTCAACATAGCTCAATTGTTTGCGTGTCTCAAGTTCGAGTTGCAACTAAAACAACTATTAATAAATTTTTTTTTTATCTATGATACTTTAGTGTCAGTGATTATTGATGTTTAATTTACTAACACACTAGTATCAATAACCTCTAATACCTACTTGTTAATAGGTGCATTTGTTCACAATTACTGATACTTTTTGTTAAGTGTCAGTAAACTAAGTGTCAGTAAATGTCATTTTTCTAGTAGTGAATGTGTAATGATTAATTGAATTAGGTGGGGTTAGTAAAACGAAAGAGCATTGAGGGCTGTTGAACCTTTTTTTTTTTCTTATGTTGGGGCTGTTGTATTAAAATATATTATAATTAATATTCTTGTCAGCATATGAACTCTTGTTATATTATGATAGTTCATCACATGGCCATTGATGGAGAAACTTCGTAAATTGTCTTATGGACTTAAATATATTTTTTTAGTAACATGATTTTTAAGATATTCAGTGTTTCCTTGTATAATTTTGGATAAAAGAGTAACATGGTTGCAGTTCCTTTCAAGTGTGTTTTGAATTGTTACTACATGAATATATTTAAATGAATGATAATTAAATAGTTTACAATTTAAATTTTTGTGAATAACTTATTGTTTTAAAATTAAAGTTCAAGAGAATTGATGAGTATACCATGAAAGGGCTATCGCGACTTCATGATCAATGGGCTACATATTTTGCCAAGTTAATTAAAACCTACAATTGTCGGGTAATATATGAGTAATTTATGATTATTTTCACTTCTAAATATCCATGACTTATTTTTTTTGTGGTGCACTAAGTAATTTTATATACTTGTAGGTATGAAAAAATTGAAGGCATATATGGATATTCACATTCTTGTGCTTATTATTATTAATTAATGTTTATTGAAACTTAATTTAGTACCTTGTTATTTAGATCTTGTTGAAAACTTAATTTGGTACTTATGTTTTTCTTCCAAATAGTGATGTAGTTGAATTATGTTAATTTAAGTGATGTATTTGAAATGTTTATTATGTGAATTGTGTAGTGAGTTGATATATTTTGAGTTTTCTTTTAATTATAAAACAAATAGGAAAAATTTAATTAAAATAAAAATATACTATTAGCCAAAAGCATCATAATATCACTAAATATTAACATTAAATATTTAAAATGACATAAATCACTGAAATATCAATAGTATCATAAAATACTAAGATTATTATGTCATTATTTTGGTGATACTATAGTAAAACGAATTATTGGCACAAAAATAATATCATCAAATACTAATACTATAGTGTTATTATTTTAGTGATACTATAATGACATTAATTACTGACACAAAAATCACTAACACTAAATATTAGTGTCAGTGTGTTCTGACTTAAGTATTACTAACACGATTAACAAGTGTCAGTAAAAGTAATTACTGGCACTAAATTGGTGTCAGTAAAGCCCATTTTTCTGGTAGTGACTCTGTTTTCATGGGTATGATCACCACTAGATGAAGTATTTGAATAACTAAGAACAACCCGACAAGGTTTTTCATCTAAAGATACTAAAGTGAGATTGATGATTTTTGGTTCAAATAAGCTTGAGGAGAAGATTGTAAGAACCACAACTTTAAAAGTTCTCTACGGTAGCATAGTTTGTTTGTGGTGTGACCCATAAGAGCCAGCTTTTCTCAAAGATTATTGTTGATGTAGAAATCTTGTCGAGGTAGTTATGACCAAATACTCATTTTAACACTTAAAATTTGTTTGGTTGGGGACGACACTTGCTCACGTATTCTTTCTTTAACTGAACTCAATGACCACGAGCACTTTCTTCACAAACCTACCTACATTCATAGAAAAATAATAATGGATTGCCTGATATTTTTGGTGAAAGTCTTCTAACGCTCAAGTTAGTAATAAGACTTTTTGTGAAAAAAGTTAATAGCATAAATCTTATAACTCTTGTGGCTTCAATTTAATGGTCCTAGTAAATGAAAGATTTTCTGATTGATCTCAAAGGAAAATAAATTCAAAGAAGAAAGTTCTGGGTTAGAGAGATAAAGTTTTCCCTTTGTCCAAAGTGTACTTACCTCATTTTGGATTTTATGGAGCTTTTATAGGCAATCAAATATGTTGTGTCAGTGTTGGGTTTATGCCTCATATGCAATATATGTCAGTGTGCAAGTGGACACAACAAGTAATATAATAATGAGTATCAAGATCCTCTTCACAGGGATTGATATTTTGAGACTTACTACAACAATCTTAACAGTATAATTTTAGTAACTAAATAAGACAAAATAATTTTAGTATCCCTCATTCTCCACGAATTTCCTCTTGTTGCAGCTCTGAATTTCCTTTTATTTTTCTTATTATGTGCGTGAAGGCAGTGGATGATGATAGATAGTAATGGATATTATGTGCTTCCTTAAAAATATGCTCTTTATATATTAGAATTATGGTAACCTTAAAAAGTAATAAAGACACTTGTCAAAATTTAGTAATCTGTGACCACATTGGATTTTTTGTGCTGTCTACACTATTTTATCTACACTGGAAAATGACGGTGTAGTAACGGCTGCAGTAGGTATTATCTACTGATGCATGATTGGCTGGACACTTTTATCTATTTCGCTCTTAGATTATTGCAGCATACTCTCCAACATTTTCTCTAGTTCCGGCTTGATTTTGTTTATGCACAGACTAGTCTTTTGTCATTTTTTGTAAAATTGTTGCTGCAGCAATGTAATCTGAACTTTTCTCAATTTTTAAGAATTGTGTACCATATAGTAGCATCTAATTAAAATTTAACTATTTTTATATTTTCAGTCAGTAATCACTAATCATCCATGTCTATTTCACTCGAGATAAACTTATAACAAAACCGTATACATATAAAGCTTCGACTCATAATAGACCTCTTAATATATAGTTTAGTCATAAGTCAAAGAGTCAACCCTGCCCCAGTATTTAGTTTCTCACCGGTTGAAGTCTCTCCTAACGACCATGCCCACATGACACGTTTTTGCAAAACTTGCTCGATGTTGAAAATTCAGCTCTCAGCAAAAATAATTAATTTCTACACGCGTGCATGATATAGTACGTTATATTGACGTAACGTTTGGCACAAGCAATTGTGGAAATTTTTACTAGGTAAGGATACCATCTCCATGCAGTTACAAGGAAAATTTTAATAAATAATTCTGAGCATGGATAGTATAAATTGTAGGATTATATCTTGCTTAATCTCTAGAATAGAAAGTAGAAACCAGTTAACAAGGCAAATGATTTTGTTACCGACTTTCGTTTTTGCATTCATGTGCAAAGTTGCTCTTACAGCTGTGGTTCATGCCCAGAATCAATCAGGTTATTTAATGTCTCTAAGACTCTAACGGAGTTTTTTAAGTACCAATTTTTCAATATTGTAAGAATATCTCTTTGTAACTGTCTGTCATCTGTCTCTCTGATGAGGTTTTATCAGCTTAGACTGCGGATTCCGGAAAATGCAAACTATGCCGACAAGACAACGGGCATAAACTACGTTTCAGATGCGACCTACGTTGACACGGGGGAAAGCCATAGCAATCTTCTGGATACAACAAAGGGCAAGATTTATGTATGGTAATTACGATGGCCTTGATAAAACACCCAGTTTTAATCTCATGCTTGGAGCTGATGCTTGGGATTCTTTGCAATTACAAGATTCAGGGAGTCTTATCACCAAAGAGATCATCCATATGCCCAACAAAGACTATATACATGTCTGTCTTGTGAACACAAACTCTGGAGCACCTTTCATATCAGCATTAGAGTTGTGGCCTCTAACAAATTCAATTTATCCGCCAACTGATTCATCAAGACCAACTCCGACAGGATCACTGTCGCTTCTTCTGCGCTGGGATGTAGGTTCAACAACCAAAATACTCAGGTAATTAATTAATTAATTCTCTGTTTGGTATCATTATCTAGCTGTTGTGGCTTAAGGTGTTTTGTAATTACTTACAATTAATTGTTGTTTGGATGTTCAGGTGCTTCCACTGTTGTTTGATGAAAAACTGAACATTTAATTATTATTACTCATTTGGTTGTTGGAAACAGCCATTTTTGTCAAACAGTATAAACTTTTAATTCATAATTAGAGCTTTCATTTTATAGAAACTATTGTTTCTAGGCCATATAATTCCCAATTAACGGAGCCTTAGACGACATTCATGTGACCGGAATTTGATAAGTTGAGTAGTATCAAATCTTGATTAATGCGTTATATATACTTAACAAAACTCTATAGATAGAATAATATGCATTTGTTGTGTAAGTATCCCGCTGACATTTATGATCGTATATGGTGGCCGGACAAACTCAAAAACATTGAACGAATTAATACCTCAAGCAACTGAAGGGAAAAAATTAGGTTTTTTAATTTTTCAATTAAAACCTTTTTAAGACCGATCTCATACAATATATAAGAATTAAGTAATCTAGAAATTCATACCTTGATGTTTTGAGAAGATGAATAATTGAGAGTTGTAGATCCGTCTCCAAACGATCTTCCAGGTTATGACTCAAGAATGATCAACACTGGACGTGTGGGTGTCTGTTTCACCACTCCCCAATTACAACTGGCTTCTCTTAGATGTCTTCTGTATTTTTCTCAAAAGCTCTCGGATTCTCTGTCTTAAAAGAATAATGCTGATTTTATAATATCTTATGAAAAATCCTACTATGTTAGGATTATGATTCTTATTTAAAATAGAATTCCTCTTTTAATTTAAATATTTAAATATTTAAACTAAATACTATCTCTCCACTTACGTAAAAGTGTAGAGAATGTGTAACTAACTAGAGGACCACTTTGTAAAATATCACAAGCTCCTTTTACACTTGAATACAACATACTAGGCCTTAACAAATATTATAATTATGATTTTCACCTAATATACCAGTTTTTCTTGCTTTTGGGTCCAGTTATGGTGTTGTCAATTAAATGAACTAACCCGGGATCATTTGAGAACATACAATAGTGGCTACAATAATTAAATTTGTATTTAAACAAATACAATTATTTAATTCCAATTCTACTCCACTATAAGATTGGAATTGACCTCTATAATTGTATGCTCGAATAATAATTCGTCCAAGCCACATTAATTTCTTTACTGCACAATCCTTTGTACCACATCGTTAATTTAAATTGATTTCTCAACTGTCCAATCAATTTAATTACATCTTGTTCCTTGATACTTACTGATTTTCTCTAATGATCATTTTCAACATAATTATTTATGTCGAGAGACTCTGGCCAGAGTTCTATGATCAAGAGATGTGTCATACAAATTCTATATTATTAATCTATAATTTCAATATCTGTAATTGCTCCCACCAAGATACCGGGTAATCTTGACTACATGTGTATGTCTTGCCCATTGGTAGCTCAAATGAAAAAACAATTAAAATCATTAAATTATAACTAACTCAAGATTAAAATTACAGTAAATAAATGCCCATGACATTTAATAAGTCTGACAGTCATTACTAGGTTAATTAAATCTCATATGTGATCCATTCAAAGTAGTCATACTACATCAATAAATTCATACATGATTAAGACAAATTACTCAATGAATTTATTACAGTCTATACCTAAATAAAGTACCCAACTTTATTTATCAACTGTGAACTTAATTTATTTAATCATATGATAACTTATATTTATATCTTCTATAAATCCATATGGTAATTGCATAAATACATATAATATAATTAAATGGAATTTATTAAAAAAACATTAATGCAATTTAAGATATCTGAAAATACCTCAAATATTTTATTAATAAAAAATTAATATGCTTTGAAGAGCATATAAATCCAACAGCAACGTCAATACAACCAAGTCCATCTTCCAACCGCTAGTTACAATCATGCAATCTGCCATCACACCAGCAAACGATATTGAAGCTTTTTGGCTCGGCTGGGAGTCTGACAATCCCATGTTCAATTATTATACCTGTATGTACTTTTCAGAAACTAAAAGTGAACTAGTCGAGAATCAATCTAGAGAAATGAGCTTGTATTTAAATGGAAGGTTCTGGTCTGATATTTCTTCTCCCGCGTACCTAAACACAAGTACTTATAGATTAACAGCAACGAATGCACAAAAATATAAGATATCACTAAAGGAAACTGATTATTCATCACTACCCCCCATTCTGAATGCCCTAGAGATATATCAGGAAATAGAATTCCTGCAGTTGCTGACGAACTAACAAGGTGGTATACTCTTTCTCAAAATATCTTTATTGTTTATTTATTTTTTCCTCTTTCTTGTATTAGTTATTTTGGTTCTGCTTTTTGTTGTGGTCTTCAAAATATGGATTGAAGAGAGATTGGCAAGGGGATCCTTGTGCCCCTAAAATTTACTTGTGGCAAGGTATCAATTGCAGCTACGATGCTAATCAACCCCCAAGGATCATATCCCTGTAAGTTTTTTCATTTTTTCTTCCCTTTATTTCATTTTATTTTTAACTCAAGTTACCAAGAAATACTTAGATAGGATAGTATCAAATTACTTAGCATTAAATTAGCTTATAATTGTATACACTCATCTACCGTTGAATTGCATGAAATAAATATCTTAAAATTGGTGTTTTCAATTCATTATGGTCCCTGGCCCATGTTATCT
Source organism: Murraya koenigii (assembly GCA_025617385.1). Lineage (NCBI taxonomy): Eukaryota > Viridiplantae > Streptophyta > Magnoliopsida > Sapindales > Rutaceae > Murraya > Murraya koenigii. The sequence continues at coordinate 36,886,415 of CM046813.1, forward strand.
CCATGCATATTAGTTAGACATGATTATTATAGTTTAATTAATTGATTATAGTTTAATTAATTGAAAAGGTACTAGAAATTAATTTTATTAGATTTTATTTTCTCTCTTCCTTCCCCTTAATGAGACTAGAACTAGAACCTTAGCTCTAAAGAAGCAATGCTCTTATCATTTGAGCTAACCCTGTGCCTTTAATTTCCTTAGGTTGGTAAGTTATAATTACATACATAAAATAGCATTTAAATCAATTTATTTAATACTATATTTATTTTCTGTATTAATGAATTAACATAACAATGGGAAGGATAACAATAATAAATTGTCAGATGCATGACTTAGAATATGAACATTCAATACTTCATATACACTAAAATTTTAGTGAAAATTTATTCTTTCTCCTTTCTTAATCGCCTTGGATGTATGTATGTGTATTGTTACGGGCCGCACAACTAGAGCCCAAAATAACCCAAGGAAATGAGCCAAGATGTGCTACCTTGGCCCGATTCCGAAAAGTTCCACAAAATTCTAGCAACTCTAGCACATTTGTACATACACTAGATTTCTCTAGAAATTGTCACATGTGTATAGAATTCTCTAGGCTTAGAAATCTCTAGAGCTAGGCAAGCCTCCCTATAAATATGAGTGAGCATTTGCCATTTGAATAAACCAATCAACCAAGCATCCAAGCATCAAAGCCTTGAGAAAGCATCTCAAGCACTCTTGTAAGCTCTCTTGTAATCTTTTCTCAAGCATTACAATTTCTGCATTTGGCTAAATTGCTCTCTAGCTCTCTTCTCTTTAGCATTTTCGGAAACCTCTCGGCTTAGCTATTGAGAAGCTCAAAGGCTTACTTAGCAACATTCCGACAAGAGTTTTCTAAGTGCTGCGCGAGTTTGCTGCGCAAAATACTCATCCCGTGACAAGTGGTATCAGAACTAAGGTTTGCACACACGCATTCCAGCAGCAATGGCCAATCTCTCAACCTCAAGCATAGCACAAGAGGGCACTCTTGGTGTAGAGATACTCCCGGAACCAAGCTGGGGCCACGATGAAACACGCGGACAGGCCAAGACTCGTAGCAAGTCCAAGGCTGCTTCTATAGATGCTTTGGAGCCTCGCATGGCTACGCTTGAAATATCAATGTCTGCCGCTTAGGACACCCTCGAAACTTTGGAGGAAAGTATGGACGGTCTCGAGGTGAATATGCCGATTTTACAATGGCAAAGGCCCTCATCCAAGACCAAGCCAACACCCTCCGAGGGGAATTTTTAGCATTTCATAAGGAAATACTAAAACTCTGCAGCTTCGTGCAAGATGAGCTGCACGCTGTCCGTGTGGAAGTGGAGGAAGTCCACTCGGATTGGGGATGGCACAATCGCACACTCTTCGCTAGCCCAACTTCTACAAGCACGAGTAATGCACGACTCATTGATGTGCCAAAGCTCGACACCTACGAGGGCACACGCAATGCCACCATCGTAGACAACTTCCTATTTGGGCTAGACTAATATTTCAATGCCATGAGTATATCAGACGAGGCGCTGCATAACTATGGTGGCTTCGAAGTATGGTGAAATGGGCAAAGGCATCTGCATCATCAACACATTGGCGGATTTTAAGTAAGAACTCCAAAAGCAATTTGCCCCATGCAATGCTAAAAAGGAAGCGAGAGCACGCCTACGTTGCCTTAAGCAAATGGGTAGCGTTCCCGACTACATCAACGAGTTCACTACCTTTATGCTCGAGATAAGTGACATGTCCGACAAAGACTCTCTCTTTTACTTCCAAGATGGCCGCAAGGATTGGGCCAAAACGGAGCTTGATAGGCGGGGCGTCCAAACACTTGACGACGCCATTGCCACCGCGAAGTCGCTGAACGAGTACTCTACCCAATCCAAAGATAAAAGGCCTAGCCAAGGAAAAGATGGGGTAGAGAGTCGTAAGGACAAGGGCAATAATCGCAAGGATTGGAGGCAGAAAAAGCCTCTAAGCGGCAAGAGCAGGCAAGGCAAAATGGAAGGCAAGAAGGAGCCACCAAAGCCGTGAAGTCCATGCTTCATATGCAACGACCCTCACTGGGTACGCGACTGTCCTGAGAAGAAGTCTTTCAATGTCCTCGCTGCCTAACTCAAGGGTAACTCCACACCAACATTGGAAGAACCCCGACCCAGCATAGGTTCTATTCAGCATCTTGGCGCACTTAACAGCCTATAATCGGCACTCGCCAAGAAAGGGCTAATGTACGTGAAAGCGAAGATAAACGGACACTTGCGCATTGTTGGATACGGAAGCAATACATGACTTCGTATCTGAGAACGAGGCCAAGCGCCTAGGCCTCAAAACCACTAAAGAATGAGGCACTATGAAGGCAGTAAATTCACCTGCCAAGCCCATTACAGGCACGGCATAAGGCGTGCACGTCGCACTTGGCCTATGGAGCGGAAAGCTCAACTTCTCCATCGTGCCCATGGACGACTTCAAGATGGTCCTTGGCATGAAATTCTTCGACCAAGTCCATGCCTTCCCACTTCCAGCCACAAACTCCCTAAGCATCCTCGACGGAAGTAAGGCATACATGGTTCCCACGAAGCGTAGTGAGTTTGAGGAGAAAAAGCTTTCGGACATGCAATTCAAAAATGGTTTCAAGAAAGACCCAAGTTTTCTAGTGTCCATTCGAGAGCTTAATAAGAGAGAAGATTCCGCAAGCACTCCAAGCCAATTCCATCCTACAATACAAGCCGTCCTCGAGGGATTCAAGGATGTAATGCCTCCTAAGCTTCCAAAGAAGCTCCCACCTAGACAAGAGGTGGATCATCAAATAGAGTTGGAGTAAGGTTCTAAGCCTCCAGCCTTGGCGGCCTACCGCATAGCGCCACCTGAACTAAAAAACCTACAGAAACAACTCACTGATTTACTAGACGCAGGCTATGTTCGCCCGCCTAAAGCTCCTTTCGGTGCACCAGTCCTCTTCCAAAAGAAAAAAGAGGATCACTGCGAATGTACATCGACTACCGAGCGCTCAACAAGATACTACCAAGAATAAGTATCCAATTCCTTTAATAACGAATCTATTCGACCAGCTTGGCAAGGCAAGATACTTCACCAAACTTGACTTGCGCTCTGGGTACTATCAAGTTCGCATCGCTGAAGGAGACGAGCCTAAGACAACATGCGTAACAAGTTATAGATCTTTCAAGTTCCTTGTAATGCCTTTCGGTCTCACAAACGCACCGGCTACATTTTGCACGCTTATGAATAAAGTGCTGCAACCATTACTCGACCGCTTCGTGGTCGTGTATGTGGACGACATAGTAGTGTATAGTACCACGCTCGAGTAGTATGCTAATCATTTACAACAAGTCTTCCAAGTACTTCGAGAAAAAGAGCTCTACCTCAAGATGGAGAAATGCTCATTGGCAAGAAGAAGGAATCCTCCTCACCAAAGGAGATCGACTGTTCGTGCCTAGGTAGAGAAATTTATGAAATAAAGTAATCAAGGAGTGCTACGACTCCAAGTAGGCTGGTCACCCAAGAATCGAGCGTACCACTGCACTAGTCTAAGCCTCGTATTTTTTGCCAAACATGCGTGACGACATCGAGGCATATGTGCAGATATGTCTTGCGTGCCAACAAGACAAAATAGATCACCAACTACCGGCAGAATTTTTAAAGCCCTTACCCTTAGCATCAAGGCCATGGGAGAGTGTCTCGATGGATTTCATTATGGCCTTGCCCAAATCCGAAGAATTGCAGTACCATTATAGTCGTGCTAGACCGATACAGCAAGTACGCTACTTTTATTGCCACATTAGCAGATTACAAAGTAGATGAAGTAGCCCATCTCTTCATCAAACACATAGTGAAGCTTTGAGGAGTTCCAAGGAGCATTGTGAGCGACCCACGCTTCATGGGAAAGTTTGGGACGGAGCTCTTTAAGATGTTGGGGACCGATCTTAAGTTCTCAACAAGCTTTCATCCGCAAATAGATAGACAAACCAAGCGCATCAATAGCCTACTCGAGATGTACTTGAGGCATTACGTGAGCACTCACCGGCGAGATTTGACGAAGTTGCTTGATGTCACCCAATTTTCTTATAATCTCCAACGGAGCGAGGATACCACAAGAGCCCATTCGAAGTCATCATAGGATTCCAGCCCATGACTCCCAACGCCATAGCTTTGTCTTATAGAGGAAAAAACCTCGCGGCTCATAAGCTCGCTCGCAAATGGCAAGAAGAAGCGGACATTATGCGAGCTTACCTCGACAAAGCCACGAGAAAAATGAAGAAATGGGCTGATACAAGAAGACGGCACGTTGAGTACAAAGAATGAGATCAAGTCATGATCAAGCTCCTGCCCCAACAATTCAACATGCTACAAAAATTTCACAAGGGGTCAGTGAGGCGATACGAGGGACACTTCCGGATTGTCTGACGTGTGGGCAACATCTCGTATCAACTAGAGCTTCCACCAAGGCTTAAGATTCATCCGGTCATTCACTTAAGTCTTCTCAAGCCCTATCATGAAGACGTGGGAGACCCAAGTCGCAGAGAATCAAGATGTGCCTCAACAGCCATTGTCACCGCGCTCGACAAAAATGTGGAGTACATCCTTGCTGATCGAATAATTCAAAGGAGGGGCATGCCAGCATACTACAAGTACTTGGTGAAGTGGAAAAACCTCTCCGAGAGCGAAGCCATTTGGGAACGCGAAGAAGATTTATAACAATTCGCGGAGTATATCCAGAAGTTCAAGCACGAGAACGCGGCGAGGACGCGGTGAGCATAGGTGGGGGGAGCATGTTACAAGCCGCACAACTAGAGCCCAAAGTGGACCAAGGAAATGAGCCAAGATGTGCTAGCTTGGCTCGATTCCGGAAAGTTTCGCAAACTTCCATCAACTCTAGCACATTTGTACATACACTAGATTTCTCTAGAAATTGTCACATGTGTATAGAATTCTCTAGGCTTAGAATTCTCTAGAGCTAGGCAAGCCTCCCTATAAATATGGGTGAGCATTTTTCATTTGGATAAACCAATCAACCAAGCATCCAAGCATCAAAGCCTTAAGCAAGCATCTCAAGCACTCTTGTAAGCTCTCTTGTAATCTTTTCTTGACCAATACAATTTCCGCATTTGGTTAAATTGCTCTCTATCTCTTTTCTCTTTATCATTTTCGAAAATCTCTCAGCTTAGCTATTGAGAAGCTCAAAGGCTTACTTAGCAACATTCCAACAAGAGTTGTCTAAGTACCGCACGAATTTGCTGCACAAAATACTCATCCGGTGACAGTATGCTTTGTGTGATTTTTACTTTTTTCTTTATTATCCGTGTTAACGTTTGCCAAGGGGCATACAAGCAGAAACTTATCATCAAGCGAAATTGCTGGGGAGATTGTTCCTTCTATATTCAGCCTTACATCTATAGAATCATTGTAAGCATCTTATCAATCTCACATGATCCTGCAACCTGCTAGCTTATATTACTGAAGGCACTCTATGCTTAACTAACCACTAATGGTTCAGGGACTTATCAAAAAATAGTTTGACGGGACTAGTGCCCGAGTTTTTAGTAGAGAGGGTGCTGTAAGTTATTTGAAACATTTATGGTGAATAAGAACAATTAATCAAGGTTAATTGTCTTAAACATATGTGTGTGTGTGTGTGTGTGTATTAAATGCCAGTATTATTTTGCACAAACTTGAGTGGTAACAATCTCCAAGGTTCACTTCCATCTGGACCCAGTGAAACAGAGAAGAATGGTTCGTTGTCTTTAAGGTTTACTTACCTTCATCCTAGTCCTAGAATAATATTTAGAATTGTGTAGATATAACAAGGGAAAATGTTATGTTTTTCAATTTCAGAGCTCACATTAAAAAAAAAAAAGAAAATTTAAGAAAATTGTGAAACATCTAAGGACTGTATTTGGAATTTAGCTTAAATTGTCATCACTTTTCAAGTCTTAACAATTAATCATCTCCTGTTGATTCAAGCGTGGATAGGAATCCCAACCTCTGTCTCTCATCTTCATGCAAAAAGAAGAGCAATAAGTTTATTGTTTCTGTGCTAGCATCCGTTGTCTCTTTCTGCGTTCCCTTAGCTGTATTGGCAATTTTACAGAACCTTAGCAGGAGAAAACAAGGTATGGGAAATCATCACATAATGCACTGTATATCTACGATTGAGATGCCGTCAATTTTAATCTACACCTACTGTGCTTTCAAAGTTAAGCTAAAGCAATAAAACCTCATCATATATGTGCGTTGAAAGTTTTAACAAATATATTTAAAACTTTCCTCTGATTGAGAATTTGTGATAGTAAGAACTTTGTCCAGTTGGAAAGAATAAGGGTTCATTCACTACAAAAAAAAAATGACTTTTAGGGACAAATACTTTGTGACAGAATAAAATAATTGTCTCTATACATGATATATTGGGACAAATGTTAACATTTGTCACTAATAATTGAGGAAATTTTTGACGCATTAGGTTAGCCCTAAAAAAGTTAATCCTTTAAAGATAATATTTATAATTTGTGTCCCAATAAATTGAAAAGATTTTATTTTATTTTATTTAAGACACAATAAAATTGTCCCTATTAATAATCTAATTTAATTAATGTCACAAATCATGCATATATTTTTCCCCAAAACTCTCTTCCTCCCTAATTGGGGAACCGATCCTTCCATCTCCGTATCGTAATCTAATTTCAAAACTATTAACTTTTGTTAAAACCTAATCAAGCATGGATTTCTCTTTTTTTTTTTCTTTCCTTATCCCAATCGAATTTCATCTTTTTATTTTAATCTACCTATTACAAACCCTACAGTAATTCTACTCTTTCGCTTCCATTGCTTAACAAAGACCCAGTAATTATTTGTCCTTCCGCCAAAAACTAAAGCTTCGGTTTGCTACTCTCCTAGTTTTAAGAGCAATAAGGTAATAGTCATGGTTTATTGTTTTTTTTCTTTCTAATCGTCCACTAAGTTTATTATTTTAGTTGCTAAAATTTGTTGTTGGTTGTTGATTTTGATAGATATTTTGCAATCGACAGCAAGATCTTGTTTAAATATTCTATAATCGATAAGCTGCAACAATCTCAAACACTAAATTTCTTTAGATTTGAACTTTATTATTCTTTTTTATGCCGACTTTATATTTTCTGAAAATTCTTTCATGTGTCCAAAATCCTTTCTATCTCAAGAGTGCCATTGTCTAATTGTCACAAACCCTTTTCTATGTTCTCATGTGATTTAATGATTTAAATAAATAAGTTAGGAGGTGTAAAGGCTGATTTGGCCTGTTAGAGGGGTGATTGGTGATGGGATATATTCTTGTCTAGCAAAAATAATTTAGTTTTTTGTTTATTTCTTTTATTTTTTATTCTTAGTGCAAAAGTAAAATCCCTTTTGATTTGCAGAGCATAAAAAAGAGGCACAAATACAATAAAGTAAAAAAAAAAAACTATAATGTGAAAAAACATTCACATAATTTAATCTTCTTTCTAGTAACAGTCTTAAATTTTTCCAGTTTCATTCTATTTTTACCTTTTTACAATGATGACTAATACCGAAGGCAATACTCCTCTGTGCTCTCTTGGTACTCTTGCTGGTTATAAAATTGTTACATAGTGCTGAACTTATTTACATTCTGTGTATTTCTATAGTAACCTTCACTTGTAGTAGCTGTCCTCTCATATTCAAACCTAGCACGAACATAACCGTTCTCATTCACAACATTATAGTAGTGCTTACCATTCTCCAGAAATCTTGTGTAATTTTTAGAAGCCTAATAGAACAATAATTTGGAGGTGTAAAAAGAATCAAATAATGTCTTTTAAAGGAGCCAAATGTTGATTTCTTATGTCTATTCTAGACTTTAGTGATTCCTTTTGCTATATTATTGAAGTCTATTAATTACTTGCATATTTGAAGAAATATTACTTGATTTTCCTTTAATATACATTTGCTTGAACAAAAGAATTTCACTATATATATATATATATATCAAAACATTTGAAGGTTTTGGGACTGCTTGAATTCTTTACTATAATTAATTTATTATAAATCTTTATGATGATTCTACTTTTCTTTATTTCAATTGATATTCATTTCTTTATTATTAATTCATTGGTGGGGGAATTACATTGTTTATCCAGTTAAAGTGGTGTTAAAAAGGAAGAAGTCAGTCTTAGATTGAGCAATTGTCGAAGTACAGCTTATCTGTAACTGTTTTATTTTTGTTAATAAATTTTGTTCAGATGCAATTGTCTTTTTATATGTTATTTATAGGGCAATATCAATTTCATACTAGTTTAAGTTTCTGTTGTTAATCTTTCTTTACTAACCAATGTCTAAAATAACAAAAGGCTTAAAATTGAATCTTTTATGTTTCCTTGATTGATACTGCATATAGTATTAATAAGTTATGAGAATAAAGGAAAAAAGTTATGCCTAACTTTTGAAATGAACAAGTGGCATTAAAATATTACATTTCTAAACTAGAATTGATATTATATTTCCAAAATAAATTTAATCCAATGTATTACCTATTACCTTTTTCCTTATACTAGTATTAAAATTAAAAGCCAAATAATTTATCTGATCGATTAAGAAAACTTGCCAATAACTTATACTCACTAGTAGAAGCTGATTAGCCACAATTTAGTAATAGTAAAAATTCATGAAACTATTTTAGATAAAAGAATAAAATCAAGATAAGCATTAGACAAAAAATACACTATGAACAAAAATTCATGAAGTATATTATTTTATTTATCACTCGTATTTGCTTATTTAAAAAAAGTGAAAAGACTTGATGTTAATTCATAACATCTAGTTTAATTCTTTTATAAATAGTTGCTCTATTAAATGGCTCATGTAAAGATCATGTGAATTTTAGTTATGGCACTATTGATATTCTTTTGATTTACGAGTCTAGCTTCTTATTTATTCATTTATATTTTAAAGTACTTATAAATTTAGTCTAATTTTTCTTTTTATTTAGTTCTCTTATAATTTTGTTTGTAATATTGTCTTTATTATTACATGTGGAATGAATATATATATATATATATATATATATATATATATATATATATATTGATTAGATACATTGTTTTTCTATCAAAATTATCCATTTACGCTTGTTCTATTTTCAACTATTATAATTTTAATATTTTATTCTTCTTAAAATTCAGGATCAACTACTAGAATTCTCAATTAAATAATGGATAAGAGTTGGATTAACGAGTCTAGGGCAAGTCCAACATTCAAATTAGGAGTTTTGAATTCTTGAAATTTGCATTTGAAAATACTAGTAATGATGGGAGATTAAAATGTCCATGTAAGAAATGTAGTAACAGATTTCGTCATGATAGAGATGCTATTTATGGACATATGATATGCTTTGGAGTAGACTACGATTATCTTAGTAACAAGTGGATTTACCATGGAGAGCTTAAGAATAGGCAAACAATTGTGAATAATGATGGAGTAAATGAGGCAGGCAATATGCATGACATGTTACATGATGCTTTTAGAGTCCCTAATGATGATGTTGGTGACCATGATAATAGTCCTGATGATATGATGGGTGAGCGTAACAAAGTTCCTAATCATGATGCTCAAACATTCTACAAGCTGTTGGAAGATCTTTGAGCAAGAGTTGTACCCAGGATGTAAAAAGTTCACTAAATTTTCCTTCATTGTTACGCTTATTTCACATTAAGTGCCTTAATGGATTAAGTGATAAAGCAATTACAATGCTTCTTGAGTTGATAAAGAAGCATTACGAGAAGGAAAACTTTGCCTAAGTCTTTTATCATGCCAAAAGATTATTGGTGGCTTAGGTCTTGGGTATAAAAAATTGATGCATGTCCTAATGATTGTATGTTATATTGGAAAGAAAAGGAGTATGATTCTTTTTGTTCAATATGTGGTGCATCTCGATGGAGACCTACATCTGATGACCTAGGATATAATAATCCAAATCAATCATCTACAACTACTCATAAAGTTCCAGCTAAAGTGTTGCACCATTTCTCTTTAAAACCTAGACTTCAAAGATATTTCATGTCAAAGAAAACATCTTCATTTATGAAATGGCATGAAAATGATCGTATTAAGGATGGCATATTGAGGCATCCGGTGATTCGAAGCTTGGAAAAGCTTGGATCAATGCTATCCGAGTTTGCTTCAGATCCTCGTAATGTGAGATTGGGGTTAGCAAGCGATGGTTTTAACCCATTTGGCACAATGAGTTTATCTTATAGTACATGGCCAGTTGTTTTGATGATTTATAATTTGCCTCCTTGGATGTGTATGAAGCAGCCAAATATTCTTATGTCCTTACTTATTCCCGGACCAAATGCTCCTGGAAATGACATCGATGTTTACTTGCAACCTTTAATAGATGAATTGAGGGAATTGTGGGAAGATGGTGTGAACACATTTGATGCCTCATCAAATCATAATTTTAATCTTCATGCAGCATTATTGTGGACAATTAGTGACTTTCCGGCATATGCTAATCTATCAGGATGGAGCACTAAAGGCCGTTTTGCTTGTCCTCATTGTAGCATAAACACAACTTATCAAAGGTTAAAGTATTGGCATAAGTATTGTTATTTAGGCCATCGTCGTTTCTTAGAGGGAAATGCTCCAACTCCACTAACAGGGACTGAGGTTCTAGAACAAATGAAGCAAGTGCACACTATATATGGAAAACACAAATTAAATACTAGTGGAAAGCGTAAGCGGGATGATGTCAATGATAAAGATAATGTGATATGGAAAAAGAAGAGTATTTTTTGTGTTGCCATATTGGGAACATAACCTCATTCGCCACAACTTAGATGTTATGCATATTGAGAAAAATATTTGTGATAGCATTATTGGGACATTGTTGAATATTAAAGGTAAAACCAAAGATAATTTAAAAGCACGTCTTGATATGAAAGAATTGAGAATAAAACAGTCTCTTCACCCCGATCTAAAGAAGGAAAGGCGAGTGTTACCACAAGCATGCTACTCAATGACACGAGTGAAAAATGATATCTTTTGTAAGGTATTATCAAATGTTAAAGTTCACGATGGTTATTCAAGCAAATATCTTCACGATGTGTGAACCTTAAACAACGTAAACTTCATGGATTAAAAAGTCATGATTGTCACATATTAATACATCAACTTCTTCCATTGGCGGTTAGAAAGTCCTTACAAAAAATGTCATCTCGAGTGCTCATTGAATTGAGCAATTTCTTAAGAGATCTTTGTTCTAAAGTTGGAAAAATTGAAGAGTTTGCTCGACTTAAATCTCGTATCACTTTAGTTTTATGCCATCTTGAAAACATATTTCCACCCCATTCTTTGATATTATGGTACATTTGCCAATTCATTTGGCGAGATGAGGCAAAGATTCTTTGGACCGATACAATATCGATGGATGTATCCAATTGAAAGGTAATTATATGTGATGTTAGTATTTTAAAAGAAAACATTTTTTCATTATTTATGTAAAACTAAAAAAATTGCATTTATTTATTAGAGAATTGCATAAATTAAAGTCATATGTTCATAATAAATGCCATCCGGAAGGTTCTATAGCGAGAGGGTATTTGGTCGAAGAGTGTTTGACTTTTTGCTCTCGTTATTTATCCGGAATAGAAACAAAATTCAATCAACCATCGAGAAATGATGATAATGAGGATAGAAATAATGAATTATTATCAATATTCTCAAAAACTGGACGTGGAATGGGTAAAGAGGAGATTATCTTTTTAGATCCTCTAGTTTTGTCCTAAGCACATAGATACGTATTGTTTAATTGCGAAGAAGTTACCCCTTTATCGAGTAAGTTTGTTATTCCATTTGTAAATGAATTTTAACAAAAAAATCTTAAACTCATGATTTAAATGTTTAATTTAATATAGGAAGCATCTCCGGATAATTAAAATTACAAATCGTCGTGCGGACAAATTGATATTGCTCGTATACATAGTGAGCAATTCCCTAAATGGTTCGAGGCGAGGTAACTATTGATATTATTAGATCAACAAAGCGAATGTCTATATTACATTTTTCTTTTATTTATTATCATTGACTTATATTATTTAAGCAGGTTAAGAGATTACAACAAGAAGGAGACAATCTTTGTGTCGGAAGATTTGAAACGACTAGCTCAGGGACCTAATAGAACAACTTCAAGATTTAAGAAATATATGATAAATGGATTTAGGTTTCGAATAAAAAAATTGACTTGAAAAGCAAAACTCAAAATAGCGATGTGGTTGTCATAGCTAAAACTTCAAGTTTTGCCAGTGTTAAAGACAAAAATCCTATTCTAGGAGATGTTTCATACTTTGGAAGGTTAACAGATATTATTGAACTAGACTATTATAAAGAGAGGAAAGTTGCTCTTTTCAAATGTGATTGGGTTGATATAAATTCTAATAGAGGGATAAAAAAAGATGAGTTGGGCTTTACACTTGTGAATCTTAATTCTTCACTTAATACCGATGAACCGTTTGTTCTTGCAACCCAAGCAATACAAGTATTTTATGTGGCAGACCCTGTTGATAAGGATTGGCATGTTGCGGTGATAACAAAACCTAGAGATTTGTTTAATATGGAAGAGAATGAGGTTGGAGATGATGGAGAATTACTTGTAGCTAATGAATCATATAGTGGTCAAAGGTTGGAGGAACTTCCCGACAACTTTGACAATACTACTTTGGTTAGAGATAATGTGCCTGGGACAGTGATTGATACTCCTTTAGTTGTAGCAGAAGAAAAATCAAGTGCTTCTAGTGATGATTTTGACAGTGATGATGACAATACTTACTCATAGTGATTTTGATTAATAAGTTAGGAGTTGAATTACATTTCATGTTTTTTTCTTTTAGTTGACACAAGTTTTTGTTGTTTAATAACTTGTTTTATTAATAAATAATTATTTTTATTGAGTATTTTTTCCATATCTGTCTTCATATTTTTTAATTGTGATATATATGACATCTATGTTTTCATTATTTTGTTAACAATACGTAGTAGAGAATGGTTAAACGTAAGAGACTAAATTATCACCCATCATTTGTGGTTGAAAAAAGTTCTATCTCCAAGCAAAGTAGCAGAAACAAAAGTAAGGAGATTGAGCAAATTTATAATAAAACTTTAAGTGAAAATCAAGTTCATACAGGTTAGTAAATATCATAGTTATTTGTTAGTTATTGTTTGGATCTTAATAAATACAATTTGAAATTTTTGTTGTTAGTTGCTCAAGTTCATTTAAGATGTTAGTAACGTTATTGAGATTACTTACAAAATAAGAAAATTTGAAACTGTTAGAAGAAAAAAATTCAGTTACCATTTGTACTTGTTATTTTTAGATAATCAAGTTCATCAAAGTGGCCAAACAGGTGGTCACAGAAATGCTTCTCAAGACCTTTCAGGTATATTTTATTAAATGACATCTTCAAAATTTTCTTCAGTTTTAGATGGTTATTTAGCATACAATTTACTTAAGTAATAGTTTAGCAGACTTCTTTTTAATAGCCATGATAAAAGGCTAAATGGAAATCTTTCTCAATTTACACTTAAGCTGTTAATAGTATTATTGAGATTAATTTTAAAAAATTGATATTACCATAAGACAAGTCCAATTTCAATTTTCCTTTGTTATTTTTAGATACTCAAATTCATCACAGTAGCCAAACAAGTGGTAACAGAGGTGCTGCTCAAGATCTTTCAGGTATATTTTATAAATGAAAGCTTTAAAATTTCCTTCATTTTTTTTAAATAAAAAATTACTATACATTTTATTGAAGTAATTACTTAGCAAATATTTCTTTTTTAAATATTTTCTTGGGTTGTCATTTAGATTTTTAAATTTATGTGTGTGATTATTAATTTTTATTTGTTTATAAAGGCACTTCTATTACATCCAAATGGAAGCGTGGACCAACAAAATTACAATCTATACACAAACAAATTGAGCCTATTCAAGTGGATTTTAATCCTGATGGAGAAGCTATTGGGAAAGGTGGTAAAGCATTGGGACAATATATTGGATACCTTTCACGTGATTCAGCAGTAATGCCACTTAATTTTGATGATTGGAGACATGTACCAACTGATGTCAAGCAAGAAATCAGAAATTTACTAGAGGTATGCGAATCCTACAATAAAACTTATTAGAAACTTATATGACATTGCTAATTTGTTTTGATATTTTTTGAACTCAATGAGGTTTATTAATTGTTTTATTAAAACATTTTCTAGGAAAAATTCGTTATCAACTGGGCTGTAGGGGGCAGATGGGTTAATGAAAAATTAGCTCATCGTTGGCGAAATCGAAAATCTGCATTAAAGACCAAATATTATGAGTCAAGAAATGATGAAGAGATGATAACTGGTTTAAAAAATGAAGTGGGCGAAAATCAATGGGATTGGCTGGTTAAATTTTGGGAATATGAGAAAGGACAAGTAAGAACATATATGTATATTATTTAGTTATTTTTTTAGCTTCATACTTTTTAGAAAATGTCGTGTACGTGGAAGTTAACTTTTCCATTTTATTACAGCAACGTTCTGCAACAAGTAAAGTTAACCGTTCAAAACTGAAGACCAACCACACTGCTGGAACAAAAGCTTTGCTAGAATTTGAGATGAATTAGTTAATTGATCATTTTACCTTACCTTTTATTACATATTTTCTTTGTAATTACATTAATATTGATGCGTTTGTATATTTGCAGCAATCAAATGACCCAGAAGGAAAAGAACCAGACATGATCACTATGTTTACAGTTACTCACACAAAAAAAAATGGCCAGCCTGTTGATTTGAACTCGAGAGAGGCAATTGTAAGTAAGACATTTATATAATACTTATGCATGCAATTTTAAGTGCTTTTTGTTTTTATTTTTTTATGAACTTATAGCACTACAATTTTAAGTACTATTGTAATTTCTATGATTGATGAATAATTTATTTTAGGAATCATTGATATATATTACCCAATTAATAGTCTACTCATATTTATACGAGACATCTACTGAAACCACCTAGATTAAGTTCTACATGGCATTTTCTAGATTTCTACTCATACAAGTATTGGAGGGATAACTGATCCACCCACAAACTAATGAGGGAAATACTTATCTCAACCCAATTTTTAATTAGGAGAGGAATGCAAACAGTCTCAAAATAGACTTAAAATTTGTGGTATTTGCTTATTTTGACATGTGTGAAAAGATATCTTATATTATAATTTTAATTTTTTTAGTTCATTGTGTATTTCATTATAATTTTTTTTTTTTGGTCTTTTTTCTTTCTTCAGAACCAAATGAATGAACTTGTGAACCAGCAACCCAATACATCAAAAGATCAAATCTTTAATCAAGTTGTAGGTGAGCATACAAAATCTACTCTCATTTATGATCATAGGATTCGTAGAGTAGATGTCTTTGGAACAAAATCTTTTCGAAATGAGAATTTGAAAATGTTAGAGAAAGAGCAAAGTCGTAGGCAAGCTGCAGAAAATGAACTTAAGAATATGCAGGAAGAGATGAATGCAGTGAAATCAACTCTTGCAGAAGTTTTGAAATATGTTCGAGCGCAAAATGAGGCAAATGCAGTTGAAATTTTTGATAGTTGATGTCTTATGATTTTTGAAATTTTGACAATTATTAGCCATGTTTACAATTTTCAGCAGTTCTTTATTGGATGGTAATAATATTAATATTTGATAACATTTTTTTATGAATTAGTATAAAATACAATTTTAAAATAGTTACTATTGTTACTGAACCATGCATTTGTTAACAAATTTTATGTTTTAATTTTCTCAAAATCATATTATTTATGGTCAATTACTTTACAAATTATAAATGTAGCAATAAAATTAATTGTCCCTATAAGATTAATTGGTGAAAGATTTAATATAAAAATGTCACTTTTTGAATTGGAGACTAAAATAATGTCACTGTTCACATTATTAGTTCTTGAATAAATTGCTATAGAATTTACTAATTTAGATATATAATGATTGATTTAATGTCACTAATATATTCATTGAGACAAAATTATATGTTACTATTGAGATCGTATTGATTGAATTAATTGTCACTAATTTTTCAATAACAACATATTCAAGTGTCATATTTAATTTGTTAATGATTGAATAAATTGTCACTAACTGAATCTATAATGACACATTTCATTGTCAATAATGATCATCAATGAACTAATTTAATTGTCTTTATTTATATAAATAGTGACACATTAATAGTCACTAGTATCAATATAGTGACACATTAATAGCCACTAATATAAAAATAGTAACAAAATTATATGTCCAAAAATATAATTATAGTGATAGATTTTTTTCTGTCCCTACTTGTTGTCAATTTATATTTGTCACTATAAGGTGTGTATTAGTGACACATAATACTTGTGACTATTTATTAATTGTCACTATATATTTTAGTGACGGTGGCAAATGCGACACATAAATAACGACATATAATCTGTCACTAAATTTATTTAGTGACAAATTTTATATATATAGAGACAGTTTTTTAATCACAATAGACCTTTTTTTTGTAGTGACATTAGAAATCAATTGTAAGATTTTGAAATCTTACAACAAGGTTGATTGATATCTTGGAAGTCAATTGTAAGATCTTGAAACCTTTGGTTGTAAGGTTTGGATAATGAAATCCTTAAGCTTGGTTTGCTTGGAGGCGTAGATGTAGAAGGGTTGTTGAACCATGTAAAAATATCATGTTCATTTTCTCTTCTCCTTATCTCATATCTTTATTTATTGCTTAAATTTACTTATATTGAAATTACTTGAGATATTAGTTTAAATTGTATTGTCTTTCTAAACATAATTTTTAATTATCTAATTCACTCCCTCTTGGGTTGCGCACTTAGAATTTCATATAATTATAAGATTATCCCTAAATTTAATAAAATAAATAAATTTTAAAATCTAAGATATTATTTTTTTATAATTATAATTTTATTTAAAAATTATCATATTAATTTTTTGTAATTATAATTTCATTTGATTTATATAGGAAAATTTTTTAATTTTAATTATAGAAAAGTTTACAATAATTATAGAAAGTTTTTCTCTTTATGTTAACTTTTGTATATTTCCCTATACTTAATTTAATTACAATAATTAAATAAAATTATAATTAAAAAATTAAAAAATTAACATATTAATTTTTAAATGAAATTTTAATTATGAAAAAATAACATATTAGATTTTATGATTTATTTATTTTATTAAATTTAGGGGTATTATTATTATTTTAATTTTTATTTTTCAAAATATTGTAGAATAAAATGGTCTTTTAATCTATTTAGAGGTAAAATTGTCATTTTTAGCGTCAAGTGGCTGATTTATATAAGTTAAAAAATAAAAATGATGTAAAGAATATGTCAAAATTTTTTGGTAATTAAATGTACATATGACAAAAAAAGAGTAATTAAAGATAATTTTCCTTAAATTTACAATTGTTGAACAATGTACAGAACACCAAACATTCTAATTACATGCACAAATATTAAACCTTATTTATAGAAAAATTTGGTTTGTTAGCCGCACGTATTTAGTATTATATATATATATATATATTTCCTCTTTAGTGAAGAATGTCAAAAAAAATAATAATAAACACACACACACACAGATTTCAATACATTAAAATTTTTTTTAGATGTTAATGAATTGAAAATTATGTTTTTTTATTAATTAATGACATTTTTATTTTAATAAAGTAACAATGTTCTCACCAAGATATATATATATATATATATATATATATGATTAATTAATTAACTAGTAGTACTCGGAGGATCTGGCACATAATCCTTGAGCTTCCAGAAGCCATTATCCAATTGAACCAGGCTTTTGTTCTTGACAGTCCACCAATTAGGTGGTACCCCATATTCATCCATCAAAAGATCCAATCCTTTATTGACAAGTGCAATATCGCGATCAAATGCCAACTCAAAATCATCATCATCACCATCATCTCCTTGTGAAGTCCCCGCAATTCCATGCAGATAATTCTCTAAATTATGCAAAACGGAAGGAAGAGATGAAGGGGGTATATCCGTCTTTACGTATGTTGATTTGGTTGTATCGATTTTCAACTCTTGTCCCACGTCAACATAACCTGCGGAAATGGGCGGAACATCCGGCACGATGTCGTTTTTATTTGTAATGCGTAAAAGGCGAAGGAGATTCTGATCTTCGAATGCAGTCTTGAAGGCTGAGTCCCCAACGCGGGGGCTAGCAAACACGATGGTCGTCACCATGCATCCTGATGCTGTGTCTGATCCTGCCGGTTTGTTATATCCATTGGCAACTAAATCTGCTGCATTCAGTGTTGCAAGCGCAGAACCCAGGCTGTGGCCTATCACTGTAATGCTCATTTCTTCATCCTTGTATTTGTCCACTAGTGTGCTCACTGCACATCGAACCTGCTTCCGCAAATTAATATATATAAATAGAAGTATTAATTTTAAATTATCTCACGTTAATTGACTATTTTTCAAAGCACCCATCTTATTTTTCAAAACTTCAATTTGTTCTCTATTTGATTTTGTTAAGAAAGACCAAAAAGATAACTCATCGACTAACTCTAAATTTTCCCTTATTTTTGGAACACAAATGAGAGCAACTTTAAATTTTAAAAATTAAAGAAGATAATTTAAAAATAATTAATTCACAATTTTTTTTTATAATGTATGTCTGATTATATCTGAATAAAAACAAGTAAGTTTGTAACTTTTTCTGAAAAAAAATTGTTTGAATGAAAGTAAATATTATATTGAAAAAATATCTATGTAAAATTATTTATTTCATAAACTATAAAATCTAATCATTTATTTTTATTTTGATTTGCTAGAACATAAATGTCAAATAATTATTTTTAAGATGTTTTTATCTATAAAAATAAATAAGATACTATTTATATTCCGATATTAAAAAAGATAAATATATCATTCACATATTTATATTCAAATCTATTCAAAATTTTAATAAATTCAACATATTTAAATTTCAGCAGTCCTAACTCTCACTAGTTTAAAAACATACACCTTTTAACAAAAATACATCGATTCTCACCTATACTGTCTGTGTACTTTTAAATATGACTATGCCCGACACTGTTATCAACACAAAAATCCTGAAAAATGCTATTTACATATAATAAAGTACGTAACTTTGCACATAACATGACACACTCAAATAAATGAAAAAAATCACCACTAACGTGTTAAATAATAAAAAATTGCACTTCAATTGCAAAGTTTAAAAAAAATAAAAATAAAAACTTATACAATTCATTGACTAGCTCACGGCAGCAAACTATAAATTCACTCATTGCACTTTCACTCTTACGCCGGCATCCGCTATTTATTCCCTCCAACGTATTGCCCACCGACTCCATCGCGCGATATATCTTTATTTTGTGTAATGTTGTGTGCAAATAGCAGCGCTCATAAAAAAAAACCAATGTCTTACTAAATAAATTATTGTATATATATGTATATTCTTTTATTTTCTACTGCCTCTAAATTACTTCGTTTTAAACATGAACAAAATCTTATAAAAAATAAAAATACTCTTACACATCTTGAAATCTTGTCCCTCAAAATTTTATTCTTTTTAAATTATCGAACTCTCGCACCCCAAAGTCTTATCATAAAAACTCTTTCAAAATTTTAAAAATTTTATGTCCTGCATTTTCGTGGTATTTACTATTCTTATCTTATATTTAACTAATCATTTTGATACTTACTAACTAGTGATTATAAAAATAAAAATAATAAAATGATACATCCAAACCATACATCACTAATAATGTACGGCAGATTTTTAAAAACAAACAAAAGCATGATGAATAGAGAAAATCATAAATTAAATCACACACGTCTTTTTTTTTTTCCCTTAGGAAATTAAATTCCGATCATGCATGCTTCTACCTGATCTTTGGCACTGGACTTGTTGTAGGTCGAGTTTGAGTCAGATGTGACATAGAGAGAATGAAAACCAAAGTGCACCATAGGAGCAGGATCATAAGTATCTCCAAATATGTCCGAAGCCGGAGTAAGATTGATTTCAAAATCTTTGAACCACTCAGCAGCCAATTGAGTTCCTCTCCATGAAATTAAAATGTCTCTTCTTCCTAGCACAGCCTTTCCTTCATCAGTGGCCACAGCAACGTACCCAATCCAAGCGGATTGGTCAGGGAGAACCAATCGAAGAAATCAGTATCTGATCTTGCATATAAATAATTGGTGACAATGTATTTGTATGGATTGCCATTTTGTAAGGCTACATTCGAGAACAAATCTTCTGGTGCATAACGAGGGAATCCGTACATCTTAGAATTTGTCTCGCCATTGAAGGAATCATAATTAGCTTGAACTCTTTCACCATAATGAATTATGTAGCGCCGGAGATTAATGTTGAGAGGGTTCAATAAACCATCCCAGTTGTTGTTGCCACTCAGCTCCTTCCAATTGTCTGCTATCCGAGTCTCATCCATTATTTCGTTCTTGTTGTAACTTGTGAGGATGTAGCAACTAGACTCGTATTAATTTGCTTGCTTTTTATAGAATGAAACACATTTGATCTATATATGAACACGTGAAATTAATATCTTGCATAGATGGTTTTTAGGACGATCTTCAATTTTCCTTTACTTAAATTAATACGTACCAATTATTTCTCTATTACTTTTATAATAGTCAATAACTTCTTAAAATAAAAATTTAAAGGAAAAGAAGGCACATGAGTCATTTTCTTGATATTTTATCTTAAGAATATAAAACATATACTTATTCTATCAAATATATTTAAAAATAAAAAATAAAAATATCCTATTATTAAATTTTTTATTTACATTGAAACCTACATTTCTTATTTTTATTATTTAAATTTTTTTATATAATTTATTTAATTAATAATAAATATGAATAAAAGTATATTTGAAAATAAAGATATTATTGTTAAATTATGGTGTTAAATGGATTATTAACTATTATGAAAATAGCAGAAGGTAATGATACATATTGTATCATTTCAGTTAGGAAACCGAGAATCTCTTTCATTTTATATATTAACTATGAAATAAATAATATTTTATAATTTTTTCTATTATTGTTGTTAGCGGTGCTATTAGTTGAGTTGTATAATACCAAGATAGTCTTTAATGAATCCCATTTAAAAGATAAAATTAAATATAAAAGTTAGAAATTTTTAAATTTTTTCAAATGAATAAATTTGAAGATATTTATTTGGTTCAAAAGACCATTTTACCCTTCAAATTATATGGTACTAGCATATTATAGATGCAGAAAAAAAAAATTCTTAGCTAACATGTAAAAATATTGCACTTCAATAATTAATTGTTACACTATATTCATTTTTATTTTGACATAGTGGAATAGTAAAAGATAATAACCATTTTCTAATTAATTACTCCCTAGCATTTTTGTACGTATAAATAGATAGTATTTGTTTCAGTAATAGGTTTTTGTTTTGGGTTCCCATATACTGATATACAAGGACAGAAAGATCTTGTGCCATGTAGTAAATGGGATTTATATATTGAGTGTAAACAATAATTATTTTAAATGAAATAAAGACCCTTGATATCTTTAAGGCTTGTTCAAATGCTTATATATATTGATTTCTAAAGTTTAAACAGTGCTTTTTTTTAAAAAAATATCTTTATCCCCCTTCACTATACTAACTACAAAAATTGACTTAAAACAATAATTATACAATGAATGAGAACAATGAGCGAGACCTCATTTTAATAAAAAATGAATATTATACAAGCCAATATATATATATACATAAAGAATTCTAAATCCAGTATTTTTGTAGACAGTTTTTTTTTAGATAACTCTTACGGAAGCAAGGACTATAAAATTAATAAAATAAAATACAAGAGTTTACAACTCATGGGGTATACAGGACCTGACCTAGAAAATCCAACAATAAAGAATAAAAAAGGGTGAAAGTGAAAGTTCACCGACCATAATTGATAGGACCGAAGGCCATGAGCATCACTATGAAGAGAAGATAAAATCTCAGCGTGATAAACATCCAGCTAGACAAACTCATCCACTTTAGAACCCATATTTAGCATTATATTTACAGCTCCGTAATTTTTCGACAATGGAAAAGAGTTCATTAATGAAAAATTTAGTAATGTGGGACTTAACAAATAACAAGCCTTACAAGAAAAGTATATCTCCACAATGGCTAACTAATATAGTTTGTGATTCTAATTAGTGATCACATTCTGTTATCGTAGTTTTAGGGTCGGTTTGAAATTGATTTTTAGAGATTTAAAAATTATTTTAAGAGGTTAAAAATTAATTTTGATTTATTATCATTTTTTTTAAAAGTCAGTTTTAAAAAATCAGCTCATTACATTTGATTTTGAAAAGCGAGAATGAGAGGAGCTTTTCAAAATCTGATTTTCAAAATTAATTTTACGCTTAATATAACTTTATATGTATATCCTCACATATATTATATAAATCCAAAATTATTCTTATTCAATTTAGAAATAAAATCAATAAATTTAAAGTGATTATTATTATTATTACCAATAATATTAAGATAATAGAATAAAAATAAAAATAGTAAAATAAAAATACTTATTTTAATTATCAATTTTTATATATACAAAATAAAAATAGTATATATAAATTTCACTTAATGTTATATCTATTTCAGTTATTCTTATTCTTATAACAGTTTAATAATAAGATTTACTAAATAATACGACTGCTTTTAAAACTCACAATACATTTTAGAAATAAAATTTAACAAGAAATAAATTGATTTTTTTCACAATTGATTATTTTTATGGCATAGCTAATAATAATTGTTTTAAAAGATAAAACATTACTAAAATAGCCCTTAGTTTGGAAAGTCATTTTCCGACTGATTAAAGAAGGTGCCCAAATTGAATTAGAAGCTTTTGTGACTACGATTGTTATAGTAAATGTTAGGATTATGTGCTATTTCAAACATATTAATTTACTTATTTTCTAATTAATAAAATATTTGTGATATTTTTTAGATATCTTAATCGCATAAATATTTTAAATAAGGTCTATTTAATGATATTAAATATATTTATATGATCATCTTATAGAGTCACAAAAGGCATAAATACAAGTTATCTTATAATTAAATAAATTGAGTTCGCAGTTGATAAATAGGATTGTGCGCACTATTTATGTTTAGACTGTAGTAAATTCATTTAATGATTTGTCTTAATCATATATAAATTTATTGATGCAATTTGACTATATTGAACTAGATCATATATGAAATTTAATTAACTTTGAAATGACTATCAGACTTATTAAATCTCATAGGCATTGATTTTATTGCAATCTCAATCTTTAGTTAATTATAGATTCATGCTTTTGATTATTATTTCATTTGAGTTACTAATGGGCGCGATATATAATTGTAGTTAAGATTACGCAGTATCTTAGTAGAGGCGATTATGAGCAATGAAATTATAGATTAACAATATAAAATTTATGCAGACATGACTCTTGATTGGTTTTGATACTTGATTATAGAATTCTCTAGTCGAGTGTATCAACATAATTAGTATGTTGAAAATGATCATTAGAGAAAATCGAGTAAGTGTCAAGAAACAAGATGTAATTAAATTAATTTGACAGTTGAGACATCAATTTAATTAGCGATATGGTACAAATGATTGTTCAGTAAAAAAATCAATGTGACATGGGTCAAATTATTATTCAAGAATATTATCCTAGATAGCATAATATTATGAAGGTCAATTCCAATCTTTTAGTGAAGTAGATTTATAATTAAATAATCGAGCTAGTTTAAGTATAAATCTAATTATTGTAGCCACTATTTTAAGTACCCATATGATTATTAGATTAGCTCATTTAATTAATTGTACCACTAATTGATTAATAAGTAAGATAACTAGTTGTATGGTTGAAAATCTTAAATATATTATTTAGTGGGAGATTTTATTTAATATACTTGTGTGTCAAGGGTCTTGTATTATTTTATAAGGTGTGCCCCTATAATAAGAACAGGTAACACTACTTGCTTTTTCTTATTTTTTAATTTAGATCAAATAGTTTGATTTAATAGAATTTAAAAAAAGGGAGAGAAAAATAAGGAGTCTATAATTTCTACCAATACAATATAAAAGTCTTGTTTCTCCACAGAATTCTCCACGGAAGAAATAAGAGGAGCCATAATATATAGATTAGAGAAAATAAAATTTTCTCTCTAACTTTGAAAGAAATCATTTTTCTCTTGCTACTTGCTTTCAATAGTGATAAAGGTGCCACATATAAATTTACGTCATAACTTGAAAGATAGTTGGTGACGGATCGTCAAAATTAGTTGTGACAGAACATGACTTAAGAGCCTAAATTACTACAACAAAAAGCAAATGTACGATTTATAAATTATGGTAATTACGTATATTGTATAAGAAATGCCATCCTAATGTTTTTGCTTCAAAATGTTTTAAACCAACAGTAGAGAATAAGAAAAGTAAAAAAATGTGGATGATTTGAGTGATCTAACAAAATTGGTTGTAACAAAACATAACTTAGGAATCTAAATTACTACAACGAAAAAGCAAATGTACGATTAATTCTATATGTTGTATGAGAAATGCCATCATAAAATTTTGCTTCAAAACGTTTTAAACCAACAGTAGAGAATATAAAAAGTCAAAAAATGTAGATGATCTGAGTGGAAGGTAAAATGACAAATCAATGAAACCATGAATAAGTCAAAAAGAGATGGTGGAACTAGATAAAGATGGTCAAGGGGCCAGCGGCAGATGGCACAGACATAGATTGGGCACGTGTCCTTACAGACATGATACAATACAAGCACATTTTAGTAAGGCACTGCAGTAGCGACACCTCACGACAAGCACATGTGTTGAGCTGTGCTTAGAGGTTTAGACACATGAGTCTCAAAAGCACAATATGATCAGAGATAGATCAAAGCATGATATGTGAAAAAACACGTGATAAACATGCTTAGTTGGTAGGCTAACACACGGCCCGTGGGCCAAAGTATACTTATAATTTTTTTTAATAAAAATAAACATAACAAGTTATGATTTTACAAATAATTTGAAACTAAAATTTTTAATATATTTTATTACCGTAGATGTTTTTAAAAAATTCTAATTGTTTTTTATTTATAATTTATTAAGTAAATAAATGATTTCATGATTTTAATAAATAAAATTATAAATATCATGATTTTATAAGTCATAAATCTAAACTTTACAACTTTAATATTTCATTTATGAAATCATAAATTAGTCAAAGGAGGTATGATTAATAGTTGTGAGTTGTGACTTGTGACTTGTTATAATTGATATCTCATAATTGTAAGTTCTTGTAATTGTTACTCCGGGATTGTAATTTTAATTTTTTCTATGATCTATGGAATTAGACTCGTGTATTGTTCTATTATAATTGGTTATTAGGAAATTAGATAATATAAGCTGTGTAATTGTGTTGATGTCTTAATTAAAAGTTAATTGTTCTCTTAATAAAATAATAATAATTATTATGATTAATTGTAATTGCATGGGCTGATGGGCTTAAAGAAATAACGCGTGAGCTTGAAAAAGCGCACCGAACACGTGAGCTTGAAGAAAGCACGCCAAGCACATAGACTTTTTCAAGCATGTCGCTGCCATTTTTAGAGTGCGACCTGAGCACGGAATGCGTGGGCTTAGGCCATGGGCTGTGTTGGACTTAAGCAAAAAAATTTGAGCACAACACGGCACGACCCACCAACATGGGCCCTTGTAAGCTTAACTTTTCCGGCACAACCTCATGACGACTGTAGGCCATCTTTAGAACAAGATATCATATGACCATGGAACATGCAAGAAAGTCAAAGTTATGGGCAAAGTCATGTGTGGGCTAAGTCGAGGTGTGGTCCGGCTTTATGATTAAGAATTTTATAAATATAAAAATATTAAATTTGTCATACCCATGTATAAATTTTTAAAAATAAAGAAATTACCATTAATTTATATTAATAATAAGTCAGTTTATTATTTTTAGTTCTATTTGTTTTTATATGCAATACACAACCATAACTCTAATTACGGACTAGATGATATTTTTATTTAACATTACATTAATGATTGAAATTTTAATATTTGAGTTTCAACTAATTTGATTTTTTATTTATAGTTGTAGCATTATGTTAAACATTAATAACTAACTTAAAGTAATGCTGCCACATTAGTTAAGAGCTTAAGACTTCAATATTGGGATCCTTAATGTTACTCTTACTATTAATATAGTTTTTTTTTTTTTAAGTTTGTTTACAAGAACCCCATCCCAAATGAAACTTATTCTTATATTCGAGCCCTTAACATCTTGCTTTTACTAAAAAAGACCAACTAACTATATTATTATTTGAAGATAATGTAGCTTTCATTCTTATTAAAAAAATTTCTAAAATGTACACTGATTAATTTTTCAAATAAGTTTCTGGCTTCGCCTTTAGTTAAAGTCCTCAAACGGGGGATTTTGGTCCAACATGACCCCTTAGTTAAGATTTAGCAATTGGATTTGATTTGTTAAGTTATCTTGCAAAAACCAGAAGCTTGGTCTAGGGATTCAAAGATTTGCCTTGAATAAAAGGGATAGAGATAATTTACAGTGTCATCTGATTCCTAAGTGGTATAGATAGTTAATAAGAGTTTAAATTCAAATTTCTTGTTATCTAATAAGTGCTATAAGTGGTATAGATAACTAATAAGTGCCATAACTATCTGATTCTCAAGTATTATAATAAAAAGTAAGGATATTGTCAATTTTTCCTTATTATATTCAATATATATCATTTATCCCACGACAACATAAGTTTACAATGTTACCTTTATTTTTAAATACACTTTTATTTTATTTATTATAAATTAAATAAATCACATGAATAGAAATTAAAATAAAAAATTAATTATTAAAAATAAGAAATATATGTTTTGATTAAAAAAATTAATAATAAAATATTTTTCTTGTACTATTATAAATTATTAGGCTCTATAGTACTTGGTTTTAATTGAGTTGAGTTTTGAAGCATCCCGACTCATTAAACACAACGTTCCTACTTATAATGGCTCTTGGAGGCTTTAGTTCAATGCACCAAGAGTGTATAAACCTTAACTCCATCAAGATAGCCAAAAAACACACACTTTAAAGCCCCATGTTACAATTTGCCTTACTTAATGTGCATAGGTTGGACAATAAAAAACTCTTATACTAGAATAATTTGCTGGTTGACTAGACCATAGTTCATCAAAAACTCTTATTCCAAATAAAGGACTTATATTCACTATTTAGCGAGATGTGGCTAGGCTTCTACTATAGAGATATAGATAAATTTGAAAGAATAAGCATACCTCTCACTTTTTCAATCAAAGTCTTATTCATTCTTTCAGTTTATCTATTTTGATGAGGTGTGTGTCTCATCGTTTTGTGCCTCATAACCCCATGCTCAGAACAAAAATCATTAAACCTCTTATTAAGAAACTCCAAACCATTAACTATTTTTAACCTTTTAACCTTCCTGTTTGTCTGAGTTTCAACCAGTGTTTTCTAAGTTCAAAACTGATCAAAACATCTTGTTTGCTTTTCAGAATATATTCCTAAACTAATATTAAAAAGTCATCAATGAGATATAAGAATTACTTGGCTCCCTAAAGAAGATGTCTGTGTAGACCTTCATGATCAACATGAATATAATCTAGAGTTCCTTTAGAGACATGAACACTAATATCAAATTTAATTTTTGAAGACTTGCCTAGGACACAATCTTTACTGAAATTTTAAAGTCTCGATCTTATCCTCTCCTAACCTCACTTTGGCAGTTCTTTTAGCTCTTTTACTCATATGACCTAACCTCAAATGCCACAACATTGTCTTGTCTAGATTACTGTTTTGACATACCAACATCACCTATAATGATCGTTCCTTGAAAACATATAGGTTAGTTTTCATATTTCCCTCATTAATGTGATGGACCCTTTCATAACTCTTAAATACCATATTTAAACTTAATTATGTATATTATATTATTAAGCATACCAGGAGATATAAGGTTTCTTTTCAGTTCACGCATATCTCTCACATCCCTCGATTCTCTAATCCTGCCATCAAACATTTTCAACCTAACTATGCATCTACCCATTACCTTATAGCTAGAATAATTACCCATTACAACAACTCCACTATTACAGGCTTCATAGTTTGTAAACAAATGCTTATTTGGGCAAACATGAAAAGAGAACCAGAATCTAAAACCCAATTACCTTTGGTTTGGCCATCTATAGCAAATAGAATTCTAGTTGAATCATACCTATCAAGTTCTTGACTTTACGATGCAATAACAACATCATCACTCTTTTTTTTTTTCTTCTTCTTGTTTTTTCATTTCAAGATAATATTTCTTAAAGTGACCTTCATTGTCGCATTGGAAGCATTTCAAGTTCTTTAGCCTAGATTTTGATCTTTTATTCTTTTATTTCACACATTCTCTTTTTCCGATCTTTCTCTTATTATTGGGCCTTCTTTTTATTTTGATTTTTTTATTACAGACCTTAGAACTCAAAGTCTTTTGACATCCAATATAGTAAGAGTTTTTCCTTCAGTATATAATTTATCCATTAAATGCTTATAAGAGCTTAGTGAAGAACATAGCAAAATCCTGATTTTTTCTTCATCATCAATTTTCAAGATCTAAAATGATCTTGTTGAAAGCATCAATGTGATATGAGATAGATGATCCTTTTTCTATTTATAGGGTATAAAGCTTTTTCTTGGTGGCCAATCTTTTGCCCATGAATTTTTTGGTGTACAAGTTTTCAAGCATTTTTCACAATTTAGCTGTTGTTTTCTCATTACTAACTTCTCTGAGTACCACGTCATCAAGACTTAAGATTATAGCTCTCGAGCTCTATCTAACACACCGCCGGATCTTCATCGAAACTTTTCTTAGTATCTTTGATGATGAGGCTTCGCCAAGTGCTTTATCCCACCCTTGATGTACTAATAAAGCTCTCATCTTAAGCCTCCACAAGTGGAAGTCATTTTTCTCTATAAACTTTTCTACATCAAGCTTAAGTTTTGCTATTTCTTGAGATCAAGGATTCAAATAATGGCTCTGATACTAATTTGTTGAAGCTTAAACCAGTAAAGCACTGATTTTAACTTCCTCAAGAACCACTCTAATGATCTTTGATATTTGAATAGCAAGAAGGTATCCTAATCTTGTATGAACAAATATGCCTTATTGAAACTAAACAATCAGATTAATTAAAGAACAAAATCAATCACACATACTACAAAAGGAATTTATAGTAGTTTGGCCACTATAATGCCTACATCCACCATGAAAAAAGAGATAAGCTTTAACTAATTATGAGTTTACAAGATACAATGCTTGAGAGAAGATGTAACTGAATCATACCTCCCAAGTAACAGCTAATAAGGCTTTATGTACATAGAGAAAATGATATAGAATAATCCCTCATTAGTACTCACATATACGGGTTTGTTGGTAAAAACCTAGAAGCAACCCATGTAAAAGCGACTTTTAACACTTATTTAAACTGTTGATGGACACTTGGCAAAGCTTTATTCAATCCATCACTTAAAACATAGGCATGAGTATCGTTTGGATCAAGTGAAATAGATGATTACTCATGTGCCATGCTTAAACTTTGATCCGAAACTAGAGTCATAGAACCCCTCAAGTCACAGAAACCAGATGGGTTGGCTGCATTAGAAAGTTTTATCTGTTTTGTTAGATAGTAAGTTATCGGAGATCCGATTAGGCCTAGAAAGTCAATAATTGCTAGTCTTCTTCTCTAACTATAGAAAACGAAATCAAACTCATTTAAAACAAGAGTTCTCCAATCTCTATCAAATTTAAACTTGTTCATAATAATCATCTTGAGTTTTCATTTGTTTATTTACATGCATTGATTCATATTTGGGCTATCATTTATTTATATAATTTTTAAGGAGTGTGATCATTGTAATTTTCATTTCAAAAGAAAAAATTGAGTGATTATAAGCGTGGGAAATACTTGAGAAAAGATGTGTGAGTGATACACAATTTGTAAAGGTTGATTGACACCTTGGAAGTCAATTATAAGATCTTAAAGCCTTGGGTTGTAAGGCTTGGATAGTGGAATCTTCAAGCTTGGTTTGCTTAGAGGCGTGAATATAGGAGGGTTATCGAACTACTTAGAAATATCGTGTTTGTTTTCTCTTCTCCCTTATCTCCTTATCTTTATTTATTGCTTAAATTTACTTATATTAAAATTGCTTGAGATATCAATTTAAATTATTTTGTGTTTTTAAGCATAATTTTTAGTTACCCAATTCACCTCCCCCGTGGGTTGCACACTTATAATTTCAATTCTAATCAGAGAGAGATTCTCTTGTTAAGACTTAACCTTCTAGAGTAAAAGATCTATAGCAACCCAAAATAATTCAGCCTTCGTATAAGGTCAATCCACCACTAGACTTCCAATTTTTTTATGGTAATGACTATCCTTTTAAAAAACTCAGGATGAGAACCCATTTACAAGCCTTAGACTATGAATTATGAGTAGTAGTTTGTGATGGTCCATTCATTCCTAGAAAGAAAAATAAAAATGGAGAAGAAATTTCAAGACCTTCAAGTGAGTGGAATGAGTCGAAAAAAGAAATATGTCTTTAAATTTCAAAGCTATGAATGCCTTATTTTGTACCTTAGACAAGAAAGAATTTCAGAGAGTTTAGGGTTGTACATATGCATATGAAATTTGGAGGAAACTTGAGGTTATATATAAGGGAACAAATCAAGTCAAGAAGTAAAATTAGTGGATTCATTAAACAATATGAGATATTTAAAATAGATTCATATGAGAGTGTCCAGTGATATGTACACTAGATTCATTGATATTGTGAATTCACTTGAACCACTAGAAAAGACTTTTACAATTTGTGAAAAAATGAAGAAGATTATTAGATCCTTGCAAAAAAAAGTGGAGATCAAAGAGAACAACCTTAGAAGAAGCAAAAAATCTTAATAGTTTATCTTTTGATAATCTTATTGGTCCACTTATCTCATATGAAGAAGATATAACTAACAAAAGAATTAATGAAGAATCTGTTGATAAAAAGTAAGCTCGTGAGATATCAAACTTGGCACTTATGGCAATAAGAGGTGAGCAATTTAATGAGGTTAATGAGGTACTCCTTCTTATGATGAACTATTTGATGCTTTTCAAGAATTACATGGTGATTTGAAGAAAATTAGTTTGAAAAATATCTCCTTAA
Organism: Murraya koenigii; assembly: GCA_025617385.1. Lineage (NCBI taxonomy): Eukaryota > Viridiplantae > Streptophyta > Magnoliopsida > Sapindales > Rutaceae > Murraya > Murraya koenigii. Next base: position 36,917,843 of record CM046813.1, read on the forward strand.
AAAGAAAATTTTATCCTTTTCAAATGAGAATTATAATGTACAAAATCAAAATAAAGATTTGGAAAATGAAAATGATTCTTTGAAAGAAAAGGTTAAGTGTCTTGAAAATGATAACAATATCTTGCCCAAAAAAAAAAAAACATTTCCTTTAAAGAAAAACTAAGCATTTCTTTTGAGCATGAGAGTTTAATAGTTGGTGATTTAACTAAAGAAAATGAAGCTTTTAAGAAAAAGAACAATGCGTTAAATAACATTATTTTAAAGTTCACAAATGGACAAAAGAATTTAGAAAAATTGCTTGGCTCTCAAAAATATAATTTTGACAAAAGGAGGCCTTAGGTATAAGCCTAACTTGAAATAAAAATATTGCAAGAGCTATTTTATTAAGGCTATCCCAATTAACGAACATAAAATCATTTGTAATTATTGTAAAGGCAATGGTCATATGGTCATATCGCAATACATGTTCAATTAAGAAGAATATTTATTTTGATCTTAGGAAGCTTTGGGTTCTAAAGGGCACCAAATCTAACACTCAAAGACCCAAGAATATTTGGGTACTAAAGGACACAACTTCATTATTTTTTGTTAAGTACCACAATTAAGGAATGGTAGAGAGTTCCTTGATGAAAGATTGTGAAGATAATCACTTGATCATAATATGAGAAGAAAATGATGAAGTAAGATGATTTAATTATTTTGGTAACAATTCTTGCCTTATTGATTATAAGTGATGGTCAGTTACTTTATTCTTACTAAATGCTTCATACCTATCTTATGATATCATGACATTGAGAGGAATTAGTATGATGTGAATAAGTTTATTTTTTCTTATTGATTATGTTGAGTGGATTATGGATAGTTGCTTGAAATTGTGAAGGTATGTTTGTATGCTTGGTAAACTTTGCATGATTGAATTATCATTATGCTTTAACTTTTTTATCATTAATTATTTCTCTATGTGAATATTTGATGTGTGCATGTCAACTAATCATGATGGATTTATTTGATTTTAATGATTGTATAATCTTTGATCTATATTCTTAATTGTCTATCATTGTGTTTCATGTATTAAAGTGATTTTGAGACATTCATGGATAAAGATATGACATTGGACTAGATCATTTTTTTTTCCAAAAGAACTTTGTGCATGAAAAAGAGGGGAAAAGGTCAGTCAGCTAAATTGCAGCGGCTAATCGCTGATGTGGAGCTGTGAATCGCTTGCATTTTACATTTGTTTTTCATCTCATTTCTTCATCTTCCTCACTTGTTCATCACTTATGTATTTGTGAATTCTTGTGTGATTGATTATTTTATATCATTATTCATTTATAAAATTAACATATATTACTATTTGTATTTATGGATTTGATCACTTATTCTTCTAACTTATAATGATTGTTTATCTTGATAGCTGTGTTGATTTTGATGGTCTATACTTATGCTTTATTTAAGTTTTGATGATAAATAATGTACTTTGATGATCAAATTGTATTTCATGAAGCCTGATCTCGTGAAATCTATGATTAATGAATGGATGCATTTTTGGACTTTATTGACAAATTGTTGAATGTGCATTACTTGCTTTAGATAATATAAAAATAAGAAGAAATACATATACTTTGAGATATTGGCGCATATAAGACTTTGAGATATTGTTGCATATAAGATTGTACAAGTTATATTGAACTATCACATTAGATCTTTGATGAGCTTAATTCTCTTGATTCGTAAAATGTGATTATTAATTATGAAGCTTGGTTACTTTGAGATATTGGCGTATATGAGACTTTGAGATATTGTCGCATATAAGATTATACAAGTTATATTGAACTATCACATTAGATCTTTGATGAGCTTAATTATCTTGATTCCTAAAATGTGATTATTAATTATGGAGTTTGGATACTTAATGATATGCTCTTATGATTTTTTTTTTAATTTTGGATGGATTACTTGTCTTTTGAAAATTGATAAGAGGAGATGCCTTACTTGTTTAAATTTTAATGATGTCAAAAGGGAGAAGTATATGCATTTTTAGCATTTTTTTTATATCTAAATGGGGAAAAAATAATATACATTTTTATGATGAAAGGGAGAAGTAACATGCATTTTAAGTATTAGTTGTTGGTTATATGCATACTTGATGATTAGAGATTAAAATAATTAACATGCTTTATATGTAATGTATTTGATATTTTATGACATACTTAAGGGAACTTTATATCTCTTGCATATCTTGTTATTGAAATCCCTTTATGAATGTTAAAATAAATAGTGTTTGTCATCATAAAAAGGGAGAGATTATTGGCCTAAGCAGTTATCCAAGATTTGATTTTGATGATAATAAACCACGTGTCAAGGGTAAAATAATAAATATATATTTCATAATCTCACTAACACTTAAAGGACTAAAATCATGTATGTGAAATCAAGTTCACGACACTTCGATGAACAAAGGCACAAAACTTATCAAGTCAAGGATGAGCATTAGAGGTACTAGGTTATGTGATTTCTCTTTCTATATATATTGTAAGCAACTAGCTGATAATTCTCATAGAGGAATATATTTTACAAATAACTCCTTACAGGTCACTAGAAAATAACGGTCAACCGATATCAGTTAACACCGATACGATAATTTAAATTTCTACATAACGATAACTTGTATAAAGTCAAAGCGGTGATTCGACGACAAGTTAACAACAATCCGATTAGGCCCGAGAAAGTCAACAACAACCAGTTTTCTTCTCTAAGTATAAAAACCTAATCAAACTCATTTAAAAAAGAGTTCTCCAATCCCTATCAAACTTAAACTTGTCCATACAAATCATCTTGATCTTTCATTTATTTATTTACATTCATTGATTCATATTTGGACTATCAGTTACTTATATACTCTTATGAGGAGTGTGATTATTGTAATTTTCATGTGTAGGAAATACATGGGAAAAGAGGTGTGAGTGATACATCACTTGTAAAGGTTGATTAAAACATTGGAAATCAATTGTAAGATTTTGAAATCTTGCAACAAGTTTAATTCATACCTTGAAAGTCAATTGTAAGATCTAAAAACCTTGGGTTGTAAGGTTTGGATAATGAAATCCTTAAGCTTGGTTTGCTTGGAGGCGTGAGCGTAGAAGGGCTGATGAACCACGTAAAAATATCATGTTCAATTTCTCTTCTCCTTATCTCATATATTTATTTATTGCTTAAATTTACTTATATTGAAATTACTTGAGATATTAGTTTAAATTGTATTGTGTTTCTAGACATAATTTTTAATTATCTAATTCACCCCCTTGGGTTGCACATTTAGAATTTCATATAATTACAAGATTATCCCTAAATTTAATTAAATAAATAAATTTCAAAATCTAAGATATTACTTTTTATAACTATAATTTTATTTAAAATTATCATATTAATTTTTGTAATTATAATTTCATTTAATTTATATGGAAATTTTTTAATTTTAATTATAGAAAAGTTTACAATAATTATAGAAAGTTTTCTCTTTATGTTAACTTTTGTATATTTCCCTATACTTAATTTAATTACAATAATTAAATAAAATTATAATTAAAAAATTAAAAAATTAACACATTAATTTTTAAATGAAATTTTAATTATGAAAAAATAACATATTAGATTTTATGATTTATTTATTTTATTAAATTTAGGGGTATTATTATTATTTTAATTTTTATTTTTCAAAATATTGTAGAATAAAATGGTCTTTTAATCTATTTAGAGGTAAAATTGTCATTTTAGCGTCAAGTGGCTGATTTATATAAGTTAAAAATAAAAATGATGTAAAGAATATGTCAAAATTTTTGGTAATTAAATGTACATATGACAAAAAAGAGTAATTAAAGATAATTTTCCTTAAATTTACAATTGTTGAACAATGTACAGAACACCAAACATTCTAATTACATGCACAAATATTAAACCTTATTTATAGAAAAATTTGGTTTGTTAGCCGCACGTATTTAGTATTATATATATATATATATATTTCCTCTTTAGTGAAGAATGTCAAAAAAATAATAATAAACACACACACACACAGATTTCAATACATTAAAATTTTTTTAGATGTTAATGAATTGAAAATTATGTTTTTATTAATTAATGACATTTTATTTTAATAAAGTAACAATGTTCTCACCAAGATATATATATATATATATATATATATATGATTAATTAATTAACTAGTAGTACTCGGAGGATCTGGCACATAATCCTTGAGCTTCCAGAAGCCATTATCCAATTGAACCAGGCTTTTGTTCTTGACAGTCCACCAATTAGGTGGTACCCCATATTCATCCATCAAAAGATCCAATCCTTTATTGACAAGTGCAATATCGCGATCAAATGCCAACTCAAAATCATCATCATCACCATCATCTCCTTGTGAAGTCCCCGCAATTCCATGCAGATAATTCTCTAAATTATGCAAAACGGAAGGAAGAGATGAAGGGGTATATCCGTCTTTACGTATGTTGATTTGGTTGTATCGATTTTCAACTCTTGTCCCACGTCAACATAACCTGCGGAAATGGGCGGAACATCCGGCACGATGTCGTTTTATTTGTAATGCGTAAAAGGCGAAGGAGATTCTGATCTTCGAATGCAGTCTTGAAGGCTGAGTCCCCAACGCGGGGGCTAGCAAACACGATGGTCGTCACCATGCATCCTGATGCTGTGTCTGATCCTGCCGGTTTGTTATATCCATTGGCAACTAAATCTGCTGCATTCAGTGTTGCAAGCGCAGAACCCAGGCTGTGGCCTATCACTGTAATGCTCATTTCTTCATCCTTGTATTTGTCCACTAGTGTGCTCACTGCACATCGAACCTGCTTCCGCAAATTAATATATATAAATAGAAGTATTAATTTTAAATTATCTCACGTTAATTGACTATTTTTCAAAGCACCCATCTTATTTTTCAAAACTTCAATTTGTTCTCTATTTGATTTTGTTAAGAAAGACCAAAAAGATAACTCATCGACTAACTCTAAATTTTCCCTTATTTTTGGAACACAAATGAGAGCAACTTTAAATTTTAAAAATTAAAGAAGATAATTTAAAAATAATTAATTCACAATTTTTTTTATAATGTATGTCTGATTATATCTGAATAAAAACAAGTAAGTTTGTAACTTTTTCTGAAAAAAAATTGTTTGAATGAAAGTAAATATTATATTAAAAAATATCTATGTAAAATTATTTATTTCATAAACTATAAAATCTAATTATTTTTTATTTTAATTTACAAGAGCATAAATGTCAAATAATCATTTTTAACATGTTTTTATTTATAAAAATAAGTAAGATGTTATTTATATTCTGATATTAAAAAAAGATAAATATATCATTCACATATTTATATTCAAATCTAGTTAAATTTTTAATAAATTCAAATATATTTAAATTTCAGCAATCCTAACTCTCACTAATTAAAAACACACATTTTTAAGAAACATACATTGATTCGCACTCTACGATGTATCGTGTACTTTTAAATATGACTATGCCCGATCATCATTATCAACACAAAAAAATTGAAAAATGCTATTTACATATAATAAAGTACATAACTTAGCACATAACATGACACACTCAAATAAATCAAAAAAAACCACCACTAACGTGTTAAATAATAAAAAATTTCACTTCAATTACAAAGTTTAAAAACCAAAAAAAAAAACTTATCCAATTCATTGACTAGCTCACAGCAGCAAACTATATATTCACTCATTGCACTTTCACTCTTGCGCTGGCATCCGCTATTTATTCCCTCCGACATATTGCCCACCTACTCCATCAGCGACAGATCTTTATTTTGTGTAATGTTTTGTGCAAATAGTAGCGCTCATAAAAGAAAACAATGTCTTACTAAATAAATTATCATTGCGATGACATATCTTTATTTGTGTAATGTTGTGTGCAAACAGCGAGTGCTCATAAGAAAAAAAAAAACCAATGTCTTACTAAATAAATATATATATATATATATATATATATATATATATATATATATATATATATATATATATGTATATTCTTTTATTTTCTACCACCTCTAAATTACTTCGTTTTAAACATGAACAAAATCTTATAAAAAATAAAAATACTCTTACACATCTTGAAATCTTGTCCCTCAAAATTTTATTCTTTTTAAATTATCGAACTCTAGCACCCCAAAGTCTTATCATAAAAACTCTTTCAAAATTTTAAAAATTTTATGTCCTGCATTTTCGTGGTATTTACTATTCTTATCTTATATTTAACTAATCATTTTGATACTTACTAACTAGTGATTATAAAAATAAAAATAATAAAATGATACATCCAAACCATACATCACTAATAATGTACGGCAGATTTTTAAAAACAAACAAAAGCATGATGAATAGAGAAAATCATAAATTAAATCACACACGTCTTTTTTTTTTCCCTTAGGAAATTAAATTCCGATCATGCATGCTTCTACCTGATCTTTGGCACTGGACTTGTTGTAGGTCGAGTTTGAGTCAGATGTGACATAGAGAGAATGAAAACCAAAGTGCACCATAGGAGCAGGATCATAAGTATCTCCAAATATGTCCGAAGCCGGAGTAAGATTGATTTCAAAATCTTTGAACCACTCAGCAGCCAATTGAGTTCCTCTCCATGAAATTAAAATGTCTCTTCTTCCTAGCACAGCCTTTCCTTCATCAGTGGCCACAGCAACGTACCCAATCCAAGCGGATTGGTCAGGGAGAACCAATCGAAGAAATCAGTATCTGATCTTGCATATAAATAATTGGTGACAATGTATTTGTATGGATTGCCATTTTGTAAGGCTACATTCGAGAACAAATCTTCTGGTGCATAACGAGGGAATCCGTACATCTTAGAATTTGTCTCGCCATTGAAGGAATCATAATTAGCTTGAACTCTTTCACCATAATGAATTATGTAGCGCCGGAGATTAATGTTGAGAGGGTTCAATAAACCATCCCAGTTGTTGTTGCCACTCAGCTCCTTCCAATTGTCTGCTATCCGAGTCTCATCCATTATTTCGTTCTTGTTGTAACTTGTGAGGATGTAGCAACTAGACTCGTATTAATTTGCTTGCTTTTTATAGAATGAAACACATTTGATCTATATATGAACACGTGAAATTAATATCTTGCATAGATGGTTTTTTTAGGACGATCTTCAATTTTCCTTTACTTAAATTAATACGTACCAATTATTTCTCTATTACTTTTATAATAGTCAATAACTTCTTAAAATAAAAAATTTAAAGGAAAAGAAGGCACATGAGTCATTTTCTTGATATTTTATCTTAAGAATATAAAACATATACTTATTCTATCAAATATATTTAAAAATAAAAAAATAAAAATATCCTATTATTAAATTTTTTATTTACATTGAAACCTACATTTCTTATTTTTATTATTTAAATTTTTTTATATAATTTATTTAATTAATAATAAATATGAATAAAAGTATATTTGAAAATAAAGATATTATTGTTAAATTATGGTGTTAAATGGATTATTAACTATTATGAAAATAGCAGAAGGTAATGATACATATTGTATCATTTCAGTTAGAAGCCGAGAATCTCTTTCATTTTATATATTAACTATGAAATAAATAATATTTTATAATTTTTTCTATTATTGTTGTTAGCGGTGCTATTAGTTGAGTTGTATAATACCAAGATAGTCTTTAATGAATCCCATTTAAAAGATAAAATTAAATATAAAAGTTAGAAATTTTTAAATTTTTTCAAATGAATAAATTTGAAGATATTTATTTGGTTCAAAAGACCATTTTACCCTTCAAATTATATGGTACTAGCATATTATAGATGCAGAAAAAAAAAAATTCTTAGCTAACATGTAAAAATATTGCACTTCAATAATTAATTGTTACACTATATTCATTTTTATTTTGACATAGTGGAATAGTAAAAGATAATAACCATTTTCTAATTAATTACTCCCTAGCATTTTTGTACGTATAAATAGATAGTATTTGTTTACGTAATAGGTTTTTGTTTTGGGTTCCCATATACTGATATACAAGGACAGAAAGATCTTGTGCCATGTAGTAAATGGGATTTATATATTGAGTGTAAACAATAATTATTTTAAATGAAATAAAGACCCTTGATATCTTTAAGGCTTGTTCAAATGCTTATATATATTGATTTCTAAAGTTTAAACAGTGCTTTTTTTTAAAAAATATCTTTATCCCCCTTCACTATACTAACTACAAAAATTGACTTAAAACAATAATTATACAATGAATGAGAACAATGAGCGAGACCTCATTTTAATAAAAAATGAATATTATACAAGCCAATATATATATATACATAAAGAATTCTAAATCCAGTATTTTTGTAGACAGTTTTTTTTAGATAACTCTTACGGAAGCAAGGACTATAAAATTAATAAAATAAAATAAAAGAGTTTACAACTCATGGGGTATACAGGACCTGACCTAGAAAATCCAACAATAAAGAATAAAAAAGGGTGAAAGTGAAAGTTCACCGACCATAATTGATAGGACCGAAGGCCATGAGCATCACTATGAAGAGAAGATAAAATCTCAGCGTGATAAACATCCAGCTAGACAAACTCATCCACTTTAGAACCCATATTTAGCATTATATTTACAGCTCCGTAATTTTTCGACAATGGAAAAGAGTTCATTAATGAAAAATTTAGTAATGTGGGACTTAACAAATAACAAGCCTTACAAGAAAAGTATATCTCCACAATGGCTAACTAATATAGTTTGTGATTCTAATTAGTGATCACATTCTGTTATCGTAGTTTTAGGGTCGGTTTGAAATTGATTTTTAGAGATTTAAAAATTATTTAAAGAGGTTAAAAATTAATTTTGATTTATTATAATTTTTTTAAAAGTCAGTTTTAAAAAATCAGCTCATTACATTTGATTTTGAAAAGCGGAATGAGAGGAGCTTTTCAAAATCTGATTTTCAAAATTAATTTTACGCTTAATATAACTTTATATGTATATCCTCACATATATTATATAAATCCAAAATTATTCTTATTCAATTTAGAAATAAAATCAATAAATTTAAAGTGATTATTATTATTATTACCAATAATATTAAGATAATAGAATAAAAATAAAAATAGTAAAATAAAAATACTTATTTTAATTATCAATTTTTATATATACAAAATAAAAATAGTATATATAAATTTCACTTAATGTTATATCTATTTCAATTATTCTTATTCTTATAACAGTTTAATAATAAGATTTACTAAATAATACGACTGCTTTTAAAACTCACAATACATTTTAGAAATAAAATTTAACAAGAAATAAATTGATTTTATTCACAATTGATTATTTTTATGGCATAGCTAATAATAATTGTTTTAAAAGATAAAACATTACTAAAATAGCCCTTAGTTTGGAAAGTCATTTTTCCGGCTGATTAAAGAAGGTGCCCAAATTGAATTAGAAGCTTTTGTGACTACGATTGTTATAGTAAATGTTAGGATTATGTGCTATTTCAAACATATTAATTTACTTATTTTCTAATTAATAAAATATTTGTGATATTTTTTAGATATCTTAATCGCATAAATATTTTAAATAAGGTCTATTTAATGATATTAAATATATTTATATGATCATCTTATAGAGTCACAAAAGGCATAAATACAAGTTATCTTATAATTAAATAAATTGAGTTCGCAGTTGATAAATAGGATTGTGCGCACTATTTATGTTTAGACTGTAGTAAATTCATTTAATGATTTGTCTTAATCATATATAAATTTATTGATGCAATTTGACTATATTGAACTAGATCATATATGAAATTTAATTAACTTTGAAATGACTATCAGACTTATTAAATCTCATAGGCATTGATTTTATTGCAATCTCAATCTTTAGTTAATTATAGATTCATGCTTTTGATTATTATTTCATTTGAGTTACTAATGGGCGCGATATATAATTGTAGTTAAGATTACCTGGTATCTTAGTAGAGGCAGTTATGAGCAATGAGATTATAGATTAACAATATAAAATTTGTACAGCACAGCTCTTGATTGGTTTTTGATACTTGATTATAGAATTCTCTAGTCAGAGTGTGTCAACATAATTAGTATGTTGAAAATGATCATTAGAGAAAATCAGTAAGTGTCAAGAAACAAGATGTAATTAAATTAATTTGACAGTTGAGACATCAATTTAATTAGCGATATGGTACAAATGATTGTTCAGTAAAAAAAATCAATGTGACATGGGTCAAATTATTATTCAAGAATATTATCCTAGATAGCATAATATTATGAAGGTCAATTCCAATCTTTTAGTGAAGTAGATTTATAATTAAATAATCGAGCTAGTTTAAGTATAAATCTAATTATTGTAGCCACTATTTTAAGTACCCATATGATTATTAGATTAGCTCATTTAATTAATTGTACCACTAATTGATTAATAAGTAAGATAACTAGTTGTATGGTTGAAAATCTTAAATATATTATTTAGTGGGAGATTTTATTTAATATACTTGTGTGTCAAGGGTCTTGTATTATTTTATAAGGTGTGCCCCTATAATAAGAGCAGGTAACACTACTTGCTTTTTCTTATTTTTTAATTTAGATCAAATAGTTTGATTTAATAGAATTTAAAAAAGGAGAGAAAAATAAGGAGTCTATAATTTCTACCAATACAATATAAAAGTCTTGTTTCTCCACAGAATTCTCCACGGAAGAAATAAGAGGAGCCACAATATATAGATTAGAGAAAATAAAATTTTCTCTCTAACTTTGAAAGAAATCATTTTTCTCTTGCTACTTGCTTTCAATAGTGATAAAGGTGCCACATATAAATTTACGTCATAACTTGAAAGATAGTTGGTGACGGATCGTCAAAATTAGTTGTGACAGAACATGACTTAAGAGCCTAAATTACTACAACAAAAAAGCAAATGTACGATTTATAAATTATGGTAATTCTGTATATTGTATAAGAAATGCCATCCTAATGTTTTTGCTTCAAAATGTTTTAAACCAACAGTAGAGAATAAGAAAAGTAAAAAAATGTGGATGATTTGAGTGATCTAACAAAATTGGTTGTAACAAAACATAACTTAGGAATCTAAATTACTACAACGAAAAAGCAAATGTACGATTAATTCTATATGTTGTATGAGAAATGCCATCATAAAATTTTGCTTCAAAACGTTTTAAACCAACAGTAGAGAATATAAAAAGTCAAAAAATGTAGATGATCTGAGTGGAAGGTAAAATGACAAATCAATGAAACCATGAATAAGTCAAAAAGAGATGGTGGAACTAGATAAAGATGGTCAAGGGGCCAGGCGGCAGATGGCACAGCATAGATTGGGCACGTGTCCTTACAGCATGATACAATACAAGCACATTTTAGTAAGGCACACAGCGCGACACCTCACGACAAGCACATGTGTTGAGCTGTGCTTAGAGGTTTAGACACATGAGTCTCAAAAGCACAATATGATCAGAGATAGATCAAAGCATGATATGTGAAAAAACACGTGATAAACATGCTTAGTTGGTAGGCTAACACACGGCCCGTGGGCCAAAGTATACTTATAATTTTTTTTAATAAAAATAAACATAACAAGTTATGATTTTACAAATAATTTGAAACTAAAATTTTTAATATATTTTATTACCGTAGATGTTTTTAAAAAATTCTAATTGTTTTTTATTTATAATTTATTAAGTAAATAAATGATTTCATGATTTTAATAAATAAAATTATAAATATCATGATTTTATAAGTCATAAATCTAAACTTTACAACTTTAATATTTCATTTATGAAATCATAAATTAGTCAAAGGAGGTATGATTAATAGTTGTGAGTTGTGACTTGTGACTTGTTATAATTGATATCTCATAATTGTAAGTTCTTGTAATTGTTACTCCAGGATTGTAATTTTAATTTTTTTCTATGATCTATGGAATTAGACTCGTGTATTGTTCTATTATAATTGGTTATTAGGAAATTAGATAATATAAGCTGTGTAATTGTGTTGATGTCTTAATTAAAAGTTAATTGTTCTCTTAATAAAATAATAATAATTATTATGATTAATTGTAATTGCATGGGCTGATGGGCTTAAAGAAATAACGCGTGAGCTTGAAAAAGCGCACCAGACACGTGAGCTTGAAGAAAGCACGCCAAGCACATAGACTTTTTCAAGCATGTCGCTGCCATTTTTTAGGTACGACCTGAGCACGGAATGCGTGGGCTTAGGCCATGGGCTGTGTTGGACTTAAGCAAAAAAAATTTGAGCACAACACGGCACGACCCACCAACATGGGCCCTTGTAAGCTTAACTTTTCCGGCACAACTCTATACGACACTGTAGGCCATCTTTAGAACAAGATATCATATGACCATGGAACATGCAAGAAAGTCAAAGTTATGGGCAAAGTCATGTGTGGGCTAAGTCGAGGTGTGGTCCGGCTTTATGATTAAGAATTTTATAAATATAAAAATATTAAATTTGTCATACCCATGTATAAATTTTTAAAAATAAAGAAATTACCATTAATTTATATTAATAATAAGTCGAGTTTATTATTTTTAGTTCTATTTGTTTTTATATGCAATACACAACCATAACTCTAATTACGGACTAGATGATATTTTTATTTAACATTACATTAATGATTGAAATTTTAATATTTGAGTTTCAACTAATTTGATTTTTTATTTATAGTTGTAGCATTATGTTAAACATTAATAACTAACTTAAAGTAATGCTGCCACATTAGTTAAGAGCTTAAGACTTCAATATTGGGATCCTTAATGTTACTCTTACTATTAATATAGTTTTTTTTTTTTAAGTTTGTTTACAAGAACCCCATCCCAAATGAAACTTATTCTTATATTCGAGCCCTTAACATCTTGCTTTTACTAAAAAGACCAACTAACTATATTATTATTTGAAGATAATGTAGCTTTCATTCTTATTAAAAAATTTCTAAAATGTACACTGATTAATTTTTCAAATAAGTTTCGGCTTCGCCTTTAGTTAAAGTCCTCAAGCGAGGATTTTGGTCCAACATGACCCCTTAGTTAAGATTTAGCAATTGGATTTGATTTGTTAAGTTATCTTGCAAAAACCCGGAAGCTTGGTCTAGGGATTCAAAGATTTGCCTTGAATAAAAAGGGATAGAGATAATTTACAGTGTCATCTGATTCCTAAGTGGTATAGATAGTTAATAAGAGTTTAAATTCAAATTTCTTGTTATCTAATAAGTGCTATAAGTGGTATAGATAACTAATAAGTGCCATAACTATCTCGATTCTCAAGTATTATAATAAAAAGTAAGGATATTGTCAATTTTTCCCTTATTATATTCAATATATATCATTTATCCCACGACAACATAAGTTTACAATGTTACCTTTATTTTTAAATACACTTTTATTTTATTTATTATAAATTAAATAAATCACATGAATAGAAATTAAAATAAAAAATTAATTATTAAAAATAAGAAATATATGTTTTGATTAAAAAAATTAATAATAAAATATTTTTCTTGTACTATTATAAATTATTAGGCTCTATAGTACTTGGTTTTAATTGAGTTGAGTTTTGAAGCATCCCGACTCATTAAACACAACGTTCCTACTTATAATGGCTCTTGGAGGCTTTAGTTCAATGCACCGAGTGTATAAACCTTAACTCCATCAAGATAGCCAAAAACACACACTTTAAAGCCCCATGTTACAATTTGCCTTACTTAATGTGCATAGGTTGGACAATAAAAACTCTTATACTAGAATAATTTGTTGGTTGACTAGACCATAGTTCATCAAAAACTCTTATTCCAAATAAAGGACTTATATTCACTATTTAGCGAGATGTGGCTGAAGCTTCTACTATAGAGATATAGATAAATTTGAAAGAATAAGCATACCTCTCACTTTTTCAATCAAAGTCTTATTCATTCTTTCGGTTTATCTATTTTGATGAGGTGTGTGTCTCATCGTTTTGTGCCTCATAACCCCATGCTCGGAACAAAAATCATTAAACCTCTTATTAAGAAACTCCAAACCATTAACTATTTTTAACCTTTTAACCTTCCTGTTTGTGCGAGTTTCAACCGGTGTTTTCTAAGTTCAAAGCCGATCAAAACATCTTGTTTGCTTTTCAGAATATATTCCTAAACTAATATTAAAAAGTCATCAATGAGATATAAGAATTACTTGGCTCCCTAAAGAAGATGTACGTGTAGACCTTCATGATCAACATGAATATAATCTAGAGTTCCTTTAGAGACATGAACACTAATATCAAATTTAATTTTTGAAGACTTGCCTAGGACACAATCTTTACTGAAATTTTAAAGTCTCGATCTTATCCTCTCCTAACCTCACTTTGACAGTTCTTTTAGCTCTTTTACTCATATGACCTAACCTCAAATGCCACAACATTGTCTTGTCTAGATTACTGTTTTGACATACCAACATCACCTATAATGATCGTTCCTTGAAAACATATAGGTTAGTTTTCATATTTCCCTCATTAATGTGATGGACCCTTTCATAACTCTTAAATACCATATTTAAACTTAATTATGTATATTATATTATTAAGCATACCAGGAGATATAAGGTTTCTTTTCGGTTCACGCATATCTCTCACATCCCTCGATTCTCTAATCACTGCCATCAAACATTTTCAACCTAACTATGCATCTACCCATTACCTTATAGCTAGAATAATTACCCATTACAACAACTCCACTATTACGAGGCTTCATAGTTTGTAAACAAATGCTTATTTGGGCAAACATGAAAAGAGAACCAGAATCTAAAACCCAATTACCTTTGGTTTGGCCATCTATAGCAAATAGAATTCTAGTTGAATCATACCTATCAAGTTCTTGACTTTACGATGCAATAACAACATCATCACTCTTTTTTTTTCTTCTTCTTGTTTTTCATTTCAAGATAATATTTCTTAAAGTGACCTTCATTGTCGCATTGGAAGCATTTCAAGTTCTTTAGCCTAGATTTTGATCTTTTATTCTTTTATTTCACACATTCTCTTTTTTCTGATCTTTCTCTTATTATTGGGCCTTCTTTTTATTTTGATTTTTTTTATTACAGCCTTAGAACTCAAAGTCTTTTTGACATCCAATATAGTAAGAGTTTTTCCTTCTGTATATAATTTATCCATTAAATGCTTATAAGAGCTTAGTGAAGAACATAGCAAAATCCTGATTTTTTCTTCATCATCAATTTTCAAGATCTAAAATGATCTTGTTGAAAGCATCAATGTGATATGAGATAGATGATCCTTTTTCTATTTATAGGGTATAAAGCTTTTTCTTGGTGGCCAATCTTTTGCCCATGAATTTTTTGGTGTACAAGTTTTCAAGCATTTTTCACAATTTAGCTGTTGTTTTCTCATTACTAACTTCTCTGAGTACCACGTCATCAAGACTTAAGATTATAGCTCTCTGAGCTCTATCTAACACACCTGCCAGATCTTCATCAGAAACTTTTCTTAGTATCTTTGATGATGAGGCTTCGTCAAGTGCTTTATCCCACCCTTGATGTACTAATAAAGCTCTCATCTTAAGCCTCCACAAGTGGAAGTCATTTTCTCTATAAACTTTTCTACATCAAGCTTAAGTTTTGCTATTTCTTGAGATCAAGGATTCAAATAATGGCTCTGATACTAATTTGTTGAAGCTTAAACCAGGTAAAGCATCGATTTTAACTTTCTCAAGAACCACTCTAATGATCTTTGATATTTGAATAGCAAGAAGGTATCCTAATCTTGTATGAACAAATATGACTTATTGAAACTAAACAATCAGATTAATTAAAGAACAAAATCAATCACACATACTACAAAAGGAATTTATAGTAGTTTGGCCACTATAATGCCTACATCCACCATGAAAAAGAGATAAGCTTTAACTAATTATGAGTTTACAAGATACAATGCTTGAGAGAAGATGTAACTGAATCATACCTCCCAAGTAACAGCTAATAAGGCTTTATGTACATAGAGAAATGATATAGAATAATCCCTCATTAGTACTCACATATCTGGGTTTGTTGGTAAAAACCTAGAAGCAACCCACGCGTAAAACGACTTTTAACACTTATTTAAACTGTTGATGGACACTTGGCAAAGCTTTATTCAATCCATCACTTAAAACATAGGCATGAGTATCGTTTGGATCAAGTGAAATAGATGATTACTCATGTGCCATGCTTAAACTTTGATCCGAAACTAGAGTCATAGAACCCCACAAGTCACAGAAACCAATGGGTTGGCTGCATTAGAAAGTTTTATCTGTTTTGTTAGATAGTAAGTTATCGGAGATCCGATTAGGCCTAGAAAGTCAATAATTGCTAGTCTTCTTCTCTAACTATAGAAAACGAAATCAAACTCATTTAAAACAAGAGTTCTCCAATCTCTATCAAATTTAAACTTGTTCATAATAATCATCTTGAGTTTTCATTTGTTTATTTACATGCATTGATTCATATTTGGGCTATCATTTATTTATATAATTTTTTTAAGGAGTGTGATCATTGTAATTTTCATTTCAAAAGAAAAAATTGAGTGATTATAAGCGTGGGAAATACTTGAGAAAAGATGTGTGAGTGATACACAATTTGTAAAGGTTGATTGACACCTTGGAAGTCAATTATAAGATCTTAAAGCCTTGGGTTGTAAGGCTTGGATAGTGGAATCTTCAAGCTTGGTTTGCTTAGAGGCGTGAATATAGGAGGGTAGAGAGTTCCTTGATGAAAGATTGTGAAGATAATCACTTGATCATAATATGAGAAGAAAATGATGAGGTAAGATGATTTAATTATTTTGGTAACAATTCTTGCCTTATTGATTATAAGTGATGGTCAGTTACTTTATTCTTACTAAATGCTTCATACCTATCTTATGATATCATGACATTGAGAGGAATTAGTATGATGTGAATAAGTTTATTTTTTCTTATTGATTATGTTGAGTGGATTATGGATAGTTGCTTGAAATTGTGAAGGTATGTTTGTATGCTTGGTAAACTTTGCATGATTGAATTATCATTATGCTTTAACTTTTTTATCATTAATTATTTCTCTATGTGAATATTTGATGTGTGCATGTCAACTAATCATGATGGATTTATTTGATTTTAATGATTGTATAATCTTTGATCTATATTCTTAATTGTCTATCATTGTGTTTCATGTATTAAAGTGATTTTGAGACATTCATGGATAAAGATATGACATTGGACTAGATCATTTTTTTTTCCAAAAAGAACTTTGTGCATGAAAAGAGGGGAAAAGGTCGATCAGCTAAATTGCAGCTGACTAATCGCTGATGTGGAGCTATGAATCGCTTGCATTTTACATTTGTTTTTCATCTCATTTCTTCATCTTCCTCACTTGTTCATCACTTATGTATTTGTGAATTCTTGTGTGATTGATTATTTTATATCATTATTCATTTATAAAATTAACATATATTACTATTTGTATTTATGGATTTGATCACTTATTCTTCTAACTTATAATGATTGTTTATCTTGATAGTTGTGTTGATTTTGATGGTCTATACTTATGCTTTATTTAAGTTTTGATGATAAATAATGTACTTTGATGATCAAATTGTATTTCATGAAGCCTGATCTCGTGAAATCTATGATTAATGAATGGATGCATTTTTGGACTTTATTGACAAATTGTTGAATGTGCATTACTTGCTTTAGATAATATAAAAATAAGAAGAAATACATATACTTTGAGATATTGGCGCATATAAGACTTTGAGATATTGTTGCATATAAGATTGTACAAGTTATATTGAACTATCACATTAGATCTTTGATGAGCTTAATTCTCTTGATTCAGTAAAATGTGATTATTAATTATGAAGCTTGGTTACTTTGAGATATTGGCGTATATGAGACTTTGAGATATTGTCGCATATAAGATTATACAAGTTATATTGAACTATCACATTAGATCTTTGATGAGCTTAATTATCTTGATTCCTAAAATGTGATTATTAATTATGGAGTTTGGATACTTAATGATATGCTCTTATGATTTTTTTTTAATTTTGGATGGATTACTTGTCTTTTGAAAATTGATAAGAGGAGATGCCTTACTTGTTTAAATTTTAATGATGTCAAAAGGGAGAAGTATATGCATTTTTAGCATTTTTTTTATATCTAAATGGGGAAAAAATAATATACATTTTTATGATGAAAGGGAGAAGTAACATGCATTTTAAGTATTAGTTGTTGGTTATATGCATACTTGATGATTAGAGATTAAAATAATTAACATGCTTTATATGTAATGTATTTGATATTTTATGACATACTTAAGGGAACTTTATATCTCTTGCATATCTTGTTATTGAAATCCCTTTATGAATGTTAAAATAAATAGTGTTTGTCATCATAAAAAGGGAGAGATTATTGGCCTAAGCAGTTATCCAAGATTTGATTTTGATGATAATAAACCACGTGTCAAGGGTAAAATAATAAATATATATTTCATAATCTCACTAACACTTAAAGGACTAAAATCATGTATGTGAAATCAAGTTCACGACACTTCGATGAACAAAGGCACAAAACTTATCAAGTCAAGGATGAGCATTAGAGGTACTAGGTTATGTGATTTCTCTTTCTATATATATTGTAAGCAACTAGCTGATAATTCTCATAGAGGAATATATTTTACAAATAACTCCTTACAGGTCACTAGAAAATAACGGTCAACCGATATCGGTTAACACCGATACGATAATTTAAATTTCTACATAACGATAGCTTGTATAAAGTCAAAGCGGTGATTCGACGACAAGTTAACAACAATCCGATTAGGCCCAGAAAGTCAACAACAACCAGTTTTCTTCTCTAAGTATAAAAAACCTAATCAAACTCATTTAAAAAAGAGTTCTCCAATCCCTATCAAACTTAAACTTGTCCATACAAATCATCTTGATCTTTCATTTATTTATTTACATTCATTGATTCATATTTGGACTATCGAGTTACTTATATACTCTTATGAGGAGTGTGATTATTGTAATTTTCATGTGTAGGAAATACATGGGAAAAGAGGTGTGAGTGATACATCACTTGTAAAGGTTGATTAAAACATTGGAAATCAATTGTAAGATTTTGAAATCTTGCAACAAGTTTAATTCATACCTTGAAAGTCAATTGTAAGATCTAAAAACCTTGGGTTGTAAGGTTTGGATAATGAAATCCTTAAGCTTGGTTTGCTTGGAGGCGTGAGCGTAGAAGGGCTGATGAACCACGTAAAAATATCATGTTCAATTTCTCTTCTCCTTATCTCATATATTTATTTATTGCTTAAATTTACTTATATTGAAATTACTTGAGATATTAGTTTAAATTGTATTGTGTTTCTAGACATAATTTTTAATTATCTAATTCACCCCCTTGGGTTGCACATTTAGAATTTCATATAATTACAAGATTATCCTAAATTTAATTAAATAAATAAATTTCAAAATCTAAGATATTACTTTTTTATAACTATAATTTTATTTAAAATTATCATATTAATTTTTGTAATTATAATTTCATTTAATTTATATGGAAATTTTTTAATTTTAATTATAGAAAAGTTTACAATAATTATAGAAAGTTTTCTCTTTATGTTAACTTTTGTATATTTCCCTATACTTAATTTAATTACAATAATTAAATAAAATTATAATTAAAAAATTAAAAAATTAACACATTAATTTTTAAATGAAATTTTAATTATGAAAAAATAACATATTAGATTTTATGATTTATTTATTTTATTAAATTTAGGGGTATTATTATTATTTTAATTTTTATTTTTCAAAATATTGTAGAATAAAATGGTCTTTTAATCTATTTAGAGGTAAAATTGTCATTTTAGCGTCAAGTGGCTGATTTATATAAGTTAAAAAATAAAAATGATGTAAAGAATATGTCAAAATTTTTGGTAATTAAATGTACATATGACAAAAAAGAGTAATTAAAGATAATTTTCCATTAAATTTACAATTGTTGAACAATGTACAGAACACCAAACATTCTAATTACATGCACAAATATTAAACCTTATTTATAGAAAAATTTGGTTTGTTAGCCTTACGTATTTAGTATTATATATATATATATATATTTCCTCTTTAGTGAAGAATGTCAAAAAAAATAATAATAAACACACACACACACAGATTTCAATACATTAAAATTTTTTTAGATGTTAATGAATTGAAAATTATGTTTTTATTAATTAATGACATTTTATTTTAATAAAGTAACAATGTTCTCACCAAGATATATATATATATATATATATATATGATTAATTAATTAACTAGTAGTACTCGGAGGATCTGGCACATAATCCTTGAGCTTCCAGAAGCCATTATCCAATTGAACCAGGCTTTTGTTCTTGACAGTCCACCAATTAGGTGGTACCCCATATTCATCCATCAAAAGATCCAATCCTTTATTGACAAGTGCAATATCGCGATCAAATGCCAACTCAAAATCATCATCATCACCATCATCTCCTTGTGAAGTCCCCGCAATTCCATGCAGATAATTCTCTAAATTATGCAAAACGGAAGGAAGAGATGAAGGGGTATATCCGTCTTTACGTATGTTGATTTGGTTGTATCGATTTTCAACTCTTGTCCCACGTCAACATAACCTGCGGAAATGGGCGGAACATCCGGCACGATGTCGTTTTTATTTGTAATGCGTAAAAGGCGAAGGAGATTCTGATCTTCGAATGCAGTCTTGAAGGCTGAGTCCCCAACGCGGGGGCTAGCAAACACGATGGTCGTCACCATGCATCCTGATGCTGTGTCTGATCCTGCCGGTTTGTTATATCCATTGGCAACTAAATCTGCTGCATTCAGTGTTGCAAGCGCAGAACCCAGGCTGTGGCCTATCACTGTAATGCTCATTTCTTCATCCTTGTATTTGTCCACTAGTGTGCTCACTGCACATCGAACCTGCTTCCGCAAATTAATATATATAAATAGAAGTATTAATTTTAAATTATCTCACGTTAATTGACTATTTTTCAAAGCACCCATCTTATTTTTCAAAACTTCAATTTGTTCTCTATTTGATTTTGTTAAGAAAGACCAAAAAGATAACTCATCGACTAACTCTAAATTTTCCCTTATTTTTGGAACACAAATGAGAGCAACTTTAAATTTTAAAAATTAAAGAAGATAATTTAAAAATAATTAATTCACAATTTTTTTTTATAATGTATGTCTGATTATATCTGAATAAAAACAAGTAAGTTTGTAACTTTTTCTGAAAAAAAATTGTTTGAATGAAAGTAAATATTATATTAAAAAAATATCTATGTAAAATTATTTATTTCATAAACTATAAAATCTAATTATTTTTTTATTTTAATTTACAAGAGCATAAATGTCAAATAATCATTTTTAACATGTTTTTTATTTATAAAAATAAGTAAGATGTTATTTATATTCTGATATTAAAAAAAAGATAAATATATCATTCACATATTTATATTCAAATCTAGTTAAATTTTTTAATAAATTCAAATATATTTAAATTTCAGCAATCCTAACTCTCACTAATTAAAAAACACACATTTTTTAAGAAACATACATTGATTCGCACCTACAGTGTCTGTGTACTTTTAAATATGACTATGCCCGATACTGTTATCAACACAAAAAAATTGAAAAATGCTATTTACATATAATAAAGTACATAACTTAGCACATAACATGACACACTCAAATAAATCAAAAAAAACCACCACTAACGTGTTAAATAATAAAAAATTTCACTTCAATTACAAAGTTTAAAAAACAAAAAAAAAAACTTATCCAATTCATTGACTAGCTCACAGCAGCAAACTATATATTCACTCATTGCACTTTCACTCTTGCGCCGGCATCCGCTATTTATTCCCTCCGACATATTGCCCACCTACTCCATCGCGGCGACAGATCTTTATTTTGTGTAATGTTTTGTGCAAATAGTAGCGCTCATAAAAGAAAACAATGTCTTACTAAATAAATTATCATTGCGATGACATATCTTTATTTGTGTAATGTTGTGTGCAAACAGCAGTGCTCATAAGAAAAAAAAAAACCAATGTCTTACTAAATAAATATATATATATATATATATATATATATATATATATATATATATATATATATATATATTCTTTTATTTTCTACCACCTCTAAATTACTTCGTTTTAAACATGAACAAAATCTTATAAAAAATAAAAATACTCTTACACATCTTGAAATCTTGTCCCTCAAAATTTTATTCTTTTTAAATTATCGAACTCTCGCACCCCAAAGTCTTATCATAAAAACTCTTTCAAAATTTTAAAAATTTTATGTCCTGCATTTTCGTGGTATTTACTATTCTTATCTTATATTTAACTAATCATTTTGATACTTACTAACTAGTGATTATAAAAATAAAAATAATAAAATGATACATCCAAACCATACATCACTAATAATGTACGGCAGATTTTTAAAAACAAACAAAAGCATGATGAATAGAGAAAATCATAAATTAAATCACACACGTCTTTTTTTTTTCCCTTAGGAAATTAAATTCCGATCATGCATGCTTCTACCTGATCTTTGGCACTGGACTTGTTGTAGGTCGAGTTTGAGTCAGATGTGACATAGAGAGAATGAAAACCAAAGTGCACCATAGGAGCAGGATCATAAGTATCTCCAAATATGTCCGAAGCCGGAGTAAGATTGATTTCAAAATCTTTGAACCACTCAGCAGCCAATTGAGTTCCTCTCCATGAAATTAAAATGTCTCTTCTTCCTAGCACAGCCTTTCCTTCATCAGTGGCCACAGCAACGTACCCAATCCAAGCGGATTGGTCAGGGAGAACAATCGAAGAAATCAGTATCTGATCTTGCATATAAATAATTGGTGACAATGTATTTGTATGGATTGCCATTTTGTAAGGCTACATTCGAGAACAAATCTTCTGGTGCATAACGAGGGAATCCGTACATCTTAGAATTTGTCTCGCCATTGAAGGAATCATAATTAGCTTGAACTCTTTCACCATAATGAATTATGTAGCGCCGGAGATTAATGTTGAGAGGGTTCAATAAACCATCCCAGTTGTTGTTGCCACTCAGCTCCTTCCAATTGTCTGCTATCCGAGTCTCATCCATTATTTCGTTCTTGTTGTAACTTGTGAGGATGTAGCAACTAGACTCGTATTAATTTGCTTGCTTTTTATAGAATGAAACACATTTGATCTATATATGAACACGTGAAATTAATATCTTGCATAGATGGTTTTTTAGGACGATCTTCAATTTTCCTTTACTTAAATTAATACGTACCAATTATTTCTCTATTACTTTTATAATAGTCAATAACTTCTTAAAATAAAAATTTAAAGGAAAAGAAGGCACATGAGTCATTTTCTTGATATTTTATCTTAAGAATATAAAACATATACTTATTCTATCAAATATATTTAAAAATAAAAAATAAAAATATCCTATTATTAAATTTTTATTTACATTGAAACCTACATTTCTTATTTTTATTATTTAAATTTTTTTATATAATTTATTTAATTAATAATAAATATGAATAAAAGTATATTTGAAAATAAAGATATTATTGTTAAATTATGGTGTTAAATGGATTATTAACTATTATGAAAATAGCAGAAGGTAATGATACATATTGTATCATTTCGAGTTAGAAAGCTGAGAATCTCTTTCATTTTATATATTAACTATGAAATAAATAATATTTTATAATTTTTTCTATTATTGTTGTTAGCGGTGCTATTAGTTGAGTTGTATAATACCAAGATAGTCTTTAATGAATCCCATTTAAAAGATAAAATTAAATATAAAAGTTAGAAATTTTTAAATTTTTTCAAATGAATAAATTTGAAGATATTTATTTGGTTCAAAAGACCATTTTACCCTTCAAATTATATGGTACTAGCATATTATAGATGCAGAAAAAAAAAAAAATTCTTAGCTAACATGTAAAAATATTGCACTTCAATAATTAATTGTTACACTATATTCATTTTTATTTTGACATAGTGGAATAGTAAAAGATAATAACCATTTTCTAATTAATTACTCCCTAGCATTTTTGTACGTATAAATAGATAGTATTTGTTTCAGTAATAGGTTTTTGTTTTGGGTTCCCATATACTGATATACAAGGACAGAAAGATCTTGTGCCATGTAGTAAATGGGATTTATATATTGAGTGTAAACAATAATTATTTTAAATGAAATAAAGACCCTTGATATCTTTAAGGCTTGTTCAAATGCTTATATATATTGATTTCTAAAGTTTAAACAGTGCTTTTTTTTAAAAAATATCTTTATCCCCCTTCACTATACTAACTACAAAAATTGACTTAAAACAATAATTATACAATGAATGAGAACAATGAGCGAGACCTCATTTTAATAAAAATGAATATTATACAAGCCAATATATATATATACATAAAGAATTCTAAATCCAGTATTTTTGTAGACAGTTTTTTAGATAACTCTTACGGAAGCAAGGACTATAAAATTAATAAAATAAAATAAAAGAGTTTACAACTCATGGGGTATACAGGACCTGACCTAGAAAATCCAACAATAAAGAATAAAAAAGGGTGAAAGTGAAAGTTCACCGACCATAATTGATAGGACCGAAGGCCATGAGCATCACTATGAAGAGAAGATAAAATCTCAGCGTGATAAACATCCAGCTAGACAAACTCATCCACTTTAGAACCCATATTTAGCATTATATTTACAGCTCCGTAATTTTTCGACAATGGAAAAGAGTTCATTAATGAAAAATTTAGTAATGTGGGACTTAACAAATAACAAGCCTTACAAGAAAAGTATATCTCCACAATGGCTAACTAATATAGTTTGTGATTCTAATTAGTGATCACATTCTGTTATCGTAGTTTTAGGGTCGGTTTGAAATTGATTTTAGAGATTTAAAAATTATTTAAAGAGGTTAAAAATTAATTTTGATTTATTATAATTTTTTTAAAAGTCAGTTTTAAAAAATCAGCTCATTACATTTGATTTTGAAAAGCGGAATGAGAGGAGCTTTTCAAAATCTGATTTTCAAAATTAATTTTACGCTTAATATAACTTTATATGTATATCCTCACATATATTATATAAATCCAAAATTATTCTTATTCAATTTAGAAATAAAATCAATAAATTTAAAGTGATTATTATTATTATTACCAATAATATTAAGATAATAGAATAAAAATAAAAATAGTAAAATAAAAATACTTATTTTAATTATCAATTTTTATATATACAAAATAAAAATAGTATATATAAATTTCACTTAATGTTATATCTATTTCAATTATTCTTATTCTTATAACAGTTTAATAATAAGATTTACTAAATAATACGACTGCTTTTAAAACTCACAATACATTTTAGAAATAAAATTTAACAAGAAATAAATTGATTTTATTCACAATTGATTATTTTTATGGCATAGCTAATAATAATTGTTTTAAAAGATAAAACATTACTAAAATAGCCCTTAGTTTGGAAAGTCATTTTTCCGGCTGATTAAAGAAGGTGCCCAAATTGAATTAGAAGCTTTTGTGACTACGATTGTTATAGTAAATGTTAGGATTATGTGCTATTTCAAACATATTAATTTACTTATTTTCTAATTAATAAAATATTTGTGATATTTTTTAGATATCTTAATCGCATAAATATTTTAAATAAGGTCTATTTAATGATATTAAATATATTTATATGATCATCTTATAGAGTCACAAAAGGCATAAATACAAGTTATCTTATAATTAAATAAATTGAGTTCGCAGTTGATAAATAGGATTGTGCGCACTATTTATGTTTAGACTGTAGTAAATTCATTTAATGATTTGTCTTAATCATATATAAATTTATTGATGCAATTTGACTATATTGAACTAGATCATATATGAAATTTAATTAACTTTGAAATGACTATCAGACTTATTAAATCTCATAGGCATTGATTTTATTGCAATCTCAATCTTTAGTTAATTATAGATTCATGCTTTTGATTATTATTTCATTTGAGTTACTAATGGGCGCGATATATAATTGTAGTTAAGATTACCTGGTATCTTAGTAGAGGCAGTTATGAGCAATGAGATTATAGATTAACAATATAAAATTTGTACAGCACAGCTCTTGATTGGTTTTTGATACTTGATTATAGAATTCTCTAGTCAGAGTGTGTCAACATAATTAGTATGTTGAAAATGATCATTAGAGAAAATCAGTAAGTGTCAAGAAACAAGATGTAATTAAATTAATTTGACAGTTGAGACATCAATTTAATTAGCGATATGGTACAAATGATTGTTCAGTAAAAAAATCAATGTGACATGGGTCAAATTATTATTCAAGAATATTATCCTAGATAGCATAATATTATGAAGGTCAATTCCAATCTTTTAGTGAAGTAGATTTATAATTAAATAATCGAGCTAGTTTAAGTATAAATCTAATTATTGTAGCCACTATTTTAAGTACCCATATGATTATTAGATTAGCTCATTTAATTAATTGTACCACTAATTGATTAATAAGTAAGATAACTAGTTGTATGGTTGAAAATCTTAAATATATTATTTAGTGGGAGATTTTATTTAATATACTTGTGTGTCAAGGGTCTTGTATTATTTTATAAGGTGTGCCCCTATAATAAGAACAGGTAACACTACTTGCTTTTTCTTATTTTTTAATTTAGATCAAATAGTTTGATTTAATAGAATTTAAAAAAAGGGAGAGAAAAATAAGGAGTCTATAATTTCTACCAATACAATATAAAAAGTCTTGTTTCTCCACAGAATTCTCCACAGAAGAAATAAGAGGAGCCACAATATATAGATTAGAGAAAATAAAATTTTCTCTCTAACTTTGAAAGAAATCATTTTTCTCTTGCTACTTGCTTTCAATAGTGATAAAGGTGCCACATATAAATTTACGTCATAACTTGAAAGATAGTTGGTGACGGATCGTCAAAATTAGTTGTGACAGAACATGACTTAAGAGCCTAAATTACTACAACAAAAAAGCAAATGTACGATTTATAAATTATGGTAATTCTGTATATTGTATAAGAAATGCCATCCTAATGTTTTTGCTTCAAAATGTTTTAAACCAACGATAGAGAATAAGAAAAGTAAAAAATGTGGATGATTTGAGTGATCTAACAAAATTGGTTGTAACAAAACATAACTTAGGAATCTAAATTACTACAACGAAAAAGCAAATGTACGATTAATTCTATATGTTGTATGAGAAATGCCATCATAAAATTTTTGCTTCAAAGCGTTTTAAACCAACGATAGAGAATATAAAAAGTCAAAAATGTAGATGATCCGAGTGGAAGGTAAAATGACAAATCAATGAAACCATGAATAAGTCAAAAGAGATGGTGGAACTAGATAAAGATGGTCAAGGGGCCAGGCGGCAGATGGCACAGACATAGATTGGGCACGTGTCCTTACAGACATGATACAATACAAGCACATTTTAGTAAGGCACACAGTAGCGACACCTCACGACAAGCACATGTGTTGAGTCGTGCTTAGAGGTTTAGACACATGAGTCTCAAAAGCACAATATGATCAGAGATAGATCAAAGCATGATATGTGAAAAACACGTGATAAACATGCTTAGTTGGTAGAGCTAACACACGGCCGTGGAGATCAATAGCATGGGCCAAAGTATACTTATAATTTTTTTAATAAAAATAAACATAACAAGTTATGATTTTACAAATAATTTGAAACTAAAATTTTTAATATATTTTATTACCGTAGATGTTTTTAAAAATTCTAATTGTTTTTTATTTATAATTTATTAAGTAAATAAATGATTTCATGATTTTAATAAATAAAATTATAAATATCATGATTTTATAAGTCATAAATCTAAACTTTACAACTTTAATATTTCATTTATGAAATCATAAATTAGTCAAAGGAGGTATGATTAATAGTTGTGAGTTGTGACTTGTGACTTGTTATAATTGATATCTCATAATTGTAAGTTCTTGTAATTGTTACTCCGAGATTGTAATTTTAATTTTTTCTATGATCTATGGAATTAGACTCGTGTATTGTTCTATTATAATTGGTTATTAGGAAATTAGATAATATAAGCTGTGTAATTGTGTTGATGTCTTAATTAAAAGTTAATTGTTCTCTTAATAAAATAATAATAATTATTATGATTAATTGTAATTGCATGGGCTGATGGGCTTAAAGAAATAACGCGTGAGCTTGAAAAAGCGCACCGGACACGTGAGCTTGAAGAAAGCACGCCAAGCACATAGACTTTTCAAGCATGTCGCTGCCATTTTTAGAGTACGACCTGAGCACGGAATGCGTGGGCTTAGGCCATGGGCTGTGTTGGACTTAAGCAAAAAAATTTGAGCACAACACGGCACGACCCACCAACATGGGCCCTTGTAAGCTTAACTTTTCCGGCACAACTCTATGCGACACTGTAGGCCATCTTTAGAACAAGATATCATATGACCATGGAACATGCAAGAAAGTCAAAGTTATGGGCAAAGTCATGTGTGGGCTAAGTCGAGGTGTGGTCCGGCTTTATGATTAAGAATTTTATAAATATAAAAATATTAAATTTGTCATACCCATGTATAAATTTTTAAAAATAAAGAAATTACCATTAATTTATATTAATAATAAGTCAGTTTATTATTTTTAGTTCTATTTGTTTTTATATGCAATACACAACCATAACTCTAATTACGGACTAGATGATATTTTTATTTAACATTACATTAATGATTGAAATTTTAATATTTGAGTTTCAACTAATTTGATTTTTTATTTATAGTTGTAGCATTATGTTAAACATTAATAACTAACTTAAAGTAATGCTGCCACATTAGTTAA
Organism: Murraya koenigii; assembly: GCA_025617385.1. Lineage (NCBI taxonomy): Eukaryota > Viridiplantae > Streptophyta > Magnoliopsida > Sapindales > Rutaceae > Murraya > Murraya koenigii. Next base: position 36,946,928 of record CM046813.1, read on the forward strand.
GAGCTTAAGACTTCAATATTGGGATCCTTAATGTTACTCTTACTATTAATATAGTTTTTTTTTTTTTAAGTTTGTTTACAAGAACCCCATCCCAAATGAAACTTATTCTTATATTCGAGCCCTTAACATCTTGCTTTTACTAAAAAGACCAACTAACTATATTATTATTTGAAGATAATGTAGCTTTCATTCTTATTAAAAAATTTCTAAAATGTACACTGATTAATTTTTCAAATAAGTTTCAGCTTCGCCTTTAGTTAAAGTCCTCAAGCGAGGATTTTGGTCCAACATGACCCCTTAGTTAAGATTTAGCAATTGGATTTGATTTGTTAAGTTATCTTGCAAAAACCCGGAAGCTTGGTCTAGGGATTCAAAGATTTGCCTTGAATAAAAAGGGATAGAGATAATTTACGAGTGTCATCTGATTCCTAAGTGGTATAGATAGTTAATAAGAGTTTAAATTCAAATTTCTTGTTATCTAATAAGTGCTATAAGTGGTATAGATAACTAATAAGTGCCATAACTATCTGATTCTCAAGTATTATAATAAAAAGTAAGGATATTGTCAATTTTTCCCTTATTATATTCAATATATATCATTTATCCCCCTGACAACATAAGTTTACAATGTTACCTTTATTTTTAAATACACTTTTATTTTATTTATTATAAATTAAATAAATCACATGAATAGAAATTAAAATAAAAAATTAATTATTAAAAATAAGAAATATATGTTTTGATTAAAAAAATTAATAATAAAATATTTTTCTTGTACTATTATAAATTATTAGGCTCTATAGTACTTGGTTTTAATTGAGTTGAGTTTTGAAGCATCCCGACTCATTAAACACAACGTTCCTACTTATAATGGCTCTTGGAGGCTTTAGTTCAATGCACCAGAGTGTATAAACCTTAACTCCATCAAGATAGCCAAAAAACACACACTTTAAAGCCCCATGTTACAATTTGCCTTACTTAATGTGCATAGGTTGGACAATAAAAAACTCTTATACTAGAATAATTTGCTGGTTGACTAGACCATAGTTCATCAAAAACTCTTATTCCAAATAAAGGACTTATATTCACTATTTAGCGAGATGTGGCTGAGGCTTCTACTATAGAGATATAGATAAATTTGAAAGAATAAGCATACCTCTCACTTTTTCAATCAAAGTCTTATTCATTCTTTCAGTTTATCTATTTTGATGAGGTGTGTGTCTCATCGTTTTGTGCCTCATAACCCCATGCTCAGAACAAAAATCATTAAACCTCTTATTAAGAAACTCCAAACCATTAACTATTTTTAACCTTTTAACCTTCCTGTTTGTCTGAGTTTCAACCAGTGTTTTCTAAGTTCAAAACTGATCAAAACATCTTGTTTGCTTTTCAGAATATATTCCTAAACTAATATTAAAAAGTCATCAATGAGATATAAGAATTACTTGGCTCCCTAAAGAAGATGTCTGTGTAGACCTTCATGATCAACATGAATATAATCTAGAGTTCCTTTAGAGACATGAACACTAATATCAAATTTAATTTTTGAAGACTTGCCTAGGACACAATCTTTACAGAATTTTAAAGTCTCGATCTTATCCTCTCCTAACCTCACTTTGACAGTTCTTTTAGCTCTTTTACTCATATGACCTAACCTCAAATGCCACAACATTGTCTTGTCTAGATTCTGTTTTGACATACCAACATCACCTATAACAGTCGTTCCTTGAAAACATATAGGTTAGTTTTCATATTTCCCCTCATTAATGTGATGGACCCTTTCATAACTCTTAAATACCATATTTAAACTTAATTATGTATATTATATTATTAAGCATACCAGGAGATATAAGGTTTCTTTTCAGTTCACGCATATCTCTCACATCCCTCGATTCTCTAATCCTGCCATCAAACATTTTCAACCTAACTATGCATCTACCCATTACCTTATAGCTAGAATAATTACCCATTACAACAACTCCACTATTACAGGCTTCATAGTTTGTAAACAAATGCTTATTTGGGCAAACATGAAAAGAGAACCAGAATCTAAAACCCAATTACCTTTGGTTTGGCCATCTATAGCAAATAGAATTCTAGCTGAATCATACCTATCAAGTTCTTGACTTTCTGATGCAATAACAACATCATCACTCTTTTTTTTTTTTTCTTCTTCTTGTTTTTTCATTTCAAGATAATATTTCTTAAAGTGACCTTCATTGTCGCATTGGAAGCATTTCAAGTTCTTTAGCCTAGATTTTGATCTTTTATTCTTTTATTTCACACATTCTCTTTTTTTCTGATCTTTCTCTTATTATTAGGCCTTCTTTTTATTTTGATTTTTTTTATTACAGCCTTAGAACTCAAAGTCTTTTTGACATCCAATATAGTAAGAGTTTTGCCTTCTGTATATAATTTATCCATTAAATGCTTATAAGAGCTTAGTGAAGAACATAGCAAAATCCTGATTTTTTCTTCATCATCAATTTTCAAGATCTAAAATGATCTTGTTGAAAGCATCAATGTGATATGAGATAGATGATCCTTTTTCTATTTATAGGGTATAAAGCTTTTTCTTGGTGGCCAATCTTTTGCCCATGAATTTTTTGGTGTACAAGTTTTCAAGCATTTTTCACAATTTAGCTGTTGTTTTCTCATTACTAACTTCTCTGAGTACCACGTCATCAAGACTTAAGATTATAGCTCTCTGAGCTCTATCTAACACACCTGCCAGATCTTCATCAGAAACTTTTCTTAGTATCTTTGATGATGAGGCTTCGCCAAGTGCTTTATCCCACCCTTGATGTACTAATAAAGCTCTCATCTTAAGCCTCCACAAGTGGAAGTCATTTTTCTCTATAAACTTTTCTACATCAAGCTTAAGTTTTGCTATTTCTTGAGATCAAGGATTCAAATAATGGCTCTGATACTAATTTGTTGAAGCTTAAACCAGTAAAGCACTGATTTTAACTTCCTCAAGAACCACTCTAATGATCTTTGATATTTGAATAGCAAGAAGGTATCCTAATCTTGTATGAACAAATATGACTTATTGAAACTAAACAATCAGATTAATTAAAGAACAAAATCAATCACACATACTACAAAAGGAATTTATAGTAGTTTGGCCACTATAATGCCTACATCCACCATGAAAAAAGAGATAAGCTTTAACTAATTATGAGTTTACAAGATACAATGCTTGAGAGAAGATGTAACTGAATCATACCTCCCAAGTAACAGACTAATAAGGCTTTATGTACATAGAGAAATGATATAGAATAATCCCTCATTAGTACTCACATATCCGGGTTTGTTGGTAAAAACCTAGAAGCAACCCACGTGTAAAAGCGACTTTTAACACTTATTTAAACTGTTGATGGACACTTGGCAAAGCTTTATTCAATCCATCACTTAAAACATAGGCATGAGTATCGTTTGGATCAAGTGAAATAGATGATTACTCATGTGCCATGCTTAAACTTTGATCCGAAACTAGAGTCACAGAACCCCATGCCTGAAGTACCGAAACCGATGGGTTGGCTGCATTAGAAAGTTTTATCTGTTTTGTTAGATAGTAAGTTATCAGAGATCCGATTAGGCCTAGAAAGTCAATAATTGCTAGTCTTCTTCTCTAACTATAGAAAACAAAATCAAACTCATTTAAAACAAGAGTTCTCCAATCTCTATCAAATTTAAACTTGTTCATAATAATCATCTTGAGTTTTCATTTGTTTATTTACATGCATTGATTCATATTTGGGCTATCATTTATTTATATAATTTTTTAAGGAGTGTGATCATTGTAATTTTCATTTCAAAAGAAAAAATTGAGTGATTATAAGCGTGGGAAATACTTGAGAAAAGATGTGTGAGTGATACACAATTTGTAAAGGTTGATTGACACCTTGGAAGTCAATTATAAGATCTTAAAGCCTTGGGTTGTAAGGCTTGGATAGTGGAATCTTCAAGCTTGGTTTGCTTAGAGGCGTGAATATAGGAGGGTAGAGAGTTCCTTGATGAAAGATTGTGAAGATAATCACTTGATCATAATATGAGAAGAAAATGATGAGGTAAGATGATTTAATTATTTTGGTAACAATTCTTGCCTTATTGATTATAAGTGATGGTCAGTTACTTTATTCTTACTAAATGCTTCATACCTATCTTATGATATCATGACATTGAGAGGAATTAGTATGATGTGAATAAGTTTATTTTTTCCTATTGATTATGTTGAGTGGATTATGGATAGTTGCTTGAAATTGTGAAGGTATGTTTGTATGCTTGGTAAACTTTGCATGATTGAATTATCATTATGCTTTAACTTTTTTATCATTAATTATTTCTCTATGTGAATATTTGATGTGTGCATGTCAACTAATCATGATGGATTTATTTGATTTTAATGATTGTATAATCTTTGATCTATATTCTTAATTGTCTATCATTATGTTTCATGTATTAAAGTGATTTTGAGACATTCATGGATAAAGATATGACATTGGACTAGATCATTTTTTTTTTCCAAAAAGAACTTTGTGCATGAAAAAGAGGGGAAAAGGTCAGTCAAGCTAAATTGCAGCGGCTAATCGCTGATGTGGAGCTGTGAATCGCTTGCATTTTACATTTGTTTTTCATCTCATTTCTTCATCTTCCTCACTTGTTCATCACTTATGTATTTGTGAATTCTTGTGTGATTGATTATTTTATATCATTATTCATTTATAAAATTAACATATATGACTATTTGTATTTATGGATTTGATCACTTATTCTTCTAACTTATAATGATTGTTTATCTTGATAGCTGTGTTGATTTTGATGGTCTATACTTATGCTTTATTTAAGTTTTGATGATAAATAATGTACTTTGATGATCAAATTGTATTTCATGAAGCCTGATCTCGTGAAATCTATGATTAATGAATGGATGCATTTTTTGGACTTTATTGACAAATTGTTGAATGTGCATTACTTGCTTTAGATAATATAAAAAATGAGAAGAAATACATATACTTTGAGATATTGGCGCATATAAGACTTTGAGATATTGTTGCATATAAGATTGTACAAGTTATATTGAACTATCACATTAGATCTTTGATGAGCTTAATTCTCTTGATTCGTAAAATGTGATTATTAATTATGAAGCTTGGTTACTTTGAGATATTGGCGTATATGAGACTTTGAGATATTGTCGCATATAAGATTATACAAGTTATATTGAACTATCACATTAGATCTTTGATGAGCTTAATTATCTTGATTCCTAAAATGTGATTATTAATTATGGAGTTTGGATACTTAATGATATGCTCTTATGATTTTTTTTTTAATTTTGGATGGATTACTTGTCTTTTGAAAATTGATAAGAGGAGATGCCTTACTGTTTAAATTTTAATGATGTCAAAAGGGGGAGAAGTATATGCATTTTTAGCATTTTTTTTTTATATCTAAATGGGGAGAAAAATAATATACATTTTTATGATGAAAGGGGAGAAGTAACATGCATTTTAAGTATTAGTTGTTGGTTATATGCATACTTGATGATTAGAGATTAAAATAATTAACATGCTTTATATGTAATGTATTTGATATTTTATGACATACTTAAGGGGAACTTTATATCTCTTGCATATCTTGTTATTGAAATCCCTTTATGAATGTTAAAATAAATAGTGTTTGTCATCATAAAAAAGGGAGAGATTATTGGCCTAAACAGTTATCCAAGATTTGATTTTGATGATAATAAACCACGTGTCAAGGGTAAAATAATAAATATATATTTCATAATCTCACTAACACTTAAAGGACTAAAATCATGTATGTGAAATCAAGTTCACGACACTCAGTGAACAAAGGCACAAAACTTATCAAGTCAAGGATGAGCATTAGAGGTACTAGGTTATGTGATTTCTCTTTCTATATATATTGTAAGCAACTAGCTGATAATTCTCATAGAGGAATATATTTTACAAATAACTCCTTACAGGTCACTAGAAAATAACGGTCAACCGATATCAGTTAACACCGATACGATAATTTAAATTTCTACATAACAATGAACTTGTATAAAGTCAAAGCGGTGATTCGACTGACAAGTTAACAACAATCCGATTAGGCCCGGAAAGTCAACAACAACCGGTTTTCTTCTCTAAGTATAAAAACCTAATCAAACTCATTTAAAAAGAGTTCTCCAATCCTTATCAAACTTAAACTTGTCCATACAAATCATCTTGATCTTTCATTTATTTATTTACATTCATTGATTCATATTTGGACTATCGATTACTTATATACTCTTATGAGGAGTGTGATTATTGTAATTTTCATGTGTAGGAAATACATGGGAAAAGAGGTGTGAGTGATACATCACTTGTAAAGGTTGATTAAAACATTGGAAATCAATTGTAAGATTTTGAAATCTTGCAACAAGTTTAATTCATACCTTGAAAGTCAATTGTAAGATCTAAAAACCTTGGGTTGTAAGGTTTGGATAATGAAATCCTTAAGCTTGGTTTGCTTGGAGGCGTAGGCGTAGAAGGGCTGATGAACCACGTAAAAATATCATGTTCAATTTCTCTTCTCCTTATCTCATATCTTTATTTATTGCTTAAATTTACTTATATTGAAATTACTTGAGATATTAGTTTAAATTGTATTGTGTTTCTAGACATAATTTTTAATTATCTAATTCACCCCCCTTGGGTTGCACATTTAGAATTTCATATAATTACAAGATTATCCCTAAATTTAATTAAATAAATAAATTTCAAAATCTAAGATATTACTTTTTTATAACTATAATTTTATTTAAAATTATCATATTAATTTTTGTAATTATAATTTCATTTAATTTATATGGAAATTTTTTAATTTTAATTATAGAAAAGTTTACAATAATTATAGAAAGTTTTTCTCTTTATGTTAACTTTTGTATATTTCCCTATACTTAATTTAATTACAATAATTAAATAAAATTATAATTAAAAAAATTAAAAAATTAACACATTAATTTTTAAATGAAATTTTAATTATGAAAAAATAACATTTTAGATTTTATGATTTATTTATTTTATTAAATTTAGGGGTATTATTATTATTATTGTAATTTTTTTTTCATAATATTGTAGAATAAAATGGTTTTTTAATCCATTTAGAGGTAAAATTACCATTTTTAGCGTCAAGTAGCTGACTGATATAAGTTAAAAAATAAAAATGATGAAAAGAATATGTCAAAATTTTTTGGTAATTAAATGTACATATGACAAAAAAAAGGTAATTAAAGCTAATTTCCATTAAATTTATAATTGTTGAACAATATACAGAACACCAAACATTCTAATTACATGCACAAATATTAAACCTTATTTATAGAAAAATTTGGTTTGTTAGCCGCACGTATTTAGTATTATATATATATATATATATATATATATATATTTCCTCTTTAGTGAAGAATGTCAAAAAAAAAAATAATAAACACACACACACACACATAGAGATTTCAATACATTAAAATTTTTTTTAGCAGTTAATGAATTGAAAATTATGTTTTTTTATTAATTAATGACATTTTTATTTTAATAAAGTAACAATGTTCTCACCAAGATATATATATATATATATATATGATTAATTAATTAACTAGTAGTACTCGGAGGATCTGGCACATAATCCTTGAGCTTCCAGAAGCCATTATCCAATTGAACCAGGCTTTTGTTCTTGACAGTCCACCAATTAGGTGGTACCCCATATTCATCCTTCAAAAGATCCAATCCTTTATTGACAAGTGCAATATCGCGATCAAATGCCAACTCAAAATCATCATCATCACCATCATCTCCTTGTGAAGTCCCCGCAATTGCATGCAGATAATTCTCTAAATTATGCAAAACGGAAGGAAGAGATGAAGGGGGTATATCCGTCTTTACGTATGTTGATTTGGTTGTATCGATTTTCAACTCTTGTCCCACGTCAACATAACCTGCGGAAATGGGCGGAACATCCGGCACGATGTCGTTTTTATTTGTAATGCGTAAAAGGCGAAGGAGATTCTGATCTTCGAATGCAGTCTTGAAGGCTGAGTCCCCAACGCGGGGGCTAGCAAACACGATGGTCGTCACCATGCATCCTGATGCTGTGTCTGATCCTGCCGGTTTGTTATATCCATTGGCAACTAAATCTGCTGCATTCAGTGTTGCAAGCGCAGAACCCAGGCTGTGGCCTATCACTGTAATGCTCATTTCTTCATCCTTGTATTTGTCCACTAGTGTGCTCACTGCACATCGAACCTGCTTCCGCAAATTAATATATATAAATAGAAGTATTAATTTTAAATTATCTCACGTTAATTGACTATTTTTCAAAGCACCCATCTTATTTTTCAAAACTTCAATTTGTTCTCTATTTGATTTTGTTAAGAAAGACCAAAAAGATAACTCATCGACTAACTCTAAATTTTCCCTTATTTTTGGAACACAAATGAGAGCAACTTTAAATTTTAAAAATTAAAGAAGATAATTTAAAAATAATTAATTCACAATTTTTTTTTATAATGTATGTCTGATTATATCTGAATAAAAACAAGTAAGTTTGTAACTTTTTCTGAAAAAAAATTGTTTGAATGAAAGTAAATATTATATTAAAAAAATATCTATGTAAAATTATTTATTTCATAAACTATAAAATCTAATTATTTTTTTATTTTAATTTACAAGAGCATAAATGTCAAATAATCATTTTTAACATGTTTTTTATTTATAAAAATAAGTAAGATGTTATTTATATTCTGATATTAAAAAAAAGATAAATATATCATTCACATATTTATATTCAAATCTAGTTAAATTTTTTAATAAATTCAAATATATTTAAATTTCAGCAATCCTAACTCTCACTAATTAAAAAACACACATTTTTTAAGAAACATACATTGATTCGCACCTACAGTGTCTGTGTACTTTTAAATATGACTATGCCCGATACTGTTATCAACACAAAAAAATTGAAAAATGCTATTTACATATAATAAAGTACATAACTTAGCACATAACATGACACACTCAAATAAATCAAAAAAAACCACCACTAACGTGTTAAATAATAAAAAATTTCACTTCAATTACAAAGTTTAAAAAACAAAAAAAAAAACTTATCCAATTCATTGACTAGCTCACAGCAGCAAACTATATATTCACTCATTGCACTTTCACTCTTGCGCCGGCATCCGCTATTTATTCCCTCCGACATATTGCCCACCTACTCCATCGCGGCGACGGATCTTTATTTTGTGTAATGTTTTGTGCAAATAGTAGCGCTCATAAAAGAAAACAATGTCTTACTAAATAAATTATCATTGCGATGACATATCTTTATTTGTGTAATGTTGTGTGCAAACAGCGAGTGCTCATAAGAAAAAAAAAACCAATGTCTTACTAAATAAATATATATATATATATATATATATATATATATATATATATATATATATATATATATATATATATTCTTTTATTTTCTACCACCTCTAAATTACTTCGTTTTAAACATGAACAAAATCTTATAAAAATAAAAATACTCTTACACATCTTGAAATCTTGTCCCTCAAAATCTTATTCTTTTTAAATTATCGAACTCTAGCACCCCAAAGTCTTATCATAAAAACTCTTTCAAAATTTTAAAAATTTTATGTCCTGCATTTTCAGTGGTATTTACTATTCTTATCTTATATTTAACTAATCATTTTGATACTTACTAACTAGTGATTATAAAAATAAAAATAATAAAATGATACATCCAAACCATACATCACTAATAATGTACGGCAGATTTTTAAAAACAAACAAAAGCATGATGAATAGAGAAAATCATAAATTAAATCACACACGTCTTTTTTTTTTCCCTTAGGAAATTAAATTCCGATCATGCATGCTTCTACCTGATCTTTGGCACTGGACTTGTTGTAGGTCGAGTTTGAGTCAGATGTGACATAGAGAGAATGAAAACCAAAGTGCACCATAGGAGCAGGATCATAAGTATCTCCAAATATGTCCGAAGCCGGAGTAAGATTGATTTCAAAATCTTTGAACCACTCAGCAGCCAATTGAGTTCCTCTCCATGAAATTAAAATGTCTCTTCTTCCTAGCACAGCCTTTCCTTCATCAGTGGCCACAGCAACGTACCCAATCCAAGCGGATTGGTCAGGGAGAACCAATCGAAGAAATCAGTATCTGATCTTGCATATAAATAATTGGTGACAATGTATTTGTATGGATTGCCATTTTGTAAGGCTACATTCGAGAACAAATCTTCTGGTGCATAACGAGGGAATCCGTACATCTTAGAATTTGTCTCGCCATTGAAGGAATCATAATTAGCTTGAACTCTTTCACCATAATGAATTATGTAGCGCCGGAGATTAATGTTGAGAGGGTTCAATAAACCATCCCAGTTGTTGTTGCCACTCAGCTCCTTCCAATTGTCTGCTATCCGAGTCTCATCCATTATTTCGTTCTTGTTGTAACTTGTGAGGATGTAGCAACTAGACTCGTATTAATTTGCTTGCTTTTTATAGAATGAAACACATTTGATCTATATATGAACACGTGAAATTAATATCTTGCATAGATGGTTTTTTTAGGACGATCTTCAATTTTCCTTTACTTAAATTAATACGTACCAATTATTTCTCTATTACTTTTATAATAGTCAATAACTTCTTAAAATAAAAAATTTAAAGGAAAAGAAGGCACATGAGTCATTTTCTTGATATTTTATCTTAAGAATATAAAACATATACTTATTCTATCAAATATATTTAAAAATAAAAAAATAAAAATATCCTATTATTAAATTTTTTATTTACATTGAAACCTACATTTCTTATTTTTATTATTTAAATTTTTTTATATAATTTATTTAATTAATAATAAATATGAATAAAAGTATATTTGAAAATAAAGATATTATTGTTAAATTATGGTGTTAAATGGATTATTAACTATTATGAAAATAGCAGAAGGTAATGATACATATTGTATCATTTCAGTTAGGAAACTGAGAATCTCTTTCATTTTATATATTAACTATGAAATAAATAATATTTTATAATTTTTTTCTATTATTGTTGTTAGCGGTGCTATTAGTTGAGTTGTATAATACCAAGATAGTCTTTAATGAATCCCATTTAAAAGATAAAATTAAATATAAAAGTTAGAAATTTTTAAATTTTTTCAAATGAATAAATTTGAAGATATTTATTTGGTTCAAAAGACCATTTTACCCTTCAAATTATATGGTACTAGCATATTATAGATGCAGAAAAAAAAAAAATTCTTAGCTAACATGTAAAAATATTGCACTTCAATAATTAATTGTTACACTATATTCATTTTTTATTTTGACATAGTGGAATAGTAAAAAGATAATAACCATTTTCTAATTAATTACTCCCTAGCATTTTTGTACGTATAAATAGATAGTATTTGTTTCGTAATAGGTTTTTGTTTTGGGTTCCCATATACTGATATACAAGGACAGAAAGATCTTGTGCCATGTAGTAAATGGGATTTATATATTGAGTGTAAACAATAATTATTTTAAATGAAATAAAGACCCTTGATATCTTTAAGGCTTGTTCAAATGCTTATATATATTGATTTCTAAAGTTTAAACAGTGCTTTTTTTAAAAAATATCTTTATCCCCCTTCACTATACTAACTACAAAAATTGACTTAAAACAATAATTATACAATGAATGAGAACAATGAGCGAGACCTCATTTTAATAAAAAATGAATATTATACAAGCCAATATATATATATACATAAAGAATTCTAAATCCAGTATTTTTGTAGACAGTTTTTTTTAGATAACTCTTACGGAAGCAAGGACTATAAAATTAATAAAATAAAATAAAAGAGTTTACAACTCATGGGGTATACAGGACCTGACCTAGAAAATCCAACAATAAAGAATAAAAAAGGGTGAAAGTGAAAGTTCACCGACCATAATTGATAGGACCGAAGGCCATGAGCATCACTATGAAGAGAAGATAAAATCTCAGCGTGATAAACATCCAGCTAGACAAACTCATCCACTTTAGAACCCATATTTAGCATTATATTTACAGCTCCGTAATTTTTCGACAATGGAAAAGAGTTCATTAATGAAAAATTTAGTAATGTGGGACTTAACAAATAACAAGCCTTACAAGAAAAGTATATCTCCACAATGGCTAACTAATATAGTTTGTGATTCTAATTAGTGATCACATTCTGTTATCGTAGTTTTAGGGTCGGTTTGAAATTGATTTTTAGAGATTTAAAAATTATTTAAAGAGGTTAAAAATTAATTTTGATTTATTATAATTTTTTTTAAAAGTCAGTTTTAAAAAAATCAGCTCATTTTACATTTGATTTTGAAAAGCAGAATGAGAGGAGCTTTTCAAAATCTGATTTTCAAAATTAATTTTACGCTTAATATAACTTTATATGTATATCCTCACATATATTATATAAATCCAAAATTATTCTTATTCAATTTAGAAATAAAATCAATAAATTTAAAGTGATTATTATTATTATTACCAATAATATTAAGATAATAGAATAAAAATAAAAATAGTAAAATAAAAATACTTATTTTAATTATCAATTTTTATATATACAAAATAAAAATAGTATATATAAATTTCACTTAATGTTATATCTATTTCAATTATTCTTATTCTTATAACAGTTTAATAATAAGATTTACTAAATAATACGACTGCTTTTAAAACTCACAATACATTTTAGAAATAAAATTTAACAAGAAATAAATTGATTTTATTCACAATTGATTATGTTTATGGCATAGCTAATAATAATTGTTTTAAAAGATAAAACATTACTAAAATAGCCCTTAGTTTGGAAAGTCATTTTTCCGGCTGATTAAAGAAGGTGCCCAAATTGAATTAGAAGCTTTTGTGACTACGATTGTTATAGTAAATGTTAGGATTATGTGCTATTTCAAACATATTAATTTACTTATTTTCTAATTAATAAAATATTTGTGATATTTTTTAGATATCTTAATCGCATAAATATTTTAAATAAGGTCTATTTAATGATATTAAATATATTTATATGATCATCTTATAGAGTCACAAAAGGCATAAATACAAGTTATCTTATAATTAAATAAATTGAGTTTGCAGTTGATAAATAGGATTGTGCGTACTATTTATGTTTAGACTGTAGTAAATTTATTTAATGATTTGTCTTAATCATATATAAATTTATTGATGCAATTTGACTATATTGAACTAGATCATATATGAAATTTAATTAACTTTGAAATGACTATCAGACTTATTAAATCTCATAGGCATTGATTTTATTGCAATCTCAATCTTTAGTTAATTATAGATTCATGCTTTTGATTATTATTTCATTTGAGTTACTAATGGGCGCGATATATAATTGTAGTTAAGATTACCTGGTATCTTAGTAGAGGCAGTTATGAGCAATGAGATTATAGATTAACAATATAAAATTTGTACAGCACAGCTCTTGATTGGTTTTTGATACTTGATTATAGAATTCTCTAGTCAGAGTGTGTCAACATAATTAGTATGTTGAAAATGATCATTAGAGAAAATCAGTAAGTGTCAAGAAACAAGATGTAATTAAATTAATTTGACAGTTGAGACATCAATTTAATTAGCGATATGGTACAAATGATTGTTCAGTAAAAAAATCAATGTGACATGGGTCAAATTATTATTCAAGAATATTATCCTAGATAGCATAATATTATGAAGGTCAATTCCAATCTTTTAGTGAAGTAGATTTATAATTAAATAATCGAGCTAGTTTAAGTATAAATCTAATTATTGTAGCCACTATTTTAAGTACCCATATGATTATTAGATTAGCTCATTTAATTAATTGTACCACTAATTGATTAATAAGTAAGATAACTAGTTGTATGGTTGAAAATCTTAAATATATTATTTAGTGGGAGATTTTATTTAATATACTTGTGTGTCAAGGGTCTTGTATTATTTTATAAGGTGTGCCCCTATAATAAGAACAGGTAACACTACTTGCTTTTTCTTATTTTTTAATTTAGATCAAATAGTTTGATTTAATAGAATTTAAAAAAAGGGAGAGAAAAATAAGGAGTCTATAATTTCTACCAATACAATATAAAAAGTCTTGTTTCTCCACAGAATTCTCCACGGAAGAAATAAGAGGAGCCACAATATATAGATTAGAGAAAATAAAATTTTCTCTCTAACTTTGAAAGAAATCATTTTTCTCTTGCTACTTGCTTTCAATAGTGATAAAGGTGCCACATATAAATTTACGTCATAACTTGAAAGATAGTTGGTGACGGATCGTCAAAATTAGTTGTGACAGAACATGACTTAAGAGCCTAAATTACTACAACAAAAAAGCAAATGTACGATTTATAAATTATGGTAATTCTGTATATTGTATAAGAAATGCCATCCTAATGTTTTGCTTCAAAATGTTTTAAACCAACGATAGAGAATAAGAAAAGTAAAAAATGTGGATGATTTGAGTGATCTAACAAAATTGGTTGTAACAAAACATAACTTAGGAATCTAAATTACTACAACGAAAAAGCAAATGTACGATTAATTCTATATGTTGTATGAGAAATGCCATCATAAAATTTTTGCTTCAAAACGTTTTAAACCAACGATGAGAGAATATAAAAAGTCAAAAATGTAGATGATCCGAGTGGAAGGTAAAATGACAAATCAATGAAACCATGAATAAGTCAAAAGAGATGGTGGAACTAGATAAAGATGGTCAAGGGGCCAGGCGGCAGATGGCACAAGCATAGATTGGGCACGTGTCCTTACAGACATGATACAATACAAGCACATTTTAGTAAGGCACACAGCATGCGACACCTCACGACAAGCACATGTGTTGAGTCGTGCTTAGAGGTTTAGACACATGAGTCTCAAAAGCACAATATGATCGGAGATAGATCAAAGCATGATATGTGAAAAAACACGTGATAAACATGCTTAGTTGGTAGAGCTAACACACGCCGTGGGAGATCAATAGCATGGGCCAAAGTATACTTATAATTTTTTTAATAAAAATAAACATAACAAGTTATGATTTTACAAATAATTTGAAACTAAAATTTTTAATATATTTTATTACCGTAGATGTTTTTAAAAATTCTAATTGTTTTTATTTATAATTTATTAAGTAAATAAATGATTTCATGATTTTAATAAATAAAATTATAAATATCATGATTTTATAAGTCATAAATCTAAACTTTACAACTTTAATATTTCATTTATGAAATCATAAATTAGTCAAAGGAGGTATGATTAATAGTTGTGAGTTGTGACTTGTGACTTGTTATAATTGATATCTCATAATTGTAAGTTCTTGTAATTGTTACTCCGGGATTGTAATTTTAATTTTTTCTATGATCTATGGAATTAGACTCGTGTATTGTTCTATTATAATTGGTTATTAGGAAATTAGATAATATAACTGTGTAATTGTGTTGATGTCTTAATTAAAAGTTAATTGTTCTCTTAATAAAATAATAATAATTATTATGATTAATTGTAATTGCATGGGCTGATGGGCTTAAAGAAATAACGCGTGAGCTTGAAAAAGCGCACCAGACACGTGAGCTTGAAGAAAGCACGCCAAGCACATAGACTTTTTCAAGCATGTCGCTGCCATTTTTTAGGTACGACCTGAGCACGGAATGCGTGGGCTTAGGCCATGGGCTGTGTTGGACTTAAGCAAAAAAAATTTGAGCACAACACGGCACGACCCACCAACATGGGCCCTTGTAAGCTTAACTTTTCCGGCACAACCTGTACGACCTGTAGGCCATCTTTAGAACAAGATATCATATGACCATGGAACATGCAAGAAAGTCAAAGTTATGGGCAAAGTCATGTGTGGGCTAAGTCGAGGTGTGGTCCGGCTTTATGATTAAGAATTTTATAAATATAAAAATATTAAATTTGTCATACCCATGTATAAATTTTTAAAAATAAAGAAATTACCATTAATTTATATTAATAATAAGTCAGTTTATTATTTTTAGTTCTATTTGTTTTTATATGCAATACACAACCATAACTCTAATTACGGACTAGATGATATTTTTATTTAACATTACATTAATGATTGAAATTTTAATATTTGAGTTTCAACTAATTTGATTTTTTATTTATAGTTGTAGCATTATGTTAAACATTAATAACTAACTTAAAGTAATGCTGCCACATTAGTTAAGAGCTTAAGACTTCAATATTGGGATCCTTAATGTTACTCTTACTATTAATATAGTTTTTTTTTTTTAAGTTTGTTTACAAGAACCCCATCCCAAATGAAACTTATTCTTATATTCGAGCCCTTAACATCTTGCTTTTACTAAAAAAGACCAACTAACTATATTATTATTTGAAGATAATGTAGCTTTCATTCTTATTAAAAAAATTTCTAAAATGTACACTGATTAATTTTTCAAATAAGTTTCTGGCTTCGCCTTTAGTTAAAGTCCTCAAACGGGGGATTTTGGTCCAACATGACCCCTTAGTTAAGATTTAGCAATTGGATTTGATTTGTTAAGTTATCTTGCAAAAACCCAGAAGCTTGGTCTAGGGATTCAAAGATTTGCCTTGAATAAAAAGGGATAGAGATAATTTACAGTGTCATCTGATTCCTAAGTGGTATAGATAGTTAATAAGAGTTTAAATTCAAATTTCTTGTTATCTAATAAGTGCTATAAGTGGTATAGATAACTAATAAGTGCCATAACTATCTGATTCTCAAGTATTATAATAAAAAGTAAGGATATTGTCAATTTTTCCCTTATTATATTCAATATATATCATTTATCCCCCTGACAACATAAGTTTACAATATTACCTTTATTTTTAAATACACTTTTATTTTATTTATTATAAATTAAATAAATCACATGAATAGAAATTAAAATAAAAAATTAATTATTAAAAATAAGAAATATATGTTTTGATTAAAAAAATTAATAATAAAATATTTTTCTTGTACTATTATAAATTATTAGGCTCTATAGTACTTGGTTTTAATTGAGTTGAGTTTTGAAGCATCCCGACTCATTAAACACAACGTTCCTACTTATAATGGCTCTTGGAGGCTTTAGTTCAATGCACCAGAGTGTATAAACCTTAACTCCATCAAGATAGCCAAAAAACACACACTTTAAAGCCCCATGTTACAATTTGCCTTACTTAATGTGCATAGGTTGGACAATAAAAACTCTTATACTAGAATAATTTGCTTGGTTGACTAGACCATAGTTCATCAAAAACTCTTATTCCAAATAAAGGACTTATATTCACTATTTAGCGAGATGTGGCTAGGCTTCTACTATAGAGATATAGATAAATTTGAAAGAATAAGCATACCTCTCACTTTTTCAATCAAAGTCTTATTCATTCTTTCGGTTTATCTATTTTGATGAGGTGTGTGTCTCATCGTTTTGTGCCTCATAACCCCATGCTCGGAACAAAAATCATTAAACCTCTTATTAAGAAACTCCAAACCATTAACTATTTTTAACCTTTTAACCTTCCTGTTTGTCCGAGTTTCAACCGAGTGTTTTCTAAGTTCAAAGCCGATCAAAACATCTTGTTTGCTTTTCAGAATATATTCCTAAACTAATATTAAAAAGTCATCAATGAGATATAAGAATTACTTGGCTCCCTAAAGAAGATGTACATGTAGACCTTCATGATCAACATGAATATAATCTAGAGTTCCTTTAGAGACATGAACACTAATATCAAATTTAATTTTTGAAGACTTGCCTAGGACACAATCTTTACAGTAATTTTAAAGTCTCGATCTTATCCTCTCCTAACCTCACTTTGACAGTTCTTTTAGCTCTTTTACTCATATGACCTAACCTCAAATGCCACAACATTGTCTTGTCTAGATTACTGTTTTGACATACCAACATCACCTATAATGATCGTTCCTTGAAAACATATAGGTTAGTTTTCATATTTCCCTCATTAATGTGATGGACCCTTTCATAACTCTTAAATACCATATTTAAACTTAATTATGTATATTATATTATTAAGCATACCAGGAGATATAAGGTTTCTTTTCGGTTCACGCATATCTCTCACATCCCTCGATTCTCTAATCCCGCCATCAAACATTTTCAACCTAACTATGCATCTACCCATTACCTTATAGCTAGAATAATTACCCATTACAACAACTCCACTATTACGAGGCTTCATAGTTTGTAAACAAATGCTTATTTGGGCAAACATGAAAAGAGAACCAGAATCTAAAACCCAATTACCTTTGGTTTGGCCATCTATAGCAAATAGAATTCTAGATTGAATCATACCTATCAAGTTCTTGACTTTCTGATGCAATAACAACATCATCACTCTTTTTTTTCTTCTTCTTGTTTTTCATTTCAAGATAATATTTCTTAAAGTGACCTTCATTGTCGCATTGGAAGCATTTCAAGTTCTTTAGCCTAGATTTTGATCTTTTATTCTTTTATTTCACACATTCTCTTTTTTCTGATCTTTCTCTTATTATTGGGCCTTCTTTTTATTTTGATTTTTTTTATTACAGCCTTAGAACTCAAAGTCTTTTTGACATCCAATATAGTAAGAGTTTTGCCTTCACGTATATAATTTATCCATTAAATGCTTATAAGAGCTTAGTGAAGAACATAGCAAAATCCCGATTTTTCTTCATCATCAATTTTCAAGATCTAAAATGATCTTGTTGAAAGCATCAATGTGATATGAGATAGATGATCCTTTTTCTATTTATAGGGTATAAAGCTTTTCTTGGTGGCCAATCTTTTGCCCATGAATTTTTGGTGTACAAGTTTTCAAGCATTTTCACAATTTAGTCTGTTGTTTTCTCATTACTAACTTCTCCGAGTACCACGTCATCAAGACTTAAGATTATAGCTCTCGAGCTCTATCTAACACACTGCCGGATCTTCATCGAAACTTTTCTTAGTATCTTTGATGATGAGGCTTCGCCAAGTGCTTTATCCCACCCTTGATGTACTAATAAAGCTCTCATCTTAAGCCTCCACAAGTGGAAGTCATTTTTCTCTATAAACTTTTCTACATCAAGCTTAAGTTTTGCTATTTCTTGAGATCAAGGATTCAAATAATGGCTCGATACTAATTTGTTGAAGCTTAAACCAAGTAAAGCACTGATTTTAACTTCCTCAAGAACCACTCTAATGATCTTTGATATTTGAATAGCAAGAAGGTATCCTAATCTTGTATGAACAAATATGCCTTATTGAAACTAAACAATCAGATTAATTAAAGAACAAAATCAATCACACATACTACAAAAGGAATTTATAGTAGTTTGGCCACTATAATGCCTACATCCACCATGAAAAAGAGATAAGCTTTAACTAATTATGAGTTTACAAGATACAATGCTTGAGAGAAGATGTAACTGAATCATACCTCCCAAGTAACAGCTAATAAGGCTTTATGTACATAGAGAAATGATATAGAATAATCCCTCATTAGTACTCACATATCTGGGTTTGTTGGTAAAAACCTAGAAGCAACCCACGTGTAAAACGACTTTTAACACTTATTTAAACTGTTGATGGACACTTGGCAAAGCTTTATTCAATCCATCACTTAAAACATAGGCATGAGTATCGTTTGGATCAAGTGAAATAGATGATTACTCATGTGCCATGCTTAAACTTTGATCCGAAACTAGAGTCATAGAACCCCCCTGAAGTACCGAAACCGATGGGTTGGCTGCATTAGAAAGTTTTATCTGTTTTGTTAGATAGTAAGTTATCAGAGATCCGATTAGGCCTAGAAAGTCAATAATTGCTAGTCTTCTTCTCTAACTATAGAAAACAAAATCAAACTCATTTAAAACAAGAGTTCTCCAATCTCTATCAAATTTAAACTTGTTCATAATAATCATCTTGAGTTTTCATTTGTTTATTTACATGCATTGATTCATATTTGGGCTATCATTTATTTATATAATTTTTTTAAGGAGTGTGATCATTGTAATTTTCATTTCAAAAGAAAAAATTGAGTGATTATAAGCGTGGGAAATACTTGAGAAAAGATGTGTGAGTGATACACAATTTGTAAAGGTTGATTGACACCTTGGAAGTCAATTATAAGATCTTAAAGCCTTGGGTTGTAAGGCTTGGATAGTGGAATCTTCAAGCTTGGTTTGCTTAGAGGCGTGAATATAGGAGGGTTATCGAACTACTTAGAAATATCGTGTTTGTTTTCTCTTCTCCCTTATCTCCTTATCTTTATTTATTGCTTAAATTTACTTATATTAAAATTGCTTGAGATATCAATTTAAATTATTTTGTGTTTTTAAGCATAATTTTTAGTTACCCAATTCACCTCCCCGTGGGTTGCACACTTATAATTTCAATTCTAATCGAGAGAGATTCTCTTGTTAAGACTTAACCTTCTAGAGTAAAAGATCTATAGCAACCCAAAATAATTCAGCCTTCAGTATAAGGTCAATCCACCACTAGACTTCCAATTTTTTATGGTAATGACTATCCTTTTAAAAAACTCAGGATGAGAACCCATTTACAAGCCTTAGACTATGAATTATGAGTAGTAGTTTGTGATGGTCCATTCATTCCTAGAAAGAAAAATAAAAATGGAGAAGAAATTTCAAGACCTTCAAGTGAGTGGAATGAGTCGAAAAAAGAAATATGTCTTTAAATTTCAAAGCTATGAATGCCTTATTTTGTACCTTAGACAAGAAAGAATTTCAGAGAGTTTAGGGTTGTACATATGCATATGAAATTTGGAGGAAACTTGAGGTTATATATAAGGGAACAAATCAAGTCAAGAAGTAAAATTAGTGGATTCATTAAACAATATGAGATATTTAAAATAGATTCATATGAGAGTGTCCGTGATATGTACACTAGATTCATTGATATTGTGAATTCACTTGAACCACTAGAAAAGACTTTTACAATTTGTGAAAAATGAAGAAGATTATTAGATCCTTGCAAAAAAAAGTGGAGATCAAAGAGAACAACCATAGAAGAAGCAAAAAAATCTTAATAGTTTATCTTTTGATAATCTTATTGGTCCACTTATCTCATATGAAGAAGATATAACTAACAAAAGAATTAATGAAGAATCTGTTGATAAAAAGTAAGCTCGTGAGATATCAAACTTGGCACTTATGGCAATAAGAGGTGAGCAATTTAATGAGGTTAATGAGGTACTCCCTTCTTATGATGAACTATTTGATGCTTTTCAAGAATTACATGGTGATTTGAAGAAAATTAGTTTGAAAAATATCTCTTTAAAAAGAAAATTTTATCCTTTTCAAATGAGAATTATAATGTACAAAATCAAAATAAAGATTTGGAAAATGAAAATGATTCTTTGAAAGAAAAGGTTAAGTGTCTTGAAAATGATAACAATATCTTGCCCAAAAAAAAAAAAAACATTTCCTTTAAAGAAAAACTAAGCATTTCTTTTGAGCATGAGAGTTTAATAGTTGGTGATTTAACTAAAGAAAATGAAGCTTTTAAGAAAAAGAACAATGCGTTAAATAACATTATTTTAAAGTTCACAAATGGACAAAAGAATTTAGAAAAATTGCTTGGCTCTCAAAAATATAATTTTGACAAAAGGAGGCCTTAGGTATAAGCCTAACTTGAAATAAAAATATTGCAAGAGCTATTTTATTAAGGCTATCCCAATTAACGAACATAAAATCATTTGTAATTATTGTAAAGGCAATGGTCATATGGTCATATGCGCAATACATGTTCAATTAAGAAGAATATTTATTTTGATCTTAGGAAGCTTTGGGTTCTAAAGGGCACCAAATCTAACACTCAAAGACCCAAGAATATTTGGGTACTAAAGGACACAACTTCATTATTTTTGTTAAGTACCACAATTAAGGAATGGTAGAGAGTTCCTTGATGAAAGATTGTGAAGATAATCACTTGATCATAATATGAGAAGAAAATGATGAGGTAAGATGATTTAATTATTTTGGTAACAATTCTTGCCTTATTGATTATAAGTGATGGTCAGTTACTTTATTCTTACTAAATGCTTCATACCTATCTTATGATATCATGACATTGAGAGGAATTAGTATGATGTGAATAAGTTTATTTTTTCCTATTGATTATGTTGAGTGGATTATGGATAGTTGCTTGAAATTGTGAAGGTATGTTTGTATGCTTGGTAAACTTTGCATGATTGAATTATCATTATGCTTTAACTTTTTTATCATTAATTATTTCTCTATGTGAATATTTGATGTGTGCATGTCAACTAATCATGATGGATTTATTTGATTTTAATGATTGTATAATCTTTGATCTATATTCTTAATTGTCTATCATTATGTTTCATGTATTAAAGTGATTTTGAGACATTCATGGATAAAGATATGACATTGGACTAGATCATTTTTTTTCCAAAAGAACTTTGTGCATGAAAAGAGGGGAAAAGGTCGATCAGCTAAATTGCAGTGACTAATCGCTGATGTGGAGCTGTGAATCGCTTGCATTTTACATTTGTTTTTCATCTCATTTCTTCGTCTTCCTCACTTGTTCATCACTTATGTATTTGTGAATTCTTGTGTGATTGATTATTTTATATCATTATTCATTTATAAAATTAACATATATGACTATTTGTATTTATGGATTTGATCACTTATTCTTCTAACTTATAATGATTGTTTATCTTGATAGCTGTGTTGATTTTGATGGTCTATACTTATGCTTTATTTAAGTTTTGATGATAAATAATGTACTTTGATGATCAAATTGTATTTCATGAAGCCTGATCTCGTGAAATCTATGATTAATGAATGGATGCATTTTTTGGACTTTATTGACAAATTGTTGAATGTGCATTACTTGCTTTAGATAATATAAAAAATGAGAAGAAATACATATACTTTGAGATATTGGCGCATATAAGACTTTGAGATATTGTTGCATATAAGATTGTACAAGTTATATTGAACTATCACATTAGATCTTTGATGAGCTTAATTCTCTTGATTCGTAAAATGTGATTATTAATTATGAAGCTTGGTTACTTTGAGATATTGGCGTATATGAGACTTTGAGATATTGTCGCATATAAGATTATACAAGTTATATTGAACTATCACATTAGATCTTTGATGAGCTTAATTATCTTGATTCCTAAAATGTGATTATTAATTATGGAGTTTGGATACTTAATGATATGCTCTTATGATTTTTTTTTTTTAATTTTGGATGGATTACTTGTCTTTTGAAAATTGATAAGAGGAGATGCCTTACTTGTTTAAATTTTAATGATGTCAAAGGGGAGAAGTATATGCATTTTTAGCATTTTTTTTTTATATCTAAATGGGGAGAAAAATAATATACATTTTTATGATGAAAGGGGAGAAGTAACATGCATTTTAAGTATTAGTTGTTGGTTATATGCATACTTGATGATTAGAGATTAAAATAATTAACATGCTTTATATGTAATGTATTTGATATTTTATGACATACTTAAGGAGAACTTTATATCTCTTGCATATCTTGTTATTGAAATCCCTTTATGAATGTTAAAATAAATAGTGTTTGTCATCATAAAAAAGGGAGAGATTATTGGCCTAAACAGTTATCCAAGATTTGATTTTGATGATAATAAACCACGTGTCAAGGGTAAAATAATAAATATATATTTCATAATCTCACTAACACTTAAAGGACTAAAATCATGTATGTGAAATCAAGTTCACGACACTCGAGTGAACAAAGGCACAAAACTTATCAAGTCAAGGATGAGCATTAGAGGTACTAGGTTATGTGATTTCTCTTTCTATATATATTGTAAGCAACTAGCTGATAATTCTCATAGAGGAATATATTTTACAAATAACTCCTTACAGGTCACTAGAAAATAACGGTCAACCGATATCGGTTAACACCGATACGATAATTTAAATTTCTACATAACAATGAACTTGTATAAAGTCAAAGCGGTGATTCGACAGACAAGTTAACAACAATCCGATTAGGCCCGGAAAGTCAACAACAACCAGTTTTCTTCTCTAAGTATAAAAACCTAATCAAACTCATTTAAAAAGAGTTCTCCAATCCCTATCAAACTTAAACTTGTCCATACAAATCATCTT
>CM046813.1:36971260-36981833 GCA_025617385.1 Murraya koenigii
TATAGAGACAGTTTTTTTCATCACAATAGACCTTTTTTTTGTAGTGTAAAATGTTTTCTAATAACGTAAAATCTTGCTTTTGTATTTTATTAAGTGCCTAAGTAGAATTGCTTATTTTGTATTTGTAAATTAAAAATGGTTGACGGATGGGTGACCTAAGATATTTTGTTGAAAATTTTTAAATAAAGAAAAACAAGAACAATTATTCGATGAGAAGACGATTACGGTGAAAATAAAAGTAGTGTGCTTTGTAGTCCGAAAAGATAAGGGACAAGCTATGCTGCAAAGGTAAAGGTTCAATCAAGAGTATTGAAATCATTGGAACCTCATTGGAAAGCCTAAACCACCACGGGATGGGCATAACCCAAAACCAACACCACCGGATGACCCAAAACCACCACTCACGCCTCGATGCGGTGCCATGTTACCCACCGGTATGTTGCAAATAGAGGTGGGCAAAATACCCGACCCGATCCGAAGAAATTCGGGTTAGGATCGGTTAGGATAAGTGCCACAACCCGATCGGATTAAATTTGTGAAACCCGATCGGGTTGTGTTCGAATCCGGTCAAACCCGATCTGATCCGAAAATCCGATCGAGTAAACCTAAAAAAAAAATAAAAAAATAAAAAAATTCAAAATCTATAAACCGGATTTTACCCGAGCCGAACCCGCTAAATTTTACCCGAACCCACTAAATTTTACCTGAACCGACCTGAATTAACCCAACCCTACCCGAAGCAAACTAAATTTTACCCGACCCGACCCGAATTAACCCGACCCTAACTCAATTTTACCCGAAGTGACCCGAATTCAACCCGACCCTAACCCGATCCTAAAAAAATTTTTAAATCCGATCCGATCCGAATTCAATTCGGATCGGATCGAATTTACATTTCGGGTTAAGATCGAGTCCAATTTTCGACTACCCGATTTACCCAAAATCCGATCGGGTCGACCCGAACCCGACCTTAACCCGAAATTGCCCAGCCCTAGTTGCAAACAATGTTCTGAGGGGCATTGTGAGGACCGTGTTACCAGCTTGGCTTTGGGCACAAGAGGCATTATGACTGGTGCTATGCAAGGCTAGTGTATGAGAGTTTATTGCAGAGGACGCTGTTCAGATTGCACTGTGGTCATTGTTCGGATTGCATCTGTGAAGGAAATTCAGATTGCATCAGTGAATCATTTCGTTTAATTTCTTCTAGTTACATCTTGTACGTTGATTTAATCATTTACATTTTGGGTAATATAAACTCTATAGGAAAATCAAAGATAAATAAAGGTTGGTGGATACCGTGTTTATTGATGCTGCAATAGTTTTTTAATTATTAAGAGGTAGTGTAGTAATGATAGATTTTTCAAAATAATTGCTGCATCATATAGTAAAATTTTTTTTTAAGTACCGTGAGTTTTAAAAGTAGTTGTAGGTATTTAGTAAATTTTATTGGTAAACTGCTATAAGAATATAAATGACTACATTAGAGAAAATATTAAATAAAATTACATTTATTAACATGTATATAAAATATTTTTTATTGTGTATATACAAATCATAATTGATAACTAAAATAAATATTTTATATTATTAATTTTATTTTTTATTTTGTTATCATGATATAATTAGTAGTAATAATAATCTCTTTGAATTTAATGAATTTATTTCCTAATTAATATAGATATATAACATATACGAGGATATGTTTAAAATTATATCAATATAAAATTTAATTTTGAAGAGCTATTCTTTCTCTATTTTTTAAAATCTATTGTAGGATGCGTGATTTTACCAAAAGTAATTTTTTAAAAAAATTTATCAAATACTAAAATTAATTTTTAACTTTTTAATATCACTTTTGAACCTTTTAAAAACAATCTCAAATAGACCCTAATAAGGGGTTTCCAATAAACCACTTAATTTTTTATTCTACCTCATTCTAATTCAAAGTTAGAAAACACATTGTAACATTGATTACCATTTCTGATTTTTAGCCTTCTTTCACTTTCTCATCCTACCCTTTTTATTATTACGGTGACCTCCTTACATTAAAGATATATGTAGTGTGCTAAAGTCGTAGTTGTAGAATTTTATTTATGGTTTTGCAAAGGGTATTTTTAAGGTGAGTTGTTATTATTTATAGAAAGAAATTTAGAGATTATAGTTTCTTAAAAATGAATAACAAGATCATTTTAGCCCAATTTAATCGAGCAACAAAATGCATTTTTAAGGTGAGAAGTCTTTCTCCAAATAATAAAGACCCAAGTATAAAGAAGGGGAAAGACAAGATACCACTTTTTTTCAAATGGAAACATATATAACTACCTAGAAAATATTCAATTTTAAAAAATAAACCATGCTAGGTCAAAATGAGTAAATTAAATACTAAGAAAAATGAAGGAAAGAAAAGGAAACCATTTCAAACACTCATCCTTGACAAGAAAATAAATCATTACTGTTTGGGAAATAAATCGGAGTGACCTCGAGCAGACTACTATGATCAGATAGTTATTTAATAAGCTCAAACAGAGCACCTCATTTAAGTAGTTATCTGATAAACTTGAGCACATCATCTCGACCAAAAATTTATCTGTGATCTTGACCAGGTAGTTATCTGGTAATCTTGGGCAGATAACCTCAACCAAGAAATAAGTTTGGCTATTTTGAACATATAACTTTGACCAGGGTAATCATAATTACCTCAACCAGATATGTATAATAAATAATAATTATTACGATCAATATTACTAATAAGTTATTATCGGTTATTATGATAATTATTACAATAGTTATTATGTTTATTATTGTGCTCATTAGTACATTAATCATGGGGTTATGATAATTATGATTATTTATTTTGATGATTATAATTATTTTGAGAGATCTCTTCCATAGGATCTCATGTTCTCTTCCTCTCACAAAGATAAGTTATTTTCTTCTCACGAAGAGAAGTTATTTTCTTGACATTCTCCTAACTCTTCTGGAAAAGAGGAGAAAAATTTTTAGTTTTAAGGTAATGATATTCAAGCCATATGTATGATGGCACAAATTTTTCCCTTGCCCGATTTTTGACTTGAGCGTCGAATCGTTCATGTCAGAAAAACTTCCAGCATCTATGACTGTCTTATCTATCTGTATACATTATTCATTCTACCCCCCATTGCTTTAATGCTTTTCTTCCACTGTTGTAATTGTTGATGCCAAAAATCTAATTGCTATTATTTCATCATTTGCCGTATCAAATTTCAGCATCATCATTAAATTTATTTGTTAGAAGATAATATGCAACATTTATTTATGTTACATACTTCGAGTGCCAAGCTGGCGGTCATCTCTCATGAGTTGACTGACGAACTTCTGGAGCCTGAACTTCTGGAGCCTCAGACTCGACTGGTTTTTGTTCCTCGTGCTCTGGTGGTGCTTCAAAATAATCTGAATCTTTTAGATTATTTTCCACATATACCGACACAATATCTGACTTTTCTTTCATAATGCTATCATCTCTATCTCCTCTTTACAGTTGATCTTCTATAAAGATAACATCTCTACTGATGACAATATTGGAGGCAGCAGGATTCTACAAATGATCCCCCTTCACTCCATCAGCATATCCAAAAAAGATACACCTCCATCAGAATGAATTAGGTTGACTAGCAGTCTTCAACATAGCTCTTATCCTTTCTGTAATAGTCTTGTTTATCCGCTCTGCCACTCCATTCTGTTGAGGAGTGTATGCCACCGTGAATTGCCTCTGAATACCTTTTTACTTACAAAAGGCAAGAAAATCGTCATTCGTATATTCTCTATCATTATATGTCCTCAAACACTTGATCCTCTTCTCTTATTCAAGTTTAACCCGTACTTTAAATTCCTTGAAATACATTTTTTTCTTAATTAGGTACACCCAATATCTCTTAAAGTAATCATAAAAAAAAGACACGAAGTACTTTGCTCCTCCTTAAAATAAATCTGGTGATTTTTAAACATTAGAATGAACCAGGTTTAAGATGTTTTTACTTCTAGCACTAGATCTGCTAAATTTTAATATATGTTCTTTACTTGTAACACAATACTCGTAAAATAGTAAGCTTGCCGATTTTAGCCTTAGAATTAGCTTTTGCTCAGAGAGAATCTTCATACATTGTTCTGACATATGGCTTAGTTTGAGATGTCACGTCATTGCCGACTCTTCTCCATTTAACGCAACTCATGCATCAGCTTCTTATAGTGTTTACCTTTGAACCATGAATAGATTAGCACCAATCTTTTCTGCCTTCATTAATACAAGCGCACCTCTGACAATTTTCATAATCTCATTCTCAACTTGGGTTTTGCACCTAAGACTATCTATTTGTCCTACTGGACAATAGATTCTTCTTCGAGCCTTTTACATATCATACCTCCTAAATTATACATATTGTACCATCAAACATTTTTATTTTAACGATACCAATAGTAGCAATGTCCAAGGCATAGTCATTACCTATGTACACAGATCCTCCTGAGGTAGGTTCATATGTGTGAAACCATTCTCTCCAAGAGGTCATGTGCTATATTGCTCCCAAGTCTATAAGCCAGACATCAGCTAACCTCTTTTTACTTTCTACAACAGTTACTACCTCAGTGTAGAGAATCTCACCATCATAAGGGGTACTTGCCATATAACCATGAACATTTGATGACTCATGTGCTTTACCATCTATACTCTTCTGATTTCTCCAACAATCTTTCTTAACGTTCCCTTTATTGCCACAATTGTGGCATTTGACATTTTTATTACTTCTTGATTTTTTTAATCTATCATAGTTGTGACTCCTACTGGGGCCATGTTCTGTTGATCTCTATTTCGTCACCAATAGCGCTTCTGCTTGCTGTGAACTTATCTATCTGTCTTCTTGGTTCTTGTGTCTGCTCTCTTCATTTAATACGGAGACTGAAATATCATCGAAGGCTAGATTATCCTTCGGGTTGTTCTTTGTCGGATTAATGATAAGTTGATCATACGAATTTGGAAAACTTTGAAATAGAAGCTCTGCATGTTCATTTTCTTTTATTTTGTGACCCAACATTGTAAGTTTTGAAAATAGAATCTTTAAAATGTTGATATGATCGGTCATTGTCATAGATTTTGCCATTCGAAGAGTATAAAGTCTCATTTTTAAGAGGATCTTGTTGTGTAACGACTTGGCCTCATACAATTTTGTGAAAATATCTCATATTTCTTTTGCTATCTTTTTCTCCTCTACACTAGATAACACCTCATCTGTAAGTGCTAAAATTGCATTACCGTTCATCTCGTTCTAATTAGCATCATCAGCTATCTTCGTAGGTATTTCTCCAATTATTGCCAAACAATTAATTTTCCTAAAAATAGCCTTCATCTTCATTTTCCACAACGAAAAATTATTCCCGTTGAACTTATAGATTTGTTTAATGTAACTTCCTCATATTTTGTGAATACACGAAAGTGTCTTAATAAATGGGTGTGGCTACTTACACCTATAAAATACCCCAAAAACTTATTTAATTATAATACCCATTAGCTGTGGCAAAATTAAGATTTTATTTTAGGGTTATCAAAATAGTTTGCAAGGTTGCCTTGAAAAATAAATTGGGTGTCATCTTGAAAATTTTTTACTTTGTACTTTACTTTTCAAAAATTTTAGAAAAAGTAGCACAAACGTAGTTCCATGTACACATAAGTCAAATTTAAGAAATAAATTTTTACTCAACACACCCATTGAAATATTAAAAATAATCCTTAGTTGATTTTTATTTGTTTTTATTTTTATTTATATTATTATTTTTGTTAGCATAACATGCTTCATTTTCTGCCTACACCCACTAATCATTTTTAAAACATATAGATATTCGCCAACTGTTATGTCAATTTGTGTGTGCATATATTCGCAACATTGTTTACTTATTCTAAATTAATGTTTTCTTTTTTATTAACTACCAGGAACAACGATGCATGTCGAGACTGAGGATGATGAGTCTATGTAACATATGCATTTGTT
Source organism: Murraya koenigii (assembly GCA_025617385.1). Lineage (NCBI taxonomy): Eukaryota > Viridiplantae > Streptophyta > Magnoliopsida > Sapindales > Rutaceae > Murraya > Murraya koenigii. Next base: position 36,977,278 of record CM046813.1, read on the forward strand.
TTATTTATATATGTAAATAATTAAATCAAGAGGGGGTCCATGTGATATTTTAGGTGTGTTTAAAAGATAGATAACGGGTAGAAAATTTGGATTGAAACCGAGAGAGAGAGAGAGCTGACCGGTTTGACCTAACCCGACCCGACCCGAACCTGCGAACTCGACCAGCGTATCTTCCATTTCAGCCACCTCACCGTAGAAAGCTTGTGTAGCTAGTCGACCTCCACATGTCCTTCTGCTGAAAGCCGCACGAAACGTCATCGGCAAAGCTCTAAATTTCTGAGGGTTTGTCACGGACGATCACCGCCGATTCCGGCCGTCTTTGGCCCTGTAGTGGTGGGAAAAGGTTTTCTTCCTCATCATCTTCTATTCTCGACTAGCCACCGCAAGCCGAGGAGGCCGATTTGCCGCCGATCGACCACCCAAGTGCTGCGGCTTCAATGGCTCGATTCGACTTCACCGCCATGCGTGGGAGGTCACCACCGGCACTGTTGAACTCACCTCGACGAGAAGTGTTTAGTCCGAGCTTCCCCACCGCCATTAGGTGAATTCCGGTCAATGTTGACCGAAGGGGCATTTTGGTAATTTCGCGCATAGAGGGTAATTTTGTAATTTCCAGCTTTGAGGATTTTTTGCAATCTAAATTGAGGATAAATTGATAATTTTATGATGTTGAGGATAAATTAGTAAATTATGAATTTGAGGGTTGTCAACAAGTATAATTTCAGATTTTATTAGTAAATTACAAATACAGGACTAATACGGTAAGCCGAGAGAATTAAGAGTTGTAATGTTTGAACAAATATTTACTTCGAGCGTTATTTTTGTGACATTAGTTCGAATTATAAATATGGGAAGTAATTATATCGTTTCTTTAAAATAGGTGGATCTGCGAACGAAAATTTACCTGCGGACTTGGGCGATAGCCGAGTCTGAGTTTATCACTGTGAGTGGAATATATTAAAATTATTTGTGTACGTTATTTTTATATAGTAAAGTTTGCTCGTGAAATAAGTATTTTAATTGTTTTCATTTAATGGTTCTCCGAAATAAATGTTCATTACGTATAAATATTTTGTTAAGTTATATTTAATCATTTATGTTCCATATCGACTTTAAAATGGTAAAAAAGATGATTGATTTTGAGCATGATTTAAAGTGTATTTATATTGATTTCAAGCATGATTTAAAGTGTATATATGTTGATTTTGAGCATGATTTAAAGAGTATATGATTGATCTTGAGCATGATTTAAAGTGTATATATATTGATTTCGAGCATGATTTAAAGTGTATATATATTGATTTCGATCATGATTTAAAGTTTAAAACAAATACCCATTCCCTCCAGATAAGATGAGATATTAGGCTTTTGGGGCCCGTCTGAACACACATATAGGCTTTGGGCCATGTGTTTGGGCGCTTTCGCCCTTTGGGGGCATAGGCATGCAAACAGATATTGAGATATGATGAGATTTAAAATCGGGTGGTCCGGACATGATGTCGTCGGATAGCGCATCATAGCACATCCATTGAGATCTGGGTATTAGTTATGCTGATAAGCATGAGATGGCACGTCCTCGTCTATCCGTGTAGCTCTAGGCATGATGGTACCCAGATAATACATCATTGTCGTCCGTTGAGGTCCGAATATGACTAGATTATTCCCCCGGGTATTTGTTTAAGGATAACTGTATTATTTAGTATTTGATATTTGAATATGAGATGTTTTTCTTGATTTTGAGGCAGTATCAATTATATTTATGTTCAAAATATGATTGAAATGAAAAGAATTTTTACATTAAAATAATTATTTGAGAAAAGTAATTATACAAGCGACGCATTTATTTTTGTAAGTATTTTATGTTTCAAAAACTACTATCCACTCACTAGGCTCACTGAGTTTTATACTCACTCCATTTTATTATATTTTTTCCCCCCAATAGATTACAGGTACAACAGTTAACCCAGCAACTGTACATATTTGGAGTCGTTTTGGCCAGATGAAGTTGTTTGAGGATATAGAATAATTATTTTTTTTTTGTTAGTGTATATAATCATCCTATTTTGGAATTATACTAGAGATATGACATAAAAGTTAGGAAGCGTGTGTATTATTGGATATATTCTTGAATGAAACTTGGTTGAAGTAGTTTGATCTATAATAAATTATTTGGGAGTGCTTGTGTTATAATTGTAGGTTTGGGAATGTTATATGTTTAGGGGAGGTTACTGCAGAAATTTCGATAGAATTCTCATTAATAAGATGATTTTTAGTGTTTGAGTTCGATTGCTCAAGATAGAGTCGCCTCTCGGAATGAGGTGGGTCGTTTCAATATATAAGAGATTATTGCTCGAAGATTGATTAATGCGTTGATGAATGCTATAGGTTACTGCGGCCGAGATTGACGACATTAGCGACAGCTGTCTGATTTTGGGCAGCTTGACGGAGCTCGGGATTTGTTAAAATAATTTCACAATCTAATTGACAAAAAACTCAGAAGTTTTTTTCAATTCTATTATTACAAAGATTTCAGTCATTAAATATACGTAGAATTAGTAACTTAACTCAATTGTCCTTAAAAGGAATGTTTATTTAAAATGATAATAACAATGTTATGGAATTAACAAAGGGATTAAACATTTGATTACTCCTTAACTATATTTCTTAATTTTCAAAATATAAAGTATTGTATATTTAATAATTATAGAATTAGAAATTTATTAAACAAATAGCATTTGAATTTATTTTCTTCATCCATGAATCAATAGCAATTATTTATGCACATACATTATGTGGGGTCTAATATTTCCTTTATGATTTTCGATAATTTGATTCTTGGATTACTTAAGACTATCTCTATAGTAATTGATGGGGCCAATTGTCATCCTTATTATGCATATGCGTATATATATGTACGTATTCTTTCTTATTTGTACTAAAACAATGTGGTCGCCGAAATTTGCAAGCGATTATGTATTATGAGACTGTAATTCTTAAAAAGCAAACATAAAATTCAAATTAACAACTCAAATTAAAACATCCATTTTAAAAAAAATTACTAACTTAATATCTAATTTTTTCAGAACAGTTTTGTTTTTAAATTTTTTTTTTTAAATTTGTCCTCAATATATCAATATTTTGGATTTCCCATGAACAAACCCATGGTGTAATTTCTCGAAGCATCTTTTCTTCATCAAAGCTTTCATCATCTTATTATCTTAACACAAAATTTATTTTTCTATGTCGTTTGCACAATTATACTTAAATGGTAAATTCGGTCGAAGAGTTTTAAGAATAAAGCATTGGGTAAACTTAAATTATCCCCAATTTAAAATGACTATTTGTAATTTATCCTCAAAAATATAAAAATATCGATTTACCCTCATTTTCTAGTAAAAAGATAAAAATATGAAAATATCAATTTACCCTCATTTTTATTTTAAGAAATGACTTTTTTTTATGTTAAAAGTGAACTAATAAATATAATAATTTTTTATAGAGCAGAGGCACAATAAATTTTATAATGTAAAATAGCATTTTTTTATAAAAAAATGTTTTCTTTTTATTAGCTGTTACCGCAATTTGTGTGTGTACATATACGTAACATAGTTTACTTATTTTAAATTAACGTTTTCTTTTTATTAACTGTCAGGAACAACGATGCATGTCGAGGCTGAGGATGATGAGTCTATAAGAGAGTTTTGCACGGAGATTGATTACTGCGTTAATTGCTGAATGCTATACATTCTGCCGGCCGGGATTGATAGTATTTAGCAGCAATTGCACAGTTCTGGGCAGCTTGATGGAGCTCGGGATTTGTTAAAATAATTCCCATAAACAAACCCATGATGTAATTTCTCGAAGCATCTTTTCTTCTTCAAAGCTTTCATCATCCTATTATCTTAACAAAAAAATTATTTTTCTATGTCGTTTGTACAAATATACTAAAACGGTAAATTCCGGCGAAGAGTTTTAAGAATAAAGCATTGGGTAAACTTAAATTTATCCCCTATTTAAAATGATAATCTGTAATTTATCCTAAAAAATATGAAAATATCGATTTACCCTCATTTCCTATTAAAAAGATGAAAAAAATTCATCAACGCGCCCCACTTTATCTTATCCTTTAAAAAAAAATAGGGGAAAATTAAAAGATTTTTACATTTTTGGGGATGACTTGAAGTTTACTCTAGAGCATTTAGAATTCTTAAACCTCATCTAAAGTAAGTAAAACTTGATTCCCATCAATTGATAAAGCGCTTTAAGCTTTTTTGTAATCTCAAAACGTGCAAATATATTTTTAACACGGTAAATTGCAGGTGAAGAGTTTTAAGAATAAAGCATTTAATATTCTTAAACCTCATCCAATGAAATGTCTAAAGTAAGTAAAACCTGGAGCAAGCTCGTTTCGCTTTGATTGCTACGAAGAAATCTAAAGCATAAAGCATGAACCACAAAGAAGATTTACCCTTTAATAGCTCAGTAGCTCCCTATTGTTTCTACACCTTATAGAACAATCTATGGTAAACCTATCATAAATTATCTCACTTGATATC
>CM046813.1:36998586-37009564 GCA_025617385.1 Murraya koenigii
ATACAATTTAAATCAAGACCTGTGGTCAAAAGGGCAATGGTGTCGATTTCAAATTCTTTGAAAGTATCAAAGTAATTTTAATCAAATATTTTCTTGTAGTGATTTGTTTCAAAACAAACAAAAAATCATTAGGTAATTTTTTATGTTTTCAAGGTTTTGATTATCACCATCAAATTTTATTTCTTTATCTTCATCACTATCTCGAATTATCTTCTAATTGTTTTAGCAAAAATTGGATAATTCCGAATCGGTTTTTGTTTTTCTTTAATTCTTTTATTTCGGATTTAATTTTCTTAATCTCCTTTTGAAGATCTTGAATATTAGGAGTTGTTTTCTTTTCTTTCTTTTTATTCAAGATTTCAGTGAGGTCATAGGCATTTTCTTTAAAATAGGAGTTTTGGAAGATTCAACTTTGTTGTTCGATCAAAGGTTTTCGAAGCTTATCAAGATATTCTTTTGTAAAGCCGGATCGAAATATGTTTGACAACATCAAGATAAGTTTCCTGTTCTTTAGTTAAAACATTGATTTTCTTTAAAAATAGGGATTCGGAATCACTATCACTTGAATCGAGTATCGTAGTCAATTAACTCATCAACTTGTAAAGGTTCACCGTCTCTCGCCATGAAGACTCGAGTCGGAAGATTCAACTAAAAGTGGGGCTAACTTTGAAAGTGTTTCATCATCAAGACCAAGTTCATGAAGCTTTGTGTTCATTTTGCAAAATCTTGCAGTATGGCCTTTTCTTCCACACTTATAACAAGTAGCTTCTTTATAGTTGAAAGGCGTTTTAGAAGATGATTTTAAAGGAGCTTTAAAACTTTTCTTTTTAGAGAAACGAGTCTTTTTATAAGGTTTCGAAGGTTTCTTATAAAAAGATTCTCTTAATTCTTTTGAAGGTTGTCTGTACTTATGACTTCTAGATTTGTAGGATTTGTAATGTTTTTGTAAGTCTTGAGGAACACTTACCATTACAATCTTTAGATGTAGAGGCTTTGAAAGGGTCATAGTTAAACTGCTTACGTAAACTTCCTAATTCTTGCTTAGATTTTCTAAGCTCCCATTTAAGACGTTTCGTAATTTCAAATCTTGACAAATCTTTAGACCTTCTTTATTAACGAACTCGACTAATTCACCATAGGTGAGTTCAGTCATAAGGGACACGATTATCATTAAGAGCTTTAATGGTATTTCTAACTTTTTCACCTAAAAGTGTAGGTAAACCAACTAGAAATTTTTCGTTCCAAGTAATATGATTTGCATCATCCCTTAGAAAGAGTCGAGTAAAGAAAGTAGTTTTATAACTTTGAAATTCACTAAGCTTCCTACATCTTAGATTATGTAGTAACTCAACGATTTTTATCACGTAGGTGAGAAGGGTCACCTATGAAATGAAGGGAAATGGTCAAAATTAAAGTTGCAACAACGATCTTGAATTGATCATTATATTCATCCGGAATGGGATTCCTTCCTCATCCGTCTCGAATTGCATTCAAGATATCTCGATTCGCTGTGGTTTGGTGAGGAGATGGTCCCACCATCCTTTAAGTTGACCAATGAAACCCGCGATAAGGATTTCCGCAATTGCTTTGTCGAAGTTCTCGATTGGGTTTTATAGGCATTAGCGCCATTGTCATTTGTTGTAATAGACCAAGTATATTGTACTCGGACATTCCATCTATATTCCATTCATAAGCGTAAGATGCATTAAACCGTGATTGGTTTATTGCACTAGGCCTATTATCAACAGCTAAGTCAGGAGGAGAATAAGAAGCAACTGGGAGTGCTAATTCCCAATGAATTTTATTTGTATTAGGAGTCGGCTTAAATTCTTCTTCAAATGCTTACGCATCCGAAGTGGCTATAGAAGATTGATCATAATCTAATACTCCAATTTTATTACTAGATTGAGGAGTGTCGAGAACAATTTCGACTTTTTAGAGGAAGAGGATGAGATTTCTATTTCATTTAATCTTTCTCTAATGGCTTTAATAAAGTCCGATTTTGATTCTTGAACAAGCTTTTGACTATCTTTCGAAACCTGGAAAGGCTCGAATATAGGTTTCTTAAGCTTTTTGTCAGACTTTATTGGCTTTAAAGTAGAAATAGGAGAAACAGTAATGGTTGACTGTTGGATTTGATTCTCTATTCTATTCAACTGTTTTCCTATAGTATTTAGAGTAGTATTACAGAAATTATTCTGTTGGATAATACTATCTAAATCTTTATCATGGTCATTTGCCTTATGAATTTTGTAAGTGAAGCTTTAATTTGAGTTGGAGGATCACCACGATCAATGGTTATACTCCCAAGAGGTGGATGTTACGATTCAATGATTCTATCACTATCGGAAAGATTCCATTCGGGAGTTTTCTTCTAGTAGTAATAGGATTTGATTCTTTAAAGGGATAAGAAATGTTATTTTCAAAAGCATACATTTCAAACCAATCAAAAAATAAAATGTGAACTTTATGTAAATTTACAAATTCATAATATTCTTCTTGAATCTGTTTTCTTTGATTTAAAAATGATTAAAAACCAAAGTCTTTTTCTTTATTCAAGTCGAATAGAAATCTTTGCGTAAAAGGGCTTTATCCACTTCGAAATCCTTTTCTAGGACACTTATTATGTTTTCACGTAATGTAGAAAATGTAGCAGATGTTGGAGGAGAAAGTTCTTTCTCTTCCTTACTTTGTTCACGTTAGCTACTCGGTGTAAATTGGGTGAGGAACACTAGTAGAGTAATCAATGCAAGCAATTGAAGAACTAGGAATATCCGATGTGGAGAACCTAGGTTGGTCTTTACATGGTAGATTGATGATGAAGGGACTTTAGAGAATTTCCTACTTGTAAAGGAATATTGGAAACAGTAGTCTTTATCCGAGAACCTATATGAGTTTGTCCTTCTAAAAGATAGTTTTACTTTGCCATCCGAATATTGAGTCACATTTTGCAACTCTGAATTTGGCTCAAGTTGTTTTGGAACAACCTGGTTCGATGGCTCCTCGAGATCCATTCCTCGTGAAGGTTTATGTCTTTCCACCTGGATGGGTCTAGGAATAATCGTGTTAGCTTTGGACAAGTCGATCCGCAAGAGAAGAGTTTCATCTCTTTTGATCGGAGTTTATGTTACGTATTAAACGCAGAATGCATTGCTTTATAGGAAATTTTGTAAATTAGAGCAACGAGGATTGATCCTTCAATCATGTGATAATCGTGGGTCTTAATCGAAGAATCATGCTTTTGAGGATATTTTTGTCTCTAAGTGAGACTGTGATGTTTGGATAACAATCAAACGAAATAGGACCTTTACGAGACTCGATTCAATACCTGCTAAGTAAAGAATCATCAAAAGAGATGAATCGGCCATCTCTTAGAACCGCTAAGATGGAAGTGTCTAGGCCTTCTTTAGTTAGGGGCTTTATTCCAACTTGGATTAGACCAATATGCACATAATTAAATTTCTTTTCTTTTAAGTGCTTTAAAGAGTGTTCTGAGAACAAATAAATTGTTTCAAAAGGCTTTGAAAGAGTGATGTCACGTTCTTCAGTTTTTATAACATAATCTGTCTTTAAAAAATCAAGTTTTTTTGTTTTATAAATTGTGTCTTTAGAAATCTTTGGTAATTCCCAACAATCAATAGCTTTATTAAAATTTTCAATTATAAAATCTTCAGAATTCACAACATTCTTTGAAACATTAGTCCTTTCAGAAGAAGAACTAGAGAAAGAAGATGCTCTACAGAGTAGAAAATCCATGCAGTTTAAAACTTTTAAATGAACCTATATGGATGTCTACAGGTATGGTTTTACAACCCTTAAACGGAAAACTTCTTATCCTAGACGGGACTTACTACCAGTAAAAAATTCAACAACCACACAGAAATTAAAAAGCATAAACATACACAAATTCTTTTACTCTATAATACACCTACCCCCCTTGGCTTTAAAGCATTTAGCTTTCATTTTAATTAAATGCAAGCATTTATCTTGTAATTTATTTTAAAGCAATTAAAGTTTGTAATTAATTTATTTTCTGCACTTTTAATTTCTGCACTTTTAATTTATGCTCTTTTAATTTATGCACTTTATTTTATGCATTTTAAATTTCGTACTTTATTTATTTAATTTACTGCAATTTATTTAAAGTTTTCTTTATTTAAGCATGATTTGTAGGTCGATCTTCATATCGGATCTACCATACAAGTCAGACGTTCCTCCGAGGCGTAGAGGCCGGATCTCTCCCTCAGTTGTATTTCTCTTCTCCCTCCTCACTCAGAGCACCATTTATATATTATTTTTTAAAAAAATGACAATTCATTTAATATCATGCTTACTTTGTATTAACTTGATAATTATAACAGGGTAAAGTAGGACAAACATTAGAAACTTCTAAAATATACATTTTTAAAGAAAATTATAAATTGAGAACGACTTTCTAACAACTATAAGTTAAAAGGTTTAAATCTTTTATTTATGTGCATTTGAAATTACAATAATGTCCTAGTCTATGAACTAACTATAAAAAGTATAATTTTAAAAATTATGGATAAATTCAGCAGTGAATATTACTTTTAATTGAATTTTATTTTTACAAGAAAATAAAAAAACTTTTTAAAAAAGGAAAATTCACGTCTCCAAATTCTATTGTCATCTTCCTTTTTATTATTATTATTTTTAAAAAACTTCAATTTTCATTTCTCTCTTTTATCACCTTCTTGAGAGGTGAGCACAAAAACCAAAACTCCAAAAGAATTTAAAAAAAAAAACAAAAAAACAAACAAAATGCAGCCCAAAAATCTATCATTTTTCTTCCTGTCAAACCCTAGAGAAATAGCCTCAGTAATTTCTTCGCTCTAGAATGTTCGTTTCTCTCTCTAGAATTTGCATTTTCCCTCTCGAGATCTTTGATTTGACTCTTCAAATTTTCCAATTTTAAGGTTAGATTCCATGTAATTGTAAATTTATTGCATTTTTATTCATTAAAGTTTGTAACTTTTTTATGAAATTGTGCCGTTTTCTGTCAAATTAGTTGTTTTTTATATGAAGTTTTCAAGGGTTTGATTCATATTTTGGGTATTTTAACAGCCAAATCTTGATGGGGTTTATTTGAATTGAATATGATATTGCTTTGTGATTTGCGGGGTTCGTATTGTTAATGTTGTATTACAGGATTTGGTTTGTAAAGGAATGATCACGTTTCAACTAAAGTTTGAATTTTTTGTCTGATTTTGTGCAGATCTTGTGAGATTGAAATTGGGGAATTTATTTATTTATTTTTTTCTTGTTGAAATTTGAATGCATTAGGATTTCTTGGCTTCAGGGAGGAGTTTGTTATTAGATTTATTGGTATCGTGTGTGTTTCCTCTAAGGAATGTCGCTGTTGCCAAAGGACGATTCTATCCAAATTCGCAAGGTATTGTATGACAATCTTGAACTAGAATTTGATTTGATTCCCAACGTTGCTGTTGATTACACTTATGTTGTAATGGACACTGAATTCCCGGGGATCGCATTACGACCTGTGGGCTCTTTCAATAGCAGAGTTGAATTTCACTACCAAACTTTGAAAAGCAATGTTGATATGTTAAAGCTCATCCAGTTGGGTCTGCATTTTCGGATGAGCATTGGGAACTTGCCCACTTACGGGACGGATAAATATTGTGTTTGGCAACTTAATTTTCGTGAGTTTGATGGTAATGAAGATATCTTTACCAACGATTCGATTGAGCTTTTGAAACAAAGTGGGATTACTTTACGAAAAATAATGAGGTGAGGTATTGATGCAATGAGATTTGGTGAGTTAATGATGTCACCTGGGATTGTTTTGAATGATAGCATCCATTGGGTGACATTTTCACAGTGTGTATGATTTTGGTACTTGCTGAAGCTTTTGACGTGCCGTAATATGCCTGATACGTAAGTAGAGTACTTTTAATTCGATAAAAATTTATTTTCCGATCGCGCATGATGTCAAGCACTTGATGATTCGAATCCTTAAAATCCATTGTTTTCTTGATTTAAAGTCTAGTTTATTTACTTCTCGGCCATCACAACGATAAACTTAACATCATAATCTAACCATCATAAGCTAACATTAAAGATTGAGCTCCCGTGAACATCATACTCATATACAAAGGTAGTAACAATCTATTCTCTTTAAAGAATTATCTCTTTTAATTTCATGAATCAAAATGTTTCATTCTCACAGTGCAGAAACATAAATAACCAGCCCTCAATCTTCGATTTTTATAAAATAATTTACTAACATAAAATTCATAAAATTTTTTAGGGCTTAAATAGATACATTAGTATATAGGCCATAAAAATTTCAAACTCGAATTCATTCAAAATCTATTGCAAATAAGTTTTGTTTCAAGATTATTATGTCCTGAATTCCAAAATCCAGAATTGAGGATCCCTTACTCATTAATTCACGAAAATTAAAATGCAAAGAATTAAGAACCCAATTTTGGATATGGTAAAATAGACATATAAAAGAGTAAATCTGGAAGTTTCATGATTTTTTTAGAAGTTTTGGTCGGTTTGAACATATTTCCATCTTACAGAGCTGCAGAAATGTCAATTTTTCAGAATGACAATGCCTGATTCAAAATTAATTAAAAATAAAATATAAGTCATTTTTAATGAAACGAAATTCTCTATAACCCTCAAGATGTCTAGTTTCAACAGAAATAAAGAAAATTTTTAACTCAAAAACCATAAATTTAAATAATTTTTGGAATGAGTGACTGTCAAAAAAATTTCAGGGCATTACCTTAATCCGCATGATTTTCATTTAATTAATAATTCCCCAACACATAATACTCATAAAACTCAAATAATAACCTCAAGAATCAAAATCTTCAAATCTTAATCATAGAGATCAAACACAATAATTTTACATTTGTACTCTCGCTTGAACCTTCATGGCCAACTAAAGGTGGAACAAAACGTTATGTTACGGGCCGCATGATTCCAGCCCAAAATGACCCAAGAGAATGAGCCAAGATGTGCTAACTTGCCGATTTTAGAACATTCTAGCAAACTCTAGCACTTTTGTACATAGCCTAGATTTGTGACACATGTACGATCTAGATGTAGACACATGTACATAGAATTCTCTAGAACTAGCCAAGCTTTGCTATAAATAGAGGTGAGCTCTAAACATTGTAATCATCCAAGCAAAGCATCAAACACTTGATGATTCCAGCCGCAATGGCCCAAGAGAATGAGCCAAGATGTGCTAGCTTGGCCGATTCTAGAACATTCTAGCAAACTCTAGCACTTTTGTACATAGCCTAGATTTGTGACACTTATGCGGTCTAGGTTTAGACACATGTACATAGAACTCTCTAGAATTAGCCAAGCTTTGCTATAAATAGAGGTGAGCTCTAAGCATTGTACTCATCCAAGCATCCAAGCAAAGCATCAAACACTTGTAAGCTCTCTTGTAAGTTTCTCTTGAGTAATACAATTTCCGCATTTGGCTACATTGCTCGCTAGCTTCTCCTTCTCTTTAGCATTTCGGGAACCTCTTGGCTTAGCTATCGAGAAGCGCAAAGGCTTACTTAGCAACATCCCGACAAGGTTGTCTAAGTGCCGCACGGGTTTGCTGCGCAAAACACCCATCCCGTGACAAGTGGTATCAGAGCTACGGTTTGCACACACGCATTCTAGCAATGGCCAACCTTCCAACCTCAAGCTTGACGCAAGAAGCTGCTCATGGTGTGGAGAATATCCCGGAACCAAGCCGGGGCCGCGACGACACTCGCGGGCAGGCCAAGACTCGAGGCAAGTCGAAGGCCGCATCTGTCGATGCTTTGGAGCCACGATTGGCTACGCTTGAAGCAACAACGTCCGCTGTTCAGGACACCCTCGAAACATTGGAGGAAAGGGTTGACGGCCTCGAGGGCGAATATGCCGACTTCACAGTGGCATCGAAGACCCTCATGCAAGAGCAAGCCAACACCCTCCGAGGGGAATTTCAAGCATTCCATGAGGAGTTGATGAAACTCCGCAGCTTCGTACAAGACGAGCTGCGCGCTGTCCACTGCGGAAGTGGAAGAAATGCAGCGGACTGGGCATGGCACAAGCGCACACTTTCCTCTAGCCCGGCTTCTACAAGCACAAGTGATGCGCGACGCATTGACGTGCCAAAGCCCGACACATACGATGGCACACGGAATGCAACCATCGTGGACAACTTCCTATTCGGGCTGGATCAATACTTCGATGCCATGGGTGTGAGAGATGAGGCATCAAAGGTGGGCACTGCACCCACGTTCCTTAGGCGCTGCACAACTATGGTGGCGTCGCAAGCATGGCGAAATGGGCAAAGGCATCTGCGCCATCAACACATGGGCAGACTTCAAGCAAGAACTCCGAAAGCATTTGCCCCAAGCAATGCCGAAAGAGGCGAGAACACGCCTCACGTCGCCTCAAGCAAGCGGGTGGCGTCCACGACTACGTCAGCGAGTTCACTACCCTCATGCTCGAGATCAGCGACATGTCCGAAAAGGATTCGCTCTTCTACTTTGAAGATGGCCTCAAGGATTGGGCCAGACGCGAGACTCGACCGCGTGGCGTCCAAACACTTAGCGACGCTATTGCCACCGCGAGTCGCTGCTGAGTACTCCACCCAATCCAAGGAGAGAAGGCCTAGCCAAGGCAAAAGTGGGGGAGAGAGTCGCAAGGACAAGGGCCAGAATCGCAAGGATTGGGGGCAGAAAAAGCCTCCAAGCGGCAAGAACGGGCAAGCAAAATCGGAAGGCAAGAAGGAAGCTCCGAAGCCCGCAGCCCATGCTTCATTTGCAACGGGCCTCATTGGGTATGCGACTGTCCGGAGAAGAAGTCGCTGAATGCCCTCGCTGCCCAGCTCAAGGGCACTTCTACACCCATATCGGATGAACCCCAACCCAGCATGGGTTCGATCCAAAGACTTGGCGCACTCGACAGCCCTCAATCGGCACTCAAGAAAGGGCTAATGTATGTAAGCGCGCAGATAAACGGCCACACCGTTCGCGCATTGTTGGATACGGGAGCCACACACAACTCGTATCCGAGGATGAGGCCAAGCGCCTGGGCCTTAGAACCTACGAGGCAAGGAGGTACAATGAAGGCGGTGAACTCACCCGCCAAGCCCATTGCGGGCACCGCACATGGAGTGAACGTTGCACTTGGCACATGGGCGGAAAGCTCAATTTCTCAATCGTGCCCATGGATGACTTCAAGATGGTCCTTGGCATGGAGTTCTTCGACCAAGTCCATGCCTTCCCTCTTCCAGCCACGAACTCCCTCAGCATCCTCGGCGGGAGCAAGGCATGCATGGTTACTACGGAGGCGAGGAAAGTCCGAGAGAAGACACTCTCCGCCATGCAATTCAAGAAGGGTTTCAAGAAGGACCCAAGCTTCTTGGTCTCCATCCAGGAGCTTAACGAGGGAGAAAATCCAGCAAGTGCTCCAAGCCAAGTCCCTCCATCCATGCAATCCGTCCTCGAGGAGTTCAAGGACGTGATGCCCCCGCAGCTTCCGAAGAAGCTTCCACCTAGACGAGAGGTGGATCATCAAATGGAGTTGGAGCAAGCTGCGAAGCCTCCAGCCTTGGCGCCCCACTGCATGGCGCCACCCAAGCCCGAAGAAATGCGGAAACCATTCACTGGTTTACTAGACGCTGGCCAGGATCGCCCGTCTAAGGCTTCTCTCGATGCACCCGTCCTTTCCCAAGAGAAAAGGGATGGATTGTTACCACCGTGCATCGAACCCACAATTGCTCATCAGCGAGATTGGGCGAAGTTGCTAGATGTCGCCCAATTTTCTTATAATCTCCAGCGGAGCGAGGCTACCGGCAAGAGTCCTTTCGAGATCATCATGGGATTCCAGCCCATGACCCCCAACGCCATAGCCTCGACATATGGAGGAAAAGCCCATGGCACACAAGCTCGCCCGCGAATGGCATGAAGAAGCGGACATCACGCGAGCATACCTCGACAAAGCCGCGAGGAAAATGAAGAAGTGGGCTGATGCAAGGAGACGGCACGTCGAGTACAAGGAAGGTGATCGAGTTATGATCAAGCTCCTGCCCCAACAGTTCAAGACACTTCGCAAAGTCCACAAGGGGTTAGTGAGGCGCTTCTGAAGGACCCTTCCGCATCATCCGGCGTGTAAGCAGCGTCTCGTATCAACTAGAGCTTCCACCAAGGCTCAAGATTCATTCGGTCTTTCACGTGAGTCTTCTCAAGCCATATCACGAAGGCGTGGAAGAACCAAGTCGCGGAGAATCAAGGCGTGCCCCAACAGCCCGTTGTCACCGCGTTCGACAAAGATGTGGACTACATCCTTGCTGATCGCATCATTCGAAGGAGGGCGTGCCACCATACTACGAGTGCTTGGTGAAGTGGAAGAACCTCCCGAGGCGAAGCCACTTGGGAGCGAGAAGATGAATTGTGGCAGTTCGCGGAACACATCCAAAGATACAAGCACGAGGGCGCGGCGAGGGCGCCGCGAGCTTAAGTGGGGAGGATGTTACGGGCGCATGATTCCAGCCACAATGGCCCAAGAGAATGAGCCAAGATGTGCTAGCTTGGCCCGATTCTAGAACATTCTAGCAAACTCTAGCACTTTTGTACATAGCCTAGATTTGTGACACTTATGCGGTCTAGGTTTAGACACATGTACATAGAACTCTCTAGAATTAGCCAAGCTTTGCTATAAATAGAGGTGAGCTCTAAGCATTGTACTCATCAAGCATCCAAGCAAAGCATCAAACACTTGTAAGCTCTCTTGTAAGTTTCTCTTGAGTAATACAATTTCCGCATTTGGCTACATTGCTCGCTAGCTTCTCCTTCTCTTTAGCATTTCGGGAACCTCTTGGCTTAGCTATCGAGAAGCGCAAAGGCTTACTTAGCAACATCCAGACAAGGTTGTCTAAGTGCTCGCTGCAGGTTTGCTTCGCGCAAAACACCCATCCGTGACATGGGCT